>CM067172.1:129550638-129582524 GCA_034093135.1 Erigeron breviscapus
AAGCAAAACTAAACATCACTAACCATAATCACACATAACCCAACCCATAATTTCATCCATAACCTCATTAAATCTTCCGAAACGACCAAATCAAACCCAAAACCCTATTTAAACCCTAAATACAATTTAAATTGTTTTAGGCCATGTAAACTCGAAATGACTAGAAAAGAGTAAGTAAACATAAATAGGCGAAAAAGGGATGATTTAGACTTACCAAAAATTGATGTTCTTGAAGATAATTGAAGATGGTGATAATGATGCAAATACCAAATAATAGCTTTAAAATCCTTCAATCTTTCCTTTGAAAAATCTGATTTAGAAGAATGATAGGGAGATTGAGAGTATTTGGAAAATGTTTGAGTGATTTGTGTTGTGTTTGTGTGGTGTGTGTGTGTGTCGACTAGAACAAAAGAAAAGGGAGGGAAAAGGTGTTTGGTGGTTACTCCTCTGCCACAAACAAATAAAACCGACCATGTGGCCCTTTTCTTGATATTCTAATACCCCAATTTTGGTGAAATGCTTACGATTAAATACCATTTGACTAAAAGGTTATAATTTAAAGTAAAAGTATTTTCCCTCGTCTCATTTTAGTTAAGACAAGTAAATAAAATTAAATAAACTAAACTTTTAGAAATATTTCGTTTAGACAGTCTAATTACTGTGTTCAATTATAACATTTAAATCTTTATTTAACGTTATTTTAAGACTCGGCATTCGTCTAAATAGCTAATAGTCTACGTCATAAGGATACGTCTAATTGAACTATATCAAATGTTCAATTAACTAATAATTTCCACGTCATAATCTCTAAATTAGACGAAATTATAAATAATGATCGAGATTAGGACTAACCCGTTTTTAAAAAATTACGAGTTGTCACACTTGGGTCTCCTTGGGTCTCCCTTCATTGCCTCAATGTGCCAACCATTGCACTACAAAGATATCTGCAACAATATTATTTAATTAGCTATCAAATTAAGTTCCCCTGAATTTTTTAATAAACAACGAGTCATATGTTCGCGCAATGCGGCACTGATAATGGTAGTGGCGCGGGGTGGTGGTGGCGGCAGTGGCGGCGACGGCTGACGGCGGACGGTGGACGGGTGGTGGGGGCGGCAATGGTGTGAATGTAAAAGTAATTGATGTTAAAGGAAGGTAGTGTAGTTATTCTAAGGATTGAGGGATTTATGTTGTAAATTATTTCATTAAGGGTATTATAGGTATATAGGTAGAGATGTTTAAATTAAGAACGAAATGCATTTTTGGTCCCTGTGTTATCACACCATTTGCAATCTGGTCCAAACATTTGCAAAGTGGCGATTCTGGTGCCACAAATGGAAAAGTTTCGCAATTTTGGTCCATTTTTAACTTTCCGTCCATTTGCCTCCGTTATTCGACCCACGTGCGTGTCACGTGAGGGGTAGATTCGTCCATTTAATGCTTTTGGACCATTTTTGCAAAAAAAACTACCGAAAACTATTTTTTCCCATCCACCCCTTTTGGACCATTCTTCCATCTACGTAGTCCCCATCTATATAGATATATAGATATATATATGTATATATATATATTTATGTATGTCTAGAACCCACCGATCAAAAAAAGAAAAGTGATGATGATGTTCGATGATAGGTGGTGGCCGGTTGGTGGTTTTGGGCGGTGACAGGTGGTGAGGTGGAGGTGGAGGAGAGAGAAGGAGATATTTATTTAGGGATAAAATGTATTAGATGATGATAGGTGTAGCAGATTCGGTCGGCGGCGGCGGCGAGCGCCCTCACCACCAGGCACCACAACCACCGTCGTAGATGGAGATTCCTATGAAATCTCGTTTGTAGCAGATTCTGATCAGATATTCATTTGTATCATATTCCCTTCAGATCTCGTTTTGTAGCAGCTTCTGATCGAAGAAGAGGATATTAGGGGTAAGAGGGTTTTCAATAATATGAAAAAAGGAGATCAATGGTTTTTCTCTTTAGATTAGCAGCCACACAATAGCAAGTACACTTTACTTACAAGATTGCATTTTCCGACACCGGAGAAAGTCGATGGTGAGGAGGCGGCGGATTTAGGCTAGCAGGATTGGGGGGCTGCTGCCGGAATATGATGTCACTCCGGTGAGTGGTTTTAACGTGTAACCCAATCGTATGGGTTTGAATGTGTGTGTATATATATCGGCCGGAGTTCTATTGGATGATGATGATTGATTAAAATTGTATGAAAAATATATAAAAAAGCTTTGAAAATGACGATGATGATTAATTAAAATTGGATGAAGTTCTATTATAAGATAAGTGTTTTTTGTTAATCTGGGTTTGTTTTTCTTTTGATATGTATGTTTTTTTGTTTAAATTTAAGCTATACCCATTATATTTCTTCAATTTTAAATGATGTCTAGATGAAAGGGATTGATTGAATTTGGTTTTTGATGATAAAGTTATTGTGGGGGTATATAAAGAGTTTCTTGATTTTGACTTTAAAGTTTCATGTGACAAAAATTATGTTTTAGTTATTTTGCAAGAATGGTCCTTATCTATAAGAAAAGACGGTATTACCCTTCACGTGACTAGCACATGGGGTCACTAACGGTGAAATATAAACGGAATGTTAATTTTGGACCAAGATTGCCAAAAAGTCCGACTTGTGGCACCTAAATCGCCACTTTGCAAATGTTTGGACCGAATTGCAAACGTGTGATATCACAGGAACCAAAAATGCATTTCGTTCTTAAATTAATAAATAAATGAGATGAGTATTTTATGTACTTCAATTCTTTAATTGAGATTTTTAAAAAGGGGTTGTTGCTTTATTATGTACGAGAGAAAGGTACCCACGCGTTGCGACGATGATGGAGGTGGTGGCGGCGGTGGTGGCGTTGACGGGTAGTGGTGGCGAGCAACAGTAGCAGCGGTGGTGACTGTGGCAATTGGTGGTGGTGGCGGCGGTTGGTGGTTGGTGGCGGCGGTTGGTGGTTGGTGGTGGCGGCGGCGGCGAGCAGTGAAAGTTATTAATGTAATGTGGCTATGATGTATGGTACATCATGCATTAGAATGTGTACATTGTTGAAACTTAAAATCAATATTGAAAATGTTGAAAATCAAAATTAGATTTGTTTTATAATATACTATAGATTATAGATATAGATTAATTGCCAAATCCATGAATTTAAACTTTGAATGTTTATGGCGCATATTATTTGTATTTGAAATTTGAAGTTATAAGCAAAATGTTAGGAGTCCTTGTAATCTACTATTCAGGGTGTAGGGGTGCCCATGAGTCCATGGCCCATTTTCAAAAATCACCACCTTCATAACAAGGCTACAAGCCTACAACCATGATCGGATAGTATTATATAACTAGGGGATCAAGCCGCCCAGAGGGCGGCGTCGGTTTGTACGTCTTGTCTAGGTTATTTATAATTTTTCAAGGTCAATACGACAATACTACAATCTACTCCATCATAGATACGTTTGTTATCGTTCTTGTGTTGAGATATGTATTAGCTAAAAAATTTGTCACACTAAATATATTTATTTTAAAACACTATTATAAACACATTTAAAAGTTTTGTATTGTTGTGGAAAAAAACAAAAGAATATAAAAAAAAACTTTGCAAAAAACAAAGAATAAAACTCAAAAGAAAAACCGAAAAGAGATATGATGTGACAAAATCTGAACGGTTATATGAAGTGTGACGTAAAAAATAAAATGTAAAAAACCCCCATAAAAAACAATATAATAACCTTGCTTACATTTGTCATATTAAATACATACATTTAGTTTTAAAAAAAGCAAAACAAACAATAACTATTATAATAAATATTGATGAGTCAAAGCAAATATAAAGATAGATAAAATCCAAAACAGCCTAAAAACTGTTTAAAAGTTTGTCATATTAAATACATATGTTTTATTTAATTAAAAAGAAAAATAAGCAGGTTGACAGGCATCTGCGCAGTTACATGTCAACGTGTTTCACTATTCAAGAAAAATAAGCAAGTTGGCAAGCAATTGCACAGCTAACTCAGCGTGCTTTACTATTCATAGCCACAGTCATTGTTATTATTGTAATGTAATGTAATTATTCTCAGAAAATGACAAAGACTGAAATTGGGCTCACATATGAGCTAGAAGCCTAGAACCATACAAACATATAAAAGACATTTTAGCCAGTGCTTGGCCCATGAGCCCAACATATCTGATATTGGCCTATCAGCCGTTCGAGCTTGAAAAAGGCTACGATAGTCTCCTATTACGATTTACGAGTATTTCTACTTCAAATTACAAGTATTATTATGCATTTTCTTCATTTTTATATATTAATGTCAAAACACGAAAATTAATTCCAACCGGAAGCGGGATGCATGCATATGGATCGATCTCTATATTAATTTATTTTTTGATTCTATTAGTTTTATAAATAAACACTGAATATTCCAAAAATAGATCAATCAATAAAAATAGTACTGACTATACGAGTACTACTACCGCCAAAAGATTACAAACAATATAATCTGTGTATATATATATATAGTCCATCTTGCATTAGACAGCAACATCATCCTTTGGCAATTCACATATCGTCAAGATCAACGAGAACTTTTCTGTCACGAATTTGCTAACAAAAACTATTTTTTGGTAAAACCAATTCAGCATCATGTTATAACCTTTTCCAAAGGTCAAAGCAACGCATATGATAACAAAACCATGCCAAGTGATCCATTGTGGTAGGAGCACATAGAACGCTAAATAAGGCGACAATATCCCGGTAATAATAAAGATTAGAGTAAATTGCATTTTTGGTCCCTGTGTTATCACACCTTTTGCATCGATGGTCCAAAATCAATTATCGTTGCATGGCAGTCCAAAATTAAGGTTTTCGTAGCATCGACAGTCCAAATTACAACAGACGTTTATTCCTTCCGTTAGTTCAGGCACGTGTGACCCACGTGATGGGCACTTCTGTAATAAACCACCCCACCCACCCTTATAAACCCTTTTATCCACGCTTTTACCCCCAAATCACATCTTTATCAGTGGCTATATCTGGATTCTCCTCCCTAGTTGGTAACCATTCCACATTATCATCTATGTTATTTCTAAAATCACTCATATCAACCTCCACTTCTGTAATTTTGTGTTCAGGATCCACTACAAAATCACTATCTGAATCTCTGTCTTCCTCATTATCAGTTTCATCATCTCTGCCTTCCTCATTATCAGTTTCATGCATCTCTTCATTCTCAACCTCAATTCTACCAGCTTTAGCAGTCACATGTACACCACTACCACTACCCTCCCCTACATGTGTTTCAACACCAATTGCCATGCCAGCCTCATTGAAAAATATCTCATTAAAAAAGTCATCTTTGACAGAATTGGTATTTACACCACAACCATTACCCCCACCGCCTTCTGTTTCCACTTGCATTGGTACATACACATCATCAGAAAACAACTTCTTAGCTGGGATTTTTTTGACAGTAGGTTGTGACACTACTATATCATCATCAGGTTGTTCAATCATCAATAAAGAACTTCTTAGCAAGTTTGTTTTCCCTTCTTCTACATACACTTCTATTAACTTATATGTAGACACATATTTCAATAAAAATCTAACATCATTGTCACTACCTAAAGCATGGAGGCCAAAATCAAGATCATTATTTGGTGCTTTAAAGTGATACCACATTGGGACCTTCTTTACATATCCTAACTCTTGGAGCATGGCAGTTAGTTCAAGCACAGAAAACGCATCACCATCTATAAAGTCAACATAACTCACCTTTCCATCAACATAACTCCTTGATTCTCCCATGGAAAAAACCCCCCCATGATGGATTTCCAATGAAAATAATGTAGGGTTTTTTTCTGAAATAAATAAAGACAAAAATAGTAATAATATATAAAAAATTGATTATAATATACAAAAAAACATGCAGTTTATTATTATATATATAATACATATATATACATATAATATAATAGAGTATAAAAAAACAAGAGTAAAAAACGACCTACCATATAGTTTATCGTGGTCAACCTTTTCAGCTTCACTTCGAATATACCATGTCGTCTCCACCATTGTTGATTCCGATTAAAATTTTAAGGATTATTTTTGCATTATAATGGTAATCAATCGTATTTTTTTAATGGAGCAAAACCTAGGGATTGTTTTTGCAATGGTAAAGATGTGATTTGGGGGTAAAAGCGTGGATAAAAGGGTTTATAAGGGTGGGTGGGGTGGTTTATTACAGAAGTGCCCATCACGTGGGTCACACGTGCCTGAACTAACGGAAGGAATAAACGTCTGTTGTAATTTGGACTGTCGATGCTACGAAAACCTTAATTTTGGACTGCCATGCAACGATAATTGATTTTGGACCATCGATGCAAAAGGTGTGATAACACAGGGACCAAAAATGCAATTTACTCTAAAGATTATTTCAGACATCATAACTTTCCAGTGTTTGTTTTGCATATCACCATCGTTCGGAGAAAATACCCAGATTGATGCAACAAAGTTCATAACTAAAGTGCCAAGATATCCTATGCATATCTTGTTTTTAGTGGTATTTTCGTAAGTTGAACAATCGCTTGCACCAATATTCCCACAATCCCTACAAAGATGGCATAAAATGCCACATGCAACAACCTAAAACAACCATATATATTAGATTTCTTTGCAAGTCTATGTATTTTATGACTATTACTTGTATATGTTTTTAGTCATTCAAATTGCTAATGGCTGTATAGGTGTTTTGTGGTATTTTTTTTGTAGATAATTTTTATAAAAATAAAAAGATTTTATTTATACATATGAAGAAAAAAAAAAAGCAATGCTTTGTTAGAGGTGGACCAGATTATATATATACCATGTCATGTATTCACATATGAACATCAAATTATAATTTAAATATTTTTATAATTTCTTTAATTCAGATGTTTCTCAAAAAACCTTTTCTTATATATGTAAGTCTTAGTTCAAATAAAACAAAAAACAATTATCATTTTTTTTAACTAAACATCATTATGCATCAAGAAAATTGCATCATTGTATATACTTGGTTTTATGAATCCTAGCTAGCTTGTGCATTATCACATGATATACTATAGTAGCATGGTTCTATGGAGAGATGAAGAGTAAAAAGAAGTTGAATAACCTTTGATTGATGTGGGGATTAGGATCCATGCAAATTTTGCTTAATTAGCTTTCTTCAATTATATCCTCTCTTTTTTCACTAATGCGCTTTGGTCTATCTTAAGACAGTGCCACAATATAATCAAAGATGATATGTTTTCGCCATATATATAAAAAAAATTGCGAAATTTTTCTCTAGATGATAGTACGCTACATTACATGAAAGTGACACGGCTGATATGTTTGACTCCCGATATGATCACTTCTTTTCGAGGAAAAAAAATATATGTATATGTTATATACATGACGTACTCCCGATAGTCACCGACTATAGGTTTATGCAAATATGATCCCTATAGTATTATTTAGTTTTAATATTGGACATTTGACTTCCAACTTTGTAAATTTGAATAGAAGACATAGAACAGAGGAGATTTTGTTTGTTCGGGTTAATCAAGAAATACAAACTTTTAATTTAAATACACGCAGCTTAATTAAAATGTCATCGTGATCACTTAATTAAAATATCCTCGTGATCACTTAAAAACTAATTAATTTTCATCTTAATATCACCATCATAATTATACAAACCACATAACCCTTTTATTTGCGTAAATATTAAAAGTCCAGGGATGAATTGATTAAGTTCTATAAAGTAGGCCTTCACCAAAACTCCAAAAATAGGTCAATATGTCATTTTCAATTTTCATGGTGCTGACTTCAAAATCCAAAATGGGCCGTCTCTTAAACCTGGTCGGCCACAGCTTCAGTATGCATAATTTCTAGAGTTAATTACACTAAATGCCCTTAGAGTATATCATATTATTAAGTTTCACCTTTATATTTTTTTTATTTTTTTTTGTCATTAGATCTCCCTAAAGTGACTTTCAGGATACAGATCTGGGTCTGAGAATTGACCCTATCCATTGATGACGATGGTGGAGCTGGTGGTGGGGTTCTCATCGGCGAACACGGCGAAGCAGTGGTGTTCAAAAACAACTGTGTGTTTCCTCATTGGATTTTTCATCGGGTTACAGTCTTGAATGATTAGTCTTTCTGTCGATACCACACTTTAAGGTTTAGACATCAATATGTTTAGATATATAATGCTAGACAGCCCGCGTAATGCGGCGGCGGGGGGTAGTGATGGCGGAGGTAGTGGTGGGGGCGGCACTGGGACGGCGATAAGGGCGACGATGATGGTGAATGTAAAAGTAATTGATGTTAAAGTTGGTATTGTAGTTATTTTAAGTGTTGGGGGATCAATATTGTAAATTATTTCATTAAGGGTATCATAGGTTTATTAGATGCTTAAATTAGTTAATAAAGAAGAGGGGTTTTTTTGGTTTTTCAAAGGCTGAAAGTTTAAGGAAAAAAAGGAGTGATTTGTTTTATTAGATAGTATAGATATTGTATACATATAATGGGTTTGGATGGATACATAAAGTATATACTGAAAGTGGTAGATTTCTTTTGAAATTTTTATTATTAATATTACTTATTGGTAGATTATAAATGTATGTATCCTTTTTTTTATGGATACAGAACTTTGTAGAAAACTAAAAACGTTATATGGAAAATTTAAAAATTGATTTTTAGGTGGTTTTATAAATGATGATTATAAGTTAAAAAGGCACAGGGTATCCCCACCAGGAACAGGGCAACCCCACCAGGGCATTAGCGGCGACGTCGCCGCTAATGGTGGGCCCCGACAAACTTTCGATCCATGACTGCCAAGCGTGTTCCCGACGTGCCACGTCGCAACTATTAGCGGCGACGTCGCCGCTAATACGTGCCACGTGGGCCCCGACAAACTTTCGATCCATGACTGCCAAGCGTGTTCCCGACGTGCCACGTCGCAACTATTAGCGGCGACGTCGCCGCTAATACGTGCCACGTGGCATGTCGGGAACAGGCGTGGCACCATGACTGCCACGCCTGGTCCCAGTTGCCACGTCGCAACTATTAGCGGCGACGTCGCCGCTAATAGTTGAGACGTGGCAACACGTGGCACCTCGGCGAATTTTGGAGGTTTACCACGATCATATAATTTGGTATATATATTCTATCGCAGTTTCCTTTTCAAAATGCGTATATTTTTGTTTCGCACTATCGTTTTCAAAGCTGCTCGCACAGGTATATTTCGGACGATACATATATAAATATATTATGAATATAGATATATATATAGTATGGATATCATCAATAGTTAATGAACTAGATGTTTACTTGTTTACTTGAATTGTTTAAGATGGATAGTTTTGAGGATATTTGGGCAGACCCAGAAAACTTACGTATTGAAGTGCCCGATGATGAGTTTGAGTCACCTGATGCAGACGGTCAATTTGACTGCGAACCTAGAGACTTAGAAACCGAGGAGGTGTTCGCTTCCGTCGAAGAATTGACGGAGTGGGCCAAAAGAACAGCACTGGAGTTGGGTTATGTTTTAGTCACACGGCGGTCGAACAAAAACTCGATAAAGGTGGTCAATAAGGTGACACTAATATGTCACCACGGTGGACCAAGCGATAAAAGGTTAACTGGGCCACCCAAACGGTCCAACAAGATAGGGTGTCCCTTTACTTTGGAAGGCCGCCCCGGGTATGATGGTGGTTGGAGGGTAACTGTCAAGGATTGGAAACACAATCATGATCCAGCTACCGATCTGCAGGGGAATGCATACGCGAGACGGATGACGGAAGAAGAAAAGCAATATGTGGGAAACCTATCTGATCGCGGTATGTTCCCACGCCAGATCCTGGTTAACCTGAAAAATGAATTTCCAGGAAACCTGACTCGAAGAGGAGACATTACCAACTTTCTGAAATCGAGACGGAGGGCGGGCCAAGCAGGACATACTCCAATGCAGGTACAAACATCATATTAGTGATTACGTACTCCGTTGTTGGAAGTGACTTATTTACTATATCTTGTTCCGTCGCAGGTTATGTTCTCACTGATGCAAGAGAAAAATTACTTTTACCAGTTTACTACAAATAGTAAAAATGGACGGTTGGAGAATCTCTTTTTCATGCATCCAACATCAATGACCCTATGGCGCGCATTTCCCTGGGTTATTGAAATAGACTCCACGTACAAAACCAACGTGTACAACATGCCGCTTGTTGAGATTGTCGGCGTGACTTCAACGGGCCGGACCTTCAGTTTAGCATATGCTTTTATCGTAAACGAGCAGGAGGCGAATTATAAATGGGTGTTACAATGTCTGAAGTCCACCCTTGTTGAAGGCTTTACCGTTCGTGTGGTTTTAACTGACAGGGAGCTGGCCCTGATGAGAGCATTGAAGGTTGTTATGCCGCAAGCGAAACACTTGTTGTGTAGGTACCACATATGGCAAAACATAACCAAACACTGTGAACCGGCATTGCGGGTGAAGAAAGATGTTAACATTGAAAGGCTTAACGTGTGGTGGAAAAGAGTCTATGAATCTCGGACTCTTGACGAGTTTAAATCATACGAGAAGGAGTTAAAGAAAAAATTGGGAGCTTATCCAGGTGTCTACAAGTACCTCAACGATAATTGGTTGTCCCCGTACCGAGAGCAGTTTGTGTCATGTTGGGTCGATGAACATCTCAACTATCAGAACCACACCACAAACAGAGTCGAGGCTGAGCACCACCATCTGAAGGAAGAGCTGAAGGGGAAATGTACATTTACTAGAATCCTGCAATGTGTTGATTCTGTCATTATCGGTCAAGATACTGAAATAAGGGGCCAACTGGGTATAGCAAGGGAACCCGGTTGGGTAAACACAACTACAACTGTATGAAGGCCCTGCTGGGAACGGTTTCACATAAAGCTTTGGACATCATGGTTGATGAAATCGTTCGCTTAGACAAACAACTAAAAAAACATGTGAAAAAGTGCGGGTGCAAGGTTCGGTATAGTTGTGGGCTACCATGTGCCTGCAAGATTGCCGAGTACATGCACCGTGGTTAGTATGTTTTAATACATTTTTTTTTAATCATACCGACATAATCTCGTATACTTATTGATATAAAAAAATGCAGAGACTCGTATTCAGCCGAATGTGATAGACCCGTTTTGGAGAAAGCTTGACTTATCACCATCGACATCCCTAAAAGACGAAGACGATATAGAAGCTGTCCATGAAGTGGTAGGTGATCTTACGACATTCTTGGTGGAGCAACCCAAGGCCCAACGGAAACATTGGTTGTCGAAGATAAAGGACATGTTTAAGCCGGGTAACTCACAACTGAAAGATCCCATTGTTCAGAAGAGCACACGCGGTAGACCGGTCGGGTCGAAACAAAAGCCGCCAAAGGTAGACCAAACACATCATAAGCTTAATTAGTATTTATGTACAGATTATGATTTAAAACTTAAAATAAAACTTAAAATAAAACTTAAAAGGTATATAACATCAACATTTTGATCTAATGAGTTAAATAAAACTTAAAATTAATCTATAAATCCAAACTTTTCTTTAATTATGAATTAAGAAAAATTAAATAAACTAAAAAATATATATGAGAAGGTTAATAAAAACACCACCATATGGAATAAAATAAATAATGTAATTTTGACCACTTATAATACAATCACAATCGTATAAAATAAAATAAAAATTACAAACTAATCACTATCACTATCCAAGCGATGTGTGGGTAATGAGGCGGAACTAGACCCGGCGATGTCCCAAGGGCTCGCAGGGTTGAAGAATTGATCCACGTTAAAGAGCGGCGACTCTGCTGGGGCCTCCAAAGGAGGGTCAACCATATGCGGGAGCTCGACATTCAGTCCTCGTGTTCCTCTCACCAAACGCCCAACCCCGCGGGTATGTCCCGACCGGAGCCCCAAAGCATCCAAAAATGTCTGAGTCGGCGGGGTGTTGGCCTGTTGAGAAAGTGCCTGGTGGGATTCAACAAGCCGGTCCTGTACCACATTAAATCATAAACAAAAAAATAAGTTAGTTATAATTAATATAAATTTACAAAAAATACAAATTTAAGTGTTGTGCCGAGAACTTACATAAATGGGAGGAGCTCTTGCCTGCACCGTCCCATCGTGTAATGTGTGGGCCCGCAAAAAGAACTCAGGCGGGGGCTCACGTTGCCCCTGATTAGTACGCTGTATATACGTTAAAAAAAGTTATATATATGTATGTGTATCTCTCTCTCTATATATATATACATATGTGGATATAAAACGTAAAATTAATAACTTACAGCGTATTCATATTCACGCTGAGCGTATGACTGGCGACCGTGAGTACTGACAAGATTATCTTGTCCATGCCTGTTAATCGCGTTTCTTTGGGCAACAAGCATCCGGTGCTCCCTGGTCCAGTAATGCAGTAAATCCCTCCAGACATCTTGAGGCATTCCATGCGGCGGAACACCTTCGAAATCGCCGAGTCTATCTAACCCACCCCTGTCGCTAAACCATTTCCCCTTGAATTTGGTTTTTTTATCCCTGTAGTTCTTTAGGGCATCTTGACGAATCATGTTTTCAATGGCGACCCGTAAGGGGTGACCGTCTTCGTTATTTAGATACGGGTCCAAGTAGAACCGTCTCTGCAATTTTGTAGTAATAGTCAGTATCTACCCTAATTTTGTAATGACGTATTTAAATTGTAAAATAAAATGTTTTAAACCTGGAGCCAGGGAATAAGTCCATCCCTGATGTGTGGGGCACCTGATCCCACGAGTCGTAAGTATGCGGGACGGTAGCGACATATGTCCCCAAATAGCTCTTGTACCATTTGGAGGTGTCACCGATAGTCTGCCACCTGCTTTCAGCGGTATCAAGTCTAAGAGTTATACGTCGTCCAGACTTCTGAAACTCCCGCTCCAGTTCCTTGTTAGCAGCGGCAGCTCTCCCAGAACTATTCCCTGCAAAGCAAAATTAAATAATAAATATATATAAATGTAAAATATATATATATATACATATATTTTTTACATACATTTATATATACTTACCCCCGCTACGCTTGCAGCCCCATTGGGGATTCCACCCCCAATTTGGAGGGTCATTGCCACCATCTCCGCCATGAACGTCAGCCATTTTAACCTACATAAGTTATACACAAGTTATAAATCAATAAAAACAATTATCAAGGTTAAAAAAGGCGCAAATGAAATATATGCATATTTTTGACACAAATCTTTTTTCAACTTATTATACCTAAAATGAGCACATTTTTCTAACAATAATACTTGCAATCATATTAACCTAATAACAACTAGATTCACAATTACAATCATACTAACAAGTGTTTTCTAACATAAGTACGAAGAAGGCGAGGAAAAGAAAAAGAAAAGTGCGAACAAAAGAGAAGGGGAAAGGCGAATAGAGAAAGAAGGGGGATAACTAATAATATATAAAATTAATAACATTGTTATTAAATTAATAACAACAATACATATATTTATAACTAATAATAACAACAATACATATATTAAATTAATAACATATTTTTATAACTAATAATAACATATATTAAAATTAATATCCTACAAATTTCTTTAAATCAATTTGTATTTAAATGCTTACATCCTAATCTGGTTTTCAAGTACATATATAAGTATTCTTTTTGCAAGATTTTAACCTCTTGTTTTATTGCTTGCACGAACCTTTTTATTTCGATGCATGAACAAAAAGATGTAATAGGAACCACAAGGTTAGTGCTTAGTGGTAAAATTCTGATCGATAAGGATGGAATTATCTAGATGTCTTAACTTCAAATGCTAGGAAGAAAAAATATATACCCCTTCTGCTCACTGGTTAGACAACTTGCAAATCTAGAGTTATTCATAGGATTATTCATTTTGCAAAATGGATCGGATATGTATAGGTCCATAATAACATATATTAAAATTAATATCCTACAAATTTCTTTAAATCAAACTAACAAACGTAAAATTTCTAAATATAACATTTTTATAACTAATAATAACATATATTAAAATTAATAACAACAATACAAAAATAACTGAGTCAGAGTAAACATACAAAGAAAACGTCGGAAATGTCGCCGCTAATGCTAGTCGCCGCTAATACTTCGTCGGAAAAGTGGGATGGCCGGATTTTCGCCTGAAATGTCGCCGGATTTTCGAAATTGAACCGGACAGGATTTTCTTCACCAACAAAAGGGGGGGTGGCCGGATTCTTGATAGAGAGGGTGAGGGGATTGATGGACGGAATATATACACAAAACGGTAGATGGCCGGATTGATTTTTTAATTTTTTTACCGGAGGAGCGTTTTTCAGTTTTTGATCGTCTGGAAGGGAGCCGCGTTTTTAAAGGAATTTTTGTTCACTATTAGCGGCGACGTCGCCGCTAATAGTGTGGGGTCCACGCGCGAAAATCAATGGAAAACCAATCGTTGACCCTGGCTTTGTGTCAGTGGGGCCCCCACTATTAACGGCGACGTCGCCGCTAATAGTCTTTGGTGGGGGTACCCTTTATGCCCCGGTGGTGTTACGCGCCCCGAAAAATAAATGTTTCTAGATTATTCTTGCTAGTACATGACTTAATAAGTCAGACTAACAATAAAAAAAGTTAGTCTAATTTTTTTTTTTAATATTATTAAAATTTGACATGTGTAATCAATATATTATCTTGACATGTGTATGATTTGAATAAATTTATTTGTATAAATTTTATCCCTTTTTTTTAATATTATTAAAATTTGAATAAATTTATTTGTATGATTTTCACTTTTCGTCGGTCAATGGCTAGCTAGAAATGGAGTTGGTCATTGGGTGTAAATAATAAGTTTGTGAGTCCATCGGAGAAGATGACCGGAGGCCGGAATCTTGTTGGAGAAGATGAATGGAAGAATGAATTACATTTTCCGTCCCTAAAGTTGGCACGTTTTTCACTTTTAGTCCCTCGGGTGTAACGTTAACGGCCAAAATTTAACTCCGTCTGGCCAAAGGACCACGATTGAAAAAATTGGCCAAGTTTAAGGTCAAAATTGTAATTTTTCACTTTAGGGATCAAAAGTGAAAAACGTGTCAACTTAAGGGACGAAAAATGTAATTTACTCATATCTTCGCTCTTTATTTTTTCATGTTGCATGATTTTGTGATTGAAAAGATTTTTAACCTGGTTTTTAAGATGATTAACTAGATTTTAGACCCTTGTCCAACACTGGAGACGGGACTTACGGTATTAGCAATATTAGATCTTTATACATTTAAGTCATAAAAGCTTATACTTTTGAAGATATACAGTTCCAAGTGTTATACTTTGCAAGTTGTAGTACAATAAACACATGTTCGTCACTGTCATTATTAGCTGAGACATATTGATGGAATTGTTTGCCGTAGTCATTCCACAAGGCACATGCTACAATAATTCTATTATAGAATTTTTTGAAACCAGTTGTACTCATAATGTGATATTATTATGAAAGATAATTAAGAATTAAAATATAAACATACTTGTGATCCTGTACTTGACATTCAAGTATATGTCTTTGATCATGATGCGGGCCTATAACACGAATAGGTTTATTTTCAATCACTTGTCCTATGATAATTAAATACCAATTAGGATTGTTTTCATATTCTTTGAGTGACAATTGTAACTTTAAACATTAATACGCTTAACTAATATATAAAAAGGGATAAAATTTTGTACCTTTTTTATTGACAGATCAAATGAATCTTAATGGAGTTCATATTGATTTGGATTTAGTATTCAAGTAACCATCTGTTGTAAATCTTCTTAAGTTGTGTAAAATATAATTAGAACGAATTGCATTTTTTGTCCCTGTGTTATCACACATTTTGCAAGTTTGATACAAAAGTGTGAAAAGTCGCGAAACATCCCTGTCATATCACACCTGTTGCAATTTTGGTCCAACAGTAACGTTCCGTCTATTTTTACCGTTAAAGATATCATGTGCCCCTCACGTGAGGGGTAATACTGTCTTTTCATATAAACGAGGACTATTTCTGCAACTAACCAAAATACATATCTCATCATCCTCATCATCATCAAACACACACAGATCCACTGTATATTTATTAATCTCAAAATTCAAAATCTTTTGTCAACTTCAGATCCACTGTATATTTATTAATACATAGCTAAAACTTTATTTCTTTTTTCTAGTATATATATTTTTTTGTTTCTTCTCTAATCTCTTAAATGATTAAGATATAAAATTAATATATATATGAAGAAAAAGAGTCTCCACAGATGTGCAACAATCATAGATGAGAAAGTCTTGAATGATTGTTTTGTTGTTATAGTTTAAGCCTAGATCTGAAAATCATAGCTAATCTAAATCTGAATCTTATATATGTGGAAAAGCATAGATCTGAAATGAAAGTTTTGTTGGTGGGCTTTGTTTAGATCCAAAAATAGTAAAGTAAAAGTGATGGGTCTTGAGTTTGGAGGTGGCGGCACTGTGGTGGTGGGGTGCTGCTGTTGATGCTTCTCCGCCGATGGGGGAAGGGGGGGCTGCCATAATGGTGTCAGTCGGCGACGGGCGTGTTGGGTGGTGATGGTTGTGTTGCTTTGTTAGTTTTTAGAGATAATAGATGGTGAAATGAGAATAGGATACAAATGGTTAAGGTGATGAAGTTGGTGTGGTGGCCGGCGGTTTTCCGGCGAGGTTTTCCGACGAGGATTCCGGATCTTCACTAATCTCTTATCATGGCTGGAAAACAATTTTTTTTATATACATCTAAAGATTCACTTTCATCTCGGAAAGAATGGATGGCAAACCTATTAACCCAATCATACTTTTATCATCATACGAAAATGACGGGGCTTAAAATGATGATGAGATATGTATTTTGGTTAGTTGCAGAAATAGTCCTTGTTTATATGAAAAGACAGTATTACCCCTCACGTGAGGAGCACATGATATCTTTAACGGTAAAAATAGACGGAACGTTACTGTTGGACCAAAATTGCAACAGGTGTGATATGACAGGGATGCGTTTCGCGACTTTGCACATGTTTGTATCAAACTTGCAAAAGGTATGATAACACAGGGACCAAAAATGCAATTCGTTCTATAATAAGTATTCAGGGCTAAAAAATGTAAATTATTAATAGAAAATAAAAAAGTGTAAATTAATGAGATTTTTCTACAAATATTAATATAAGTACTAATATAATAATATATTTGAATAATGATTATTAGGATTTTTAATTATAATTAAATTAAATGATGACATAAACGGGAGTCAATTTGATGAAATTGAGCGATTTAATTGGTTAATAAGTCATTAGTTCAACTGTTTTATAATATATATTAAGATTAAGATTATTAATGGTAAATATTGATGGAAAACAAAAAAGTGTAAATTAGTGAGACTTTTTCTACGAATATAATATAATAATATATTTAGATAATGATTATTAAGATTTAATTTATAATTAAATTAAATGATGACATAAGCGAGAGTCAATTTGATGAAAATTAAGCGATTTGATTGGTTAATAAGTTATTAGTTCAACTGTTATAGTTATATATTAAGATAAGATAAGATTAAGATTAAGATTAAGATTAAGATTATTTCTTAAAAACATATTTTATAAAGTATGTTGAAAGCTTTTTTAAAAAATAAAATTAATATATATAAAATATTAAATTTTGATGTTGATTTATTGTTATGTTATTATTTAACTTTTCACGTGTATATAACTCAATAAGTATAATAATCTGTTACGAGTATTTGAACTCTCTCATCATTTATATAACTAAAAAGAATATTTTAAGTTTAGTTGATACTATTGGTTAATTGTCACATTAGATTTTTTTTTTTAATTTTCAATTCATCAGTTTTAATTGTTTATTCAAATTTTATATTATTATTATTTTTCCTGGTAAGAAAATAACAGAAATAGTCCTTAAATGGATGAACTTAACAGCCATAAGTCAGTCTAGGTTTCATACGCGTAGTATTTTGAGAACTTTAGGTATAGTCCGAGTCACGATTCAAAAAATTATGCCAAAAGAGTAATCTAGATTATACTTCATGTACCATTTGTATAATTACTCTAAGAAAAACCTTATCGATCAAATTCCCTTATAATACAATATTATTCCCCCTTTAAAACACAAATAATGCAAAAGATTAAAATATCTCTCTCTTTATTACTCCACTAATTTTTTTAAATGACGTCATAAAAATATCTTTAATAAAATAATTTACAAAATCTATTTATTAAATCTTAAAACAACTACACTACCCCATTATATATCAATAAGCTATACCGCCACCACTTGTCGCCTCCGAAGCCAACAGTGGTCACCATCACCACACCACTGCCGTTGTCACACCTTCGTTGCTTTGCGTGGTTTCCCTCTAGGCATAAATGAGCTATATAGGAAAGGAAAGTGATAATTGTACCACCACAAACAATAAATCTACCATAAGTATGGAACTGACTTGTACTGTATGGTAGAAACCTTATACTTTGTGGTTGATTAATAAAAAACAGTGGTACATTTATCATTTCCTATAGGAAAAAAAAAATATATGTTTAGCACCCTCCTTGTTTGAGAAAAACACACACAAACATATATCTCTCCCAAAACCCATATCCGGCAACCACCTCTCTAAACCGTCGCGACCACCACAACCAAGCCAGCCACCGCCGACCACCAAGTCATCCACCTGTCGCCTACCACCACCAAGCCAGGCATCGCCCTACCACTACGGTTCCCTTTTGCTATCGCCAACCACCTCAGTCGCTGACCACATGTAAGTTCTCGTTTCCAATTTTCTTTTTAGACTCTAGATATGATTTGTTTTTCATTTTCTTAATGTTTGATTCTAGATACGAGTGTGTTTTGGTTGCTTTTGAATCAAACTATGGGCGATTCTAGATTTTATTTTATTCTTGTTAGTTGATTAATGGTGATTTAGGTTTCCATGAAGACATTATTGGAGTAAAAAAACAAACAATCTTCAATGATTTTAATAAAGGTCAAGAATACATAAGACATTTTATGTCTGAAAAAACAAACACAGCCTTGGTTTGCCTTCTTACTTGATTAATAGACTGTAAAAATAATGAAAAAAGACTCGTACTTTGAACATGGGTATTTCACACACGAACAGTGGTCCGTTTGTAATAGCGAAAGGGAAGCGTAGAATACAATAGTTCAAAGACTTTTTAATAATTTCAGAAAAAAGACTCGTACTTGGACATGGGTATTTCCTACACGAACTCTGGTCTGTTTGCGGTAGCAAAAGGGAACCGTAGAATATGATGATATAAAGACTCTTAAATAAGTTCATGAAGATATATTCAGTTCTGTGTGAAGATAACTGTGCAACTTCTCGTCCCCTGAAGCACTTGAAGTGACAAGACTATAGTTTGATGGATTTTGAGTCCTTCTAGTTTGTTCTACTGCTTTGAATCTATTAATGAATTATTTATCTCTTTGCATGATTCTTCATTTTTATGAAACATGATTGTTTGCTGCAAGTTCTATGAGCTTTTAAATGATTTTTTTTTTTTTTTTTTGCCACCAATACGTGCCTTTGTTTGGCTAGTTTTTTATAATCAGAATCCAGATGACAATATGTTATAATAACTTATAAGAGGGTGTTTGGGAGTGCATATTAGTAAGTAATCATGGCTGAAAAGTTGTGTTCCAAATAAGACCTTGCTTAAAATAAGTGCGTTTTATTTCCTTTAAACTGCATTTTGGCTTTCAAAATTTGCAATAAGTTATATACGCTTAAAATAAGTTTCCTTCTGCCCCCGTAGTTATTATGATTAATGCCACTGAATTTTTACAATGTTTTTGTTTTTGAAGAATGGCCGAGGAAGAACTAGTGATTAGAGAGGATACCGCAGAGGAACAACTTGACGCAGAACTAGAACGCTTGAAGGCTGAAAAGAAAGAGAAAAGGAAAAGACGTTTGTTGGAGGAAGCTGCTAAGGCTGCTAAGCGTGGGGTCTGCTACTTGAGCCGAATTCCTCCACGCATGGATCCTTTAAAGCTTCGTCAAATTCTATCACAATATGGAGAGCTTGAGAGAATTTATCTCACACCTGAAGGTTACCACTAATCTCGCTTTTGTTTTAGTTGACGAGTACTATTTATTAACAAAACGAACCTTCCTACAAAATGGTGATATATTTTTTTTGTTAACACTGAATGTTATTTTCTTGTGAAATATTTCTACAGATCCTGCTGCTCATGTTCACCGTAAAAAAGCAGGTGGTTTCCGTGGACAAGGTTTCACAGAAGGGTAAGATTAATTTGAAATATAACTGATGGGAAAGGTGTTGGATGATCAAGTGTTCCGAGTTATTTAGATGGCTACGAATGAGCACAATTGTACCTTTCATGTTTTATTAACACTTGTATGTGTGCAGATGGGTTGAATTCACCAACAAGAACGTTGCGAAAAGGGTCGCTTCAATGTTGAATGGTGAACAAATAGGTTTGTGTGCAAGTAATCGTATATTACGTTATATTTCGTTTCAACTATTGTTGGGCAATTATCTAGTTTTGCATTCCTTGTATGTTTAGGTGGAAGGAAGAAGTCATCATTCTATTATGACCTTTGGAATATTAAATACTTGAGTAAATTCAAATGGGATCATCTCACAGAAGAGATTGGTATGAACTTCATTAAATTATTCAGCAAATTTTCAGTAGTCGCTTGATTTTTACATAACAATGTGCAAATATTGTGTTCAGCAATATTTGCACATTGTTATGTAAAAATCAAGCGACTACTGAAAATTTGCTGAATAATTTAATGAAGTTCATACCAATCTCTTCTGTGAGATGATCCCATTTGAATTTACTCAAGTATTTAATATTCCAAAGGTCATAATAGAATGATGACTTCTTCCTTCCACCTAAACATACAAGGAATGCAAAACTAGATAATTGCCCAACAATAGTTGAAACGAAATATAACGTAATATACGATTACTTGCACACAAACCTATTTGTTCACCATTCAACATTGAAGCGACCCTTTTCGCAACGTTCTTGTTGGTGAATTCAACCCATCTGCACACATACAAGTGTTAATAAAACATGAAAGGTACAATTGTGCTCATTCGTAGCCATCTAAATAACTCGGAACACTTGATCATCCAACACCTTTCCCATCAGTTATATTTCAAATTAATCTTACCCTTCTGTGAAACCTTGTCCACGGAAACCACCTGCTTTTTTACGGTGAACATGAGCAGCAGGATCTGTAGAAATATTTCACAAGAAAATAACATTCAGTGTTAACAAAAAAAATATATCACCATTTTGTAGGAAGGTTCGTTTTGTTAATAAATAGTACTCGTCAACTAAAACAAAAGCGAGATTAGTGGTAACCTTCAGGTGTGAGATAAATTCTCTCAAGCTCTCCATATTGTGATAGAATTTGACGAAGCTTTAAAGGATCCATGCGTGGAGGAATTCGGCTCAAGTAGCAGACCCCACGCTTAGCAGCCTTAGCAGCTTCCTCCAACAAACGTCTTTTCCTTTTCTCTTTCTTTTCAGCCTTCAAGCGTTCTAGTTCTGCGTCAAGTTGTTCCTCTGCGGTATCCTCTCTAATCACTAGTTCTTCCTCGGCCATTCTTCAAAAACAAAAACATTGTAAAAATTCAGTGGCATTAATCATAATAACTACGGGGGCAGAAGGAAACTTATTTTAAGCGTATATAACTTATTGCAAATTTTGAAAGCCAAAATGCAGTTTAAAGGAAATAAAACGCACTTATTTTAAGCAAGGTCTTATTTGGAACACAACTTTTCAGCCATGATTACTTACTAATATGCACTCCCAAACACCCTCTTATAAGTTATTATAACATATTGTCATCTGGATTCTGATTATAAAAAACTAGCCAAACAAAGGCACGTATTGGTGGCAAAAAAAAAAAAAAAATCATTTAAAAGCTCATAGAACTTGCAGCAAACAATCATGTTTCATAAAAATGAAGAATCATGCAAAGAGATAAATAATTCATTAATAGATTCAAAGCAGTAGAACAAACTAGAAGGACTCAAAATCCATCAAACTATAGTCTTGTCACTTCAAGTGCTTCAGGGGACGAGAAGTTGCACAGTTATCTTCACACAGAACTGAATATATCTTCATGAACTTATTTAAGAGTCTTTATATCATCATATTCTACGGTTCCCTTTTGCTACCGCAAACAGACCAGAGTTCGTGTAGGAAATACCCATGTCCAAGTACGAGTCTTTTTTCTGAAATTATTAAAAAGTCTTTGAACTATTGTATTCTACGCTTCCCTTTCGCTATTACAAACGGACCACTGTTCGTGTGTGAAATACCCATGTTCAAAGTACGAGTCTTTTTTCATTATTTTTACAGTCTATTAATCAAGTAAGAAGGCAAACCAAGGCTGTGTTTGTTTTTTCAGACATAAAATGTCTTATGTATTCTTGACCTTTATTAAAATCATTGAAGATTGTTTGTTTTTTTACTCCAATAATGTCTTCATGGAAACCTAAATCACCATTAATCAACTAACAAGAATAAAATAATATATGTGGATCACCGACTAGTCAACTACTGTTGTTATTGCTGGCAAAATGGGTGGGCAGGGTATTGAGAATTGGAACATGTTTTTGGTGAAAATGAGTATGAATGTATGATCGATATTGACCCTAAACAGTTATTTATTCTTATTATCTTAAAAAAACTACTCTCAAAGATGATTTAAGAATGATTAAAAATGATTAATAATGTACCGACTTTCAGGTATTTGACCCATTGCACTCTCAAATACGTCTTTTTGGTTGACATTTCAAGTATAGGATCATTGAGGTATCAATGTATCATGTTTTAAGAATGCCACAGATCAATGAATTATTCATGAGCATTATTTCTTCTGCGTCCATTATGAAGGAATCCGCTGTAGTGTGCCTATTATTCAAGTTCATCATCTCGTTAAAAAGCATGGATATTGGAAGTCCGTGAAGAATATGCCAAGCTTAGGCTACAATCCTGAAAAAGAAAAGTAAATAACCTATTCTTTTTTAACGGCTATAAATGCATACATTTGAACGCCCACAACTGCGTCAAAAATTGTCAACTCTAACCAATTCATATGTAAATGGGTCAAAATTTGCCGACTATAAATACTAAACAAGTAGAAACATCTTATGAAAGAAGCTGTACAGGATTACAGGGAAAATTTAATTGAATCATCAAAACTTAGGAACAAATACCTGCTTTCTATCTGTATACCCTACAAACAAATCGGGGGTGTGCCGGTACTTCATTATACTTTATCTGCATTTTGGCTATAACTCAAGCCTCTGACCAAACAAAATCTAGCAAATAGCCGGGCCAAATCCAAAACCGAGACCGAGGGATTGCACTGCCTATCAGTTTCTTCGTTTTGTGTCTTGCCTTTCTTTATGCCAAATCATGGTTTTATCCTGGCAACACCACCTCACAAAATTAACTTGTATATCATCTTGAAGGATCCAAAGAGATAATATGTATGTTGGATCCACTTCATGCCTTCTTATCTTTAGGGTCATATCTACATTTGAGTGGGTCTAATCGCATATTTCACTAAAAGAATCAAGTTAGCAAAATTTCTTGAACCATGAGATACTCTATTGTGTCAAGTACAACATTTTCATTAAACCCACTCCAAAAGAATTGATTAGGATCACACCCAAGAATTTCCATCAATTTTATCACCATGGCCATGATACTACAGATATCCCCGTACTTGGAGGGCAGAAAATGCCGTTGTTACTAACGGAATTGTTGAGAAACAAGGCATCTCTAATACTTGAAAGAATCCAGAAAAAGACCCATACAAAGGCCAGCTTTCCAATAATTGAACATGGTAATCAAATTTCTTACCTTCCCAAATAAAGGAAGCGATCCTGTGTACATAAGGGCCCCAATCCCCTCCACCACAACCACAGCCAAAGCAGCAGAAAGAATATCCCAGTCACCAGTTTGCCCTATAACAGTAGCAAAAGCAGTTGAACAATAGAAACCCGTCAAGAAAAATAGCAGTTTCATGGGAAGATCCTTTCTCAAGTCTTTAATTCGTGCATTTATTCTGACTTGAAAGGCTCTAATGGTCCTTATCAGTCTAGTTCCGTTGCTGTTATTATTTGTGGATGATGCACTGCCATCTGCGCTGCTTCTTATATGCCATGTCAGCTTCCTATGCAGCAAATAACCATCATCAAATAAGAGGACTTTAAAATTCCCTACACTTGACTGATCACATAGTTCAAAACTTAAAATTACCAATATTTTATTAGTTGCAATGTCAATGAGAAAAATGGTGTAAAACTTTAGCTGCACTTTTACCCCATCAAAGCACAACGCAACATCGACATTTATTCTAGGCACATATATTAACCAAATTAGCTATATATATCCATGTATATTTCTCAAAATCTACTCCGTACATCTGAAAAGAAATGCAATATTCAACAAACACAGATTTAAAGATAGTGTTTGACTACTAGGCAGATATTTATCATACCCCTCACAACATTTTTTTCCTGGAAGGCAAATATCCCCATAACATCACCACTTAAATACACATCTGTCACAGGTACAATAAGAACACAGAACCTTTTGGTTGTCAGGTCATCTCGAAACTCTACGCCCAAAGCCATACCCCTCACTAATGACCAACCAAAATCAACTACATCCACATATTAGTGATTAGTGGTAAGAAAAGAGTTCATCCTAGCTTGAAACTTTCACATGAAAAATATATTTTTTTTATTTTGGCGCATCCCTAAGAAAAAACTGTAGTCTTTATTTTCAAAACGAGTGGAGTAATGTGTAGAAAACACATTACACTTTGGACCCCTCGTGTACATTTGCCACTTCGTTGAAAGTTTTTTCAAACCACATATGCTTCGATGTACCGTCTGATCAGATTGTTTATAAGTGAATGTTCAGCGAGTGATCTAAAGCAGTGTGTTTCAGCAGTAAACTGACAAAGAATGTATATACTGGTCGACACAATGCAATAAACACAATCTATCTACAAAGAAAATTTGTACTCACTTCAGGTCCTTGACGAAGAGTGGCTGTGTCAAATGGAAGATCCAAAACCGAGTATACAATGTCTTCCTGAAAGAGGGTGAATTTCTTAAAAGGTCGGATGAAAAATGGATGGATGACACCTTTGATCTCAAATATCCGGTGGTACAAAGCTTATCAAGATAGCCAGGTGGTGGCATTAGAGTTGCTGGCACCATGCAAGAACCTGCAACTGTATTCTGATTCAACTTAAAAACAATAGAGAATGACATCAACTGATGTTTGGCACCAAGGCAAACAGTATACGACTGGAAGTCAGAACATTTGAATTATAGAAGGTTTAGAAAGTGTTCAATTTTTTTATTTTTTATTTTTTAATTCTTGTAGTGTAATAGACCAACAATCAAGGGGGAAAACAGAAAGGGAAGTCTATCTTTTGATTATTTAACTCTTATTACTATGTTTCAAGTTACAACCACCTCAGTGAGACTCAACTGTGCTCCGGATACTCCCAGCTGAGTTTCTAACAACCATTTTGAGGCTCAGCGCCCAAGGACATGCAAAGGTGCTGCCTGTGTTGCCTACGGATTGAGGCGGTGACCTTTTTGATCCAACGTCAATATGTTATCTAACCCTAAAGTCTCCAACCGCTATTTTATACCATGACGCCTATTTTTTTCCCCATCTCCAATGACTATTGAGTTATTGGCAAAAAATAACCACCACCAAGGTGGGCTAGTGCAAATGTCATCGTCAGAGATCTGAGGTTTGAAAATTCTAGGCAATCATCAAGGGGATAAGTAGGGAAAGCGTTTGGAAACGTTTGCAGGCATATCGCTGCGTACATTTGAGTTAAAGACTCGCCCTCTTCGGGTAACTTGAATAGAGAAATGCCATTGATCCAATCTGTTTGGATGATGGCAACGAATGGGTCACGAAGGAAACTACTGATTTTGTCGAAGGTGAGGTACGACTCATTTGGAGCTAATTAACACTATAAGTGCATCATTATAATTCAATTACAAGACTCTAATATGATGAATTAGGCCAAGTATGTAATGTATATTATTATTATTCCTAAAAAGGCTAAAAAGTAAGTACCCACACAGTTACTGGAACCGACAACCTATTATTATTAGTATTACTTAATTATTGAGTCCACCTCACATAATTAAATACAATTATTAGTATTACTATTTGATAAGAATAAAAATGGAAATGATGGATGAAGAAAGAAAGAAATTGGTACCTGAAGATGGTAAAATGAATCTTGGATTGAAGTAGTAGTCAATCAGGGATAAGAAAAGAGAAAGAACGACGGGAATCCAGATCCTGTGGTCAGGTGTATGCTGGGAGAAATTAGGACCGGATGAATCCAACCAAACAAATCTTCCTTATTTAGTACTAGACTACTAATTTTTGAATAGTTTCAATTGAAAAATATCTCTCTCTTTATAAAAATTTTAGACCCCTAATTTTAAAATAATTACAAAAAAGTTTTATATTAAAATAATTTATTTATCTTTAATGAACCCCTTTTAATGTAAAGACTTAATAAAAAAATACTCAAATTGTTTTTAATTTACAGACTAAACATTCATTTTATTAATTTACATTCTAAGCTCTTGTCTTCTAAAATATTTTAACCTACATCACTTGACACTACACCACCATCAATAGTCGACGCCATCAACACCCGTCGCTCTCACCACCAGAACGTCACCACCACCATCACTGCTTTGTGTGGGTACAGTGCTCATGTTATTAAAAGATTTTTTTTACATATAAAACTGTAGTCTTATTGAAAGATCCCTTATGGTGCATTGTACATGAGTGATTTAACAGAACTCTGGACGTTGGAGGAAGGTGAGTGCCGGTAAAAAAAATCATCATAAAATTACACATAATGATACGAAAAACTAAAAGGACTTAAAAAACTGACATAACTCAAACTCCCAAAATATGTAATGGAATTAACTATAATATTTGTACCCTGATTGGAACAAGAACACATCAAAATTTTGTTTTTATATCGATTCAAAAATATAAGTTATTTTTGAAAAATAGAGGTGTAACATCATACATTTTGGTAAAGTTAAATATAACAATAAATGTTTTTGTTTAGAAACTTTTATATGTAACTTAACATTAAAAAAATTTAAATTTAACGATATGCATATCTTTAACCAGGCTAGATTTTAAAACGTTTTACAACAATGAAAGATTTAATTAGTCGCTATATTATATTACACGCTCATTCAACTGCAGGGTTTTTTCTAACGGCAAATTTAGGTGACATGTTTTTTTAATATCAATTCTAAGTTTAGAGAAAACTTTTTATAAAAAAACTCCTATCTTTTTTATTGAGATTTTTGAATATTAACTCTTTTATTGATGGTTGATATTTTCTATAATATATTTTAGATAGAGATTATATGTTTTATTGATGGGTCAAGACGTCAAGTTTTATGCTTTTAAAGGATTAAAATTATTCAAAGAGAAATAAAAGACTTGCATTAAAAGAATTCACTCATTTTACTCTCACAAGTTATCTAATTTGATTTTGATCTATCCAATTGAGAATTAACTTCAAGGATCTTTATTTTAAACTTTTTTTTTTTTTCTTTACGAGTTTTGACTATCAACGCCCAAAATTTAGTACGCATCTCAAAAGCCGGTCCACAAAACCGATCCTTGTTCTAAAACTTAAAACAAAGGTGATTGGGATTGGCGGGAAAATTGAGAGAGAAAAATGGAGGTGGTGAAATTGGCGTTATCAGCATCACAGAAAGGGAAATTAATATCTGCAGGCTACACTTCCATTGCTTCCCTTTCTTCTATCCCCCCTTCTCAGCTTTCGAAAGGTCTACTTTTTTCACTTTATCCTCTTTTTTTTTTTTTTTTTCCTAATAGATTTTGCTCACCAACTGTTTGATAAATTGTCTACTTAACTATTATCACTTCATTTTTCATAATTACTATTATTATTACTACTATTATTGTGCTACTTAAACTTAGGTTTTGTGTTACAAGAGTTAACAGTGTAGGTGGGTGTAAACAAGATTATTATAAGGTGCTTATTTGTCACAAAAAAATTTCATCTTTTTGTTTAAGGAAATGATGTGGGAGTCTCTTGAGAACAAGGAAGTTACTGTATTGTTATGTGAAGGTGATCATATTATATACACGTATAACTGTAATCGGAAGACTAAGTCTTTACCCATTACTATTATAGCCTTATAGGGTTAGAATCGAGTCCTAGTTTAATATTCTTTTAAGTTAGGGTATTTTCATGAGTAGTTTCTTTTGATGGTAAAAACTATACCTGGCAATCCATACCCATATCAACTAAATTGGGTTTTATTGGGTAATTTATTCTATTGAATGGGTATAATTGGGCATATAAAAATTTAACTGAGCGGGTCTTACTTATGAAGCCTAAAAATATTACTTAGATAGTGCGGGTCGAGGCGGGTCTGAGAAGAGAATTGAGCGGGTCTTAGTTATTTTGTTGGCATATCAGAAAGCTTTGTCTCCGGTTTCGAAATTAAAGAGAGAAGAGTGAAGAACCTTGATTGGTACATACAAGGAGTGAAGAAGCTTTAATTGGACCGTCGTGTAAGTGGCGGTGATTATACTTGAGCATAGATATAACCGACAGGAATGTATTCATAAGATTTATTAGATAATTTAGTTTAGTAGTAGTTAATCAAGATTTAATAAATAGAAATAGCTTAATTCAAAACTTTTAAATAAAAAAGAAAATTTGCGGGTCAACCCGTACCCGACTCGTGCCCAACCCGCGTTGACCCGCACCTTGACCCGCATTCCCGAAATGACCCGCTTGGACCCGCACCCATTTAGACCCGCACCCGTTCGACCCGTTACCCAAACCCGCCCGACCAGCCCATTTTGCCAGGCCTAGTAAAAACTATTAGGGATGATAAGAGCTTTATTAGCGTGCACAGGGCACTGGCAAATAAGGGACTAAACTTCTGTTTCGGGCTTTTGGCTCTTGTGGTCGGTCCTTTTTGAGTTTTTGTCCAGAGATTGAAAAGTTAATAATCATGGCATATATGGCATACATCAATTAGAAGAGGGAACCTCTTATACGTTGAATACATGACAATAAACGTAATCTTTCAGATAACATTTATATTGTAAGTCCTTTTTCAAGAAAGAACATAAGGTTTATTTTCCTAATTCGTTACTAAAACTTAGTAGTATTACAACAAATATCCTGTAACAACTAGATCTCATAGTCAGCACTCAGTCGGTTTTTGTGTGCTCTGCATACCAGTCACTTGAACATTGCTGTCCATATTTTGATCATGGCTGATGTGTATGCAAGTTGACATGGAACGAGGGTTCCCAGAGAACCTGCCGTCTGTACAAGCAACGTAATAAGGCTCTATGTTAACCAAAATATATTGAGTTTGACTATCATTTTGTTAGAGATTGCATTATCCGGACTTCAGTGGACTCTCTTATTCATCCTATTCACATAGTTGGCCTCTATCCTATTGAACCCTTATGTGAAAGTCAAATTGACTATATACATTGCAAGTTGGGCATGATCTTTTGTTATGCACTAACTTGAGGAGAAGTGAATCCTGTTAGTTTTGGACTATATAGACCCCCGTGTTGGGATATTGCTTAATTTAACGCTAGTGCTATGTTTAATCCAACAAATCTGCAACTGAACTTGATCTTCGCATTATAAGTATCTTCTCGTTTGCAAAGGAACTTTAAGAAAGCTTAGTTTGGTGAGTTTCGTAAATTTATAAAACCGTCCTTTTGTTGTGAGGCCTTTATGCTGAAGGAAAGGAGAGATGTATTTTTGCCAGAACACCCCTTTTTGTTTGCACTGAAACTGCATTATGGAAGTTTTAAGAAACTTTTAAGCCTAATATTCTTTCTGTGGTTGTTGCAAACTTGCAATATATTGTACATTACTTCCAGCACAACAATTTCCTTCAGTTTTTATTGTGATATACATCGGAACAGAACTGAAGATCTCAGAAACGGAAGCACTTGAAATATTAAAGAATGTATCAGATGGTACAAGGTTGGATAGTACCAGTAGCAGTCTTACTATTGTTAATGGTATTCCTTCTTATTAGATTCTTTATAGTTTGTTAATTATTGCATATATATATGCTCTTCAAAAAGATTCAGCAGAATCAATTGTGTTACCTCTACCTTTAATGCACTAAATTTGTATGATCGTGAATTCGTGATTGTGGTAACCATTTCGTGTAGGCGCCCAGAGTGCCTGGGATATGCTGCAGGAAGAAGAAACCCTTACGCGTATTACTACGTCATGTGCTTATTTGGATAACATTTTGGGTGGAGGAATAAGCTGCAAAGAAGTGACTGAAATTGGTTCGTTATTTCAGATACTTTTTCAGTCAATTTTGGTTCTTTTAAAGATTTGTAGTTTTTGTCTGTTTTCTGATTAGGTGGAGTTCCAGGCATTGGCAAAACACAGCTCGGGTATAAGTTAACAGTTGGCTTTTATCGGTCATGTTTTTTGCGTTTCTTGTAGTGTTGCTAACCCAAGATACAGAATTCAACTTGCAGTAAATGTTCAGATCCCGTATGATTATGGTGGACTTGGAGGCAAGGCCATTTACATAGGTAAGTTTCTAGGCCGCTGTTTTTTTTTATTTTTTACCTTTAACACTTACCATAAGTCTGTTTTTTTTGTCGTCTTATGAAAGCTTAACATTGTGTCTTCTGATCTTAGATACCGAAGGTAGCTTCATGGTTGAACGTGCTTTGCAAATTGCAGAAGCTTGCGGTGATGACATGGTAGAATACAGTCGTTTGTACCACAAGGGATCACAAGCATGTGAAGTTAAGATGCAGCCCAAAGATTTTCTTGAGAATATATTTTACTTTCGTGTATGCAGTTATACCGAGCAAATTGCTCTCATCAATTACTTAGAGAAGTTCATCACAGAGCATAAAGATGTATGCATTAGTACTCTTTAAGGAGATTTCTTCAAATATGTTATGGTCCTTAATACAATTGTGTATGGTATAATTACAGGTTAAGGTGGTTATAATTGATAGCATCACATTTCACTTCCGTCAAGATTTTGATGACATGGCTCTCAGGACAAGAGTACTTGGTGGAATGGCCTTGAAGTTGATGAAACTTGCCACAAAATTTGGAGTGGCGGTAAGATAATTTCCCGTATCACTTATCTTATATGATCCCTGGGATGTTTTAGTAAGTTATTCTTGATTAATCGCAGTTCCTTCTCTTTGTGGTTATTCTGAGCCGGTAGTATTCATTCAAAGCTATAGTCCTGTACTTTTATGTAGATGTTGTATTTATTTTGATTGTTCCTTTTGTGTAGATTGTTCTCCTAAATCAAGTGACCACCAAGTACTCAGATGGCTCATTCCATTTAGCCCTTGCACTCGGTAACTTGTTAAATTCATTCCAAATGTCAAATCTTTTCTCATGGAGAACATGAAATACTTTGTTTTCCTTCTGATTGCACAACTCAGCACTTATGTTATATGGGCTGTTCACACTTATTTGATATTTACAGGTGATAGTTGGTCACATGCCTCCACAAACCGGATCATTTTGCATTGGAATGGCAATGAGCGCTATGCATACATTGACAAGTCACCCTCTCTCCGATCAGCATCTGCACCTTATTCTGTGACAGCCAAGGGAATCAGGAACTCAACTTCAGACAACAAAAGGGTTAAAAACATGTAAGTTTATGGCATACTT
>CM067172.1:129583524-129601404 GCA_034093135.1 Erigeron breviscapus
TGGAAGATTCAAGAACATCCATCTAGATCGTATCTAATTTTCTGTCTTGCAATTTATATTCAACAATCATTGGTATAATATGTTTTCTTTCAATTTCTTTATTGCAATTCAATTTAGTATGATTGGCTAGATTTCTAATCATCCACTTTGATGAAACTTGACGAATGATTTGATTGCAATATTTTAATTCAAGAGTTGATTCAATTATCGTTGTGTCGTGATCTTTATCAATTAATTCCTTGCGATTTATTCTTTTGATGTTGATGGTTTATGTGTTCATCGTTAGTGGTACTAGGTGAATATGTTTATCGTTTCAATTCGATTGTCTATGGTCGTTTGTCACCGGTTCATGGTATGACGGTGAATTTCAAATCTATAATAGGAATTAATCGGTAAACGTGTTTAGAAACGGTTGGTGGTACCACGTTTTCATTCACATAGGCATAATTGGTAATTGGAAAATCAAGCAAACTAATTGTTGGAGATTTTCTAGGCATTGGTGGTACCGGCTTGGGTAATTTAACTAGCAACTTAGGTGTTTGGGTTATTTGTGAGCGGTTGGTGGTACCACGCGAGCATTTTATCCTTTCACGATTATCTTGTCAACTCTAAATAATTTGATCTTTAACGTGTGCAATCATAACTGAAGTCAAGTGGATTCGAAGTGGATGATCTTTATTCATATTGTTTGAACTTTCTTTACTTTTCAATTGTCTTGTCATTTCAATTTCTTTAATTTCATATTATCAAGGTGAGGTAGCAATTCGGCTACGGTTCCATCCTTATTCCAAAACCACTTTAGCTGACAACTATTTCAAAACCATTCCCCGTGTTCGATCCTGGACTTACCTTCTAGCTATACTATATACGAACGGTCCACTGCCCGCAAGTGTGTAGTAGTCAGTTTTAGGGTATTCCTTGTTTTAAATTTTTTAAACTCGATTTACACATCAAGTTTTTGGCGCCGCTGCCGGGGATTGTGTGCCGATTAGTTGTTAATTTAGTGGTTTGATCCTTTCTCACGCGTGAGGAAGTTACTTGTTTATTAGTTTAGTTTTCTTTTCTTATCACAGGTGCATTTGACGTGTTTGTGTTAGTTATGTGTTTGCAGGTATTGTTTTAGTTGATGAACTTGCGTTCTTCGGGTCTCCCTTTGAATAGTCCTTTGTCTACTCCAAGAAGACCAAGAGGGCGTAGGTTTAACTTCACTGAACCCACAACACCAATACCGACACCATTTTCACCTATAGCTAAACCCACTCCTGATTCGGACGAGGAAGGGTTCTTTTTGGATGAGTTTTTCAATTTAGAAGTAAAGCAAGAGGAAATGGGGGACGAACAACCTAGGGATCCAAATGACACTCGCTATGGCGAGAGGGTCCGAACTATCCCTACGGGACGTGGTTCCGCCATTAGACCTCCAACCATTGATCACACTTTCGCTTTAAAAGGAAACCATCTAAAAAGCATAGAAGAGCATCAATTTGATGGTAAACGAAAATGGGATCCTTACCAACACTTGGATAGGTTCGAAAAGTTGGCTCGGCTATATCAATATGGGCAAAACCAAATGAATGCCGTGAAACTTGAAACATTTCCCATGTCAATCACAGGAGAAGCACTTGATTGGTTCAATGATCTTCCAGAAAATTCTATTACTACTTGGAACCAACTCAAGGAGGCTTTCATTGGTGAGTTTTATTCACTTAGAACTCAAAGAAGGTTGGAGAACATGATTAGATCTTTTGAACAAGATGATGGAGAAGATGTTGTTGAGGCTTGGATTCGTTTCAAGGAGATGTTGAGAAATTGTCCGTGGGGCACGATTTGACTAGGGAGAAATATGTGGAGCTTTTCTTTGATGGGTTGGATAAGAAGTCCAAACGTGAATTGGGATATGCTTTCGGGGGTAGTTTCAATAATATTACACCCAATGAAGGTTATCGAATCTTGGAAGACATGGCGAAGGATAGCTCAACCTTGGATGATGAAAGGTTCTTGAAGAATGAGAAAAAGATAAAGAGAGGTACTAACCAAGGGAGAGTTGCTAAGGTTGAAGCTAGCAATGATCCAGGGGTTGTTGGAGAGATTAGGGCGCTATCTGAGCGCATGGAAAAGGGGTTTGCTACTAAAGAGAATAGGTTTGGAGCAATTGAGAGGGATGTTAAGGTAGTAGCCGATGGGTGTGATCATTGTGGTGATATGCACTATTCTGATGAGTGTCCAAATCGGGCACCCGAAGATGTGAACTATGTTCAAAATCAGCCCCAAGGGAATTTCTACCGCAACACCGGTTTCCAGAACCGGCCTTCAGGTAATACTTCTTATAACTCTCTTTTTCAATCTAATAATTCTCGTTTTTCAGGAAATAGGTGGCAAAGAGATCATTATCAGAATCAGCCACAACAGCAGACTCAACAATGACAAGGATTAGGTTCTTCCTCTTCTAATGCCGATCCTAATGCCGAGTTGAGAGAGATGATGAAGCAGTTGGCTAGTAATCAGGTTGAAACAAATACTAGCATTCAAATGATCAGGGAAGACACTAAGACTTTGAGTGAGAGGTTGGATCAGTTAAGTGGGAAGGTGGAGATTAACATGAAGAACCAAGAAGTTAATTTCAAGGATCTCGAAAGTAGGATGGCTGCTCTTGCTAGGCCCACGGGGACTCTTCCTAGCAACACACAGCAGAATCCTAGACCTCAGTTTAGTCAAGGACAGAATCAACCACAGAATCAAGGACAGAAATACACTCCACCACCAGTCCGCAATGAGCAAGCCAAAGCCATCACCACTCTTACTGGTAGGTCTTATGACTCACCTCCTATGCCTAATGTTGTTGTTTCAGATGTGCAGGATAAAGGGAGTGATGATGATGAGGTTGATGAAGAGATTGAAATGGAGGAAGATTCAACCGTGAAGACTCCGGTCACTCCACCAAAACCGGATGTGGTTCCAGAAGTTAGACCTTACAAGCCAAAGATACCATATCCACAAAGGTTCAAAAAGGCAAAGCTGAAAGAGCAATATAACAAGTTTGTGGAGATGATTACAAATGTTCACATTAATGTGCCTTTAGTTGATCTTATTCAGGGGATGCCCCATTATGCCAAGTTCATTAAGGAGCTTGTAACTGATAAAGGAAAGATGGATGAGGTGAAAGCTACTTTCTTAATGCCGAGTGTTCTGCTATCTTGCAGAACCGCATTCCCACCTAAGCTTGAAGATCCAGGGAGTTTCCTTATTACTTGTTCTATTCGTACTCTTACTTGTAAGGCACTTGCTGATTTAGGTGCTAGCATTAATTTGATGCCTTACTCGGTTTGGAAGTAAGTTAGCTCTAGGAGTTTTGAGACCTACCCGCATGAGTATTAGATTAGCTGACCATTCTTTTCAGTATCCCATTGGGATAGCTGAAAACATGACTGTCCGGGTAGGCCATATTGTGTTTCTAGTTGACTTCGTTATCCTCGAGATGGAGGAAGATACGAAGGATACCCCTTATTCTTGGACGACCATTCCTTAATACCGCGGATGCTATCATCCGTGTGAAGGATAAGGAAATTTCTTTGGGTGTGGTTACGGATAGAATTGTGTTTAATGTTGAAAAGTCCATCAAGCATTCATATTCTAATGATAAGTCTTGTTTCAGGATTGACGTTATTGATGATGCTTTAGACCGAGAGTTTCAGGAACTAATGGAGACCGACACTGGAGATGAGGAGATTGCTGATTTAGGATCGGAGATATATCTGATGATGATTTGTTTGCAGAGGTTATGGCGCTTAGCTTGGATGAGACACCTCCCGAGGATGAGAGTTTTGAGGAGTTTGTTGCTGATGGAAGTTCGAGGGTACCGAATTCTGTTGATGTACCACCCACTGATTTGGAGCTTAAGCCATTACCTTCCCATTTGGAGTATGCTTATTTGTCAGGTGAATCTTCTTTACCCGTGGTTATCTTGTCCTCACTCTCGAGTGACGAGAAGGATTGTCTTTTGTCTGTGCTTCGATCCCATAAGCGGGCTTTTGCTTGGAAGACCACCGATATTCCAGGTATTAGTCCTAACTTTTGCCAGCATAAAATAGATTTTGTTGATGATGTTAAGCCCGTTGTCCAGAGACAGATGAGGCTAAATCCTAACATGAAAGAAGTTGTTAAGAAAGAGGTCATTAAGTTGTTAGATGCTGGGATCATTTTTCCTATTGCTGATAGTCCTTGGGTTAGTCCTATTCATTGTGTGCCCAAAAAGGGGGGCATGACAGTTATTGAGAATGAGAATAAGGAACTCTTGGCCACTTGGACTATAACGGGTTGGCGGGTTTGTATTGATTACCGTAAGCTTAATGATGCCACCCGTAAGGATCACTTTCCCCTCCCGTTCATTGAACAGATGTTAGAAAGACTTGCAGGTAATGAGTATTTTTGTTTCTTAGATGGGTTCTCCGGGTACTTTCAAATACCCATTGATCCCAAGGATCAAGAGAAGACCACCTTCACATGCCCATTTGGTACTTTTGCTTATCGGCGAATGCCGTTTGGTTTGTGTAATGCCCCAGGCACCTTTCAAAGGGGCATGATAGCTATTTTCCAGGACATGCTTGAAACCTCCATGGAGGTTTTCATGGATGATTTCTCGGTTTTTGGGGACTCTTTCATACTTGCTTGCATAATTTGGAAAGGATGTTAGAACGATGTGAAAGGGCACACCTTGTTTTGAATTGGGAAAAGTGCCATTTTATGGTGACCGAGGGAATTGTTTTAGGGCATAAAGTGTCTAAGGCCGGGATTGAAGTTGATAGGGCTAAGATAATGTAAAGGGGTAAGGAGTTTTCTTGGACATGCCGGTTTTTACCGCCGATTTATTAAGGATTTTTCTAAGATTACTCGTCCTATGACCCACTTGTTGGAGAAGGACGTCCATTTGTGTTTGATGATCCTTGTTTGAGTGCATTTCAGGTTTTAAAGGAAAAGTTGACTAATTCTCCTATCATGGTTGGACCGGATTGGGAATTGCCATTTGAATTGATGTGTGATGCAAGTGATTATGCTGTGGGAGCCGTGCTTGGGCAAAGGGTTGATAAGCATTTCAAGCCCATTTACTTTGCTAGTAAAACTTTGAACCCCGCTCAGCAAAACTACACCACTACTGAGAAGGAGTTGCTTGCCATGGTCTTTGCCTTTGATAAGTTTAGATCTTATTTGGTGTTGAGTAAGACCATAGTTTTCACTGACCATTCAGCCCTTAAGTACTTGTTCTCGAAGCAAGATGCTAAACCTAGGCTTATCCGATGGATTTTGTTGTTACAAGAGTTTGATATAGAGATTAAGGATAAGAAAGGTGCTGAAAACTTGGCGGCCGACCATTTGAGTCGTTTGGAAGATCCTCATCGGGAGGAACTTCGGGATAGGGAGATTAATGATCACTTCCCAGATGAGTCTTTAATGTTTATTTCTAACTCTGATGATGCTCCTTGGTTTGCAGATATTGCTAATTATTTGGTTGCAGGTGAGATACCGAATGATTTCACGTCCCAGCAAAAGAAGAAGCTCATATCGGATGCTAAGCACTATTTTTGGGATAGTCCATACTTGTTTCGTGTTTGTGCAGATGGTATGGTAAGGAGATGTGTAGCTGGAGCTGAGACGAGGGAGATTCTTGATGCTTGTCACTATGGTCCAACTGGAGGTCATTACGGTCCTTCAGTTACTGGTAAGAAAGTTTTTGATGCAGGTTTCTATTGGCCTACAATTTTCAAGGAGGCCCAGACTTTGGTAGAGACTTGTGACATTTGTCAAAGACAAGGGAGCATTACTAAGCGGGATGAGATGCCTCAACAGAGCATTCAGGTATGTGAGGTATTTGATATTTGGGGTATAGACTTCATGGGACCATTCCCACCGTCTAATAAGTTTCAATATATTCTTGTCGCCGTTGACTACGTGTCTAAATGGGCCGAAGCCAAGGTTTGCCCACGAATGACGCGAGGGTAGTCATTGATTTCTTGAAACAATTATTCTGTCGATTTGGTTCCCTAGAGCTTTGATTAGTGACCGAGGAACCCATTTTGCAAATCATCAATTAGCCAAGGTCATGAAGAGGTATGGTGTTGTGCATTATTTTTCTACTTCTTATCATCCACAAACTAGTGGACAAGTAAGAAAACACCAATAGGGCTTTGAAAAGGATTTTAGAGAAAACTGTTGGAGATAACCCCAAGGTTTGGTCGAAGAAGTTGGATGACGCCTTGTGGGCGTTTAGGACGGCTTATAAGACGCCGATTGGCACCACACTATACCGGTTGCTCTATGGCAAAACTTGCCATCTTCCTATTGAGATAGAGCATAAAGCATATTGGGCGTTGAGGAATCTGAATTTGGATTTGATGGAAGCGCGTGAACTTAGAATGTTGCAACTACATGAGCTTGATGAGCTTAGGCTAGGCGCTTATGAGAATTCTAGGCTTTATAAGGAGAAGACCAAAGTTTGGCATGATAAGAGGATCCGTAGGAAGGAGTTTAAGGTTGGTGCTAAAGTGTTGTTGTTCTTGTCCAAGTTTAAGATTAAGCAACCCAAACTCACTTCTAGATGGATTGGACCGTTTGAGATTAAGCATGTGTACCCGTCGGGTTATGTTGAGTTGTTTAAGCAAAATGGTGAAGGGTCGTTCATTGTCAATGGTCATCGACTTAAGTTATATGTGGAAGAAGAGCAGGTTGAGGGGATATTTGATGAGATCCCCGTGTTTGAATTTGATGCTTGAAGTTTGGTCGAGTCAAGCTAAAGACTCGTTAATAACTTAAGCGCTTCTCGGGAGGCAACCCGTGTTTATTTTATCACATTTTACTTTTCTTTGAATTAGTTAGTTTTAATCTTGTTTAATTAGTAAGTGCAGGTGTGGTTTAGATTTGATGCGGTTCCGGGAATGTGGAATTTGAGTTTTGTCATAATTTTGTTGAAGAAAAATCTTCCAGCAACTTCCCACTGCGCCGCAGTGGGGAGTGGATAGGCTGACTGCGCCGCATGAGAAACCCCCTGGCCAGTTGTACAAAACCCTTCACTGCGCCGCAGTGGAAGGGTGTGATGCCTCACTGCGCCGCAGTGAAGGGTCGGGTAAGTCAAGATTGAGGTCTGGCAAGTTGAGTTTTCTTTTACTTTTACACTTTACTCTTTTTTCTTTCTTTCTCTTCTCTAAAAACAACAAAACACCCATTGTTTCCCATCAAGATCTTCCATTTTTCTTCCATTTTTCTTCTTTCTCCTAGATTATCATCTCTACATTATCATCATGGGAAGAGGAGTAAGTTTTCTTGATTATTTTCTGTGTTTATTTCTTTATTTTTGATTTTTTAGTTTTTAGGGTTTTTAATTTCGTAATTAATTCTAGGGTTTAGTTGTGTATGGGCTAATGAGGCCATATGGGGTGGTTAATCTTTCATTTAACACGCTTGTTCATCCGATTTTGATTTTGATTTTGAAATTAGGGTTTTGTGAATTTAGAGATTTGTGATGAACAAGTGTGGGGAGGTTAATGTTGGATTAGTTGGTGACTATTGCTTCATTATTGCTGAATTTGAATATTTAATTATCCCCTATTTGGCTACCCATCGTGATGAACTGATGAACTTGCCCAGATTTTCTTCGCCACTGTGCCGCAGTGGGTATGCATGTTGCCACTGCGCCGCAGTGGCCACCACCTGACCTGCACGTGATTACAATCTCATTGCGCCGCAGTGAGGGCTGCCAAGTCTCACTGCGCCGCAGTGCAGACTTTCTGACCAACGATTGTGTTTGTTATTACGTAATGGGTTAAGTCTTGCATTCTTAGTTCTCATGTTTTATTTGCTTTATGTATTTGATTGCAGACCGCTGCTGACAAGAGGAAACAAGTTGAAGGCCAATCTAGTGAGGCAGCTAACGTGCCTCATAAAGCACCTAAGCGACAAGAGGAAGTGCCGCTTCACTTTGTAGGAGAGCTGAATGAAAGACATGCTTGGTTGCAATTTGATGAAATTAGGCAACCTCACAAGAACAACTACTTGAACAAACTGTACAAGCTTCAAAAGCATCCGTTTGCCCACCTAAGTATTTCACTCATACTCAGGCTCAATACTTTGGGGTGCAAGCAGATATTAAGCAGTGGTTTTCTATGGGGATGAGAGTTGGTAATAGGGTGGTCAATTGCGAAATTTGGGATAAAGTGTTTCTTAACAGGGAACCAGTTTACCGGGAATTGTGTTTGGAGTTTTATTCGACCTTGAGATTGAATAAGGAATTGCACAAGGTCAAAGACATTTTTGAGGAAAGGATTGTTGTGTTCTACTGTGGGGGAGAGAAGAGGAAGTTATCCATAGCAGAGTTTGGTCATTACGTAGGTATGTATTCTAGGCAAGAGTTGGATAACCCGGATTGGAGAAATCTTTTGAGGCAAGGATATTATGTTAAGGCAGATTTGGGTGATGGTGAGTCCATTCCTCAGTATTGGACTCGGATTTCTGGGGGAGTGGCTTGGCCTACTGGAGGTTATGGTAGTGTCTCTAAAATCAAAAGTGTTAAGTTACGGTTGCTCCACAGGATATTAGTGACGTCTTTTGTTCAAAGGTCGACTCATTGGGATAAGGCCTATCAATTAGATTTGTGGTTGATAAAGCTATTTTCTGAGGGGTCGCCTAGAAAGTTTGCATTGCCTCCGATGGTACCCTTGGACCGAATGTGCAACCATTCCGATTCTGAGCTTGTTTTGGGTCAATTTATCACCCGGATTTATAAAAGGATGGGAGTGTTCGAATCGGATGCGTGCCAGACGTATCTTTCTCAGGCCGTCTATCAAGTGGATTTAACTTCTAAGGAGTTTATTAGGGCGAAGATAGTAAGGAAGAAGCAGGGAATGTGCCGGAGAGACTGTTGGATGATGAGGGGGTTGTAGGGTCACCACCGCCGGATGTGGAGGAGGATGATGTTGATATGGAGGATGCTCCTCAGGAGCCACAGAGGAGGTGTGGCCGTAGCGGTTTTGATTTGACTGAGTTAGGATCCACGGTTCAGAAGATATATGATGATCAACAGGAGAGCCGCCGGGCATTTGAGGCTTATCAGAGACGGATGGACGAGGATATGACATGGGTTGGTTCGCAGCAGGCCTACACGAACTATACATTGGACTATTATCAGCCTATGTGGAATGCACAATATCATGGGAACGAGTTTGTTCCATCAGATCCGGTTCCGGAGTTTAGACCACCACCTATTCATGTCCCCGATTATCGCCAGGGTGGTCAGTCTTTCTTCCCTATGACTGCCCCGGGGGACATGTCACCTCGGCCCCATAATTTGGGAGGATCTCCTCGTGGGCCAGTGCAGTTTGGTACTTTTCAGGGTGGACATGATGCCGGTGGTTCATCTTCTTTTGTTCCTGGTTTTATCTTCTTTTGTTCCTGGTTTTGTTGCAGGTTTGGATGCAGGTGCGTCAGGATTTGATGCTGATCAGTCAGGGGGAGGTGCTGGTGGTTCAGGTTCAGCTCAGGAGGAAGAGCAAGATTGGGTGACAAGTATATTTGGCAAACCTGGACTACCCTATGGCTACCATGGACATCAGCAGTGAGTGGAGATGATTCCCATCCGGTACCGTGGGATGGAATCATATGATGATTTTTGGTATTCTTATGACATTATTTATTTATCATTGGCTGGTATCCACCCTACGGGGTGATGAAACATTTGTAATTTCCTTTGTTTCTTTTATTTTCTGCATGATACTCTTTTAGTTTGCATTTTGTATGGATATTTTGGATGGGTTCTTGTAATCGAGCAGGTTTGATCCGAATGATGGCATTACCTAGTGGCACCCGAGTGTGGGGGAGGACCCGTTGGATTTGTTTGATTGTGTGATCGTGTTAGTAGCTCACTATGATGTCATGTGCATATGCTGGCAGTAAGTTCAGCGCAACATTTTTGATTGGCATCTTTATTGACATTGTTTCACACACAGTTCTCACACCTTCCGTTTTGGGACTAGTTTGTTTCTCCCGTTAAGCAAATTGGACTTCCTCTTTAGGAAGAGCAATTTGTGGTGCGGGGTCGACTTACTTGTTTTGAAACGGAATGTGTCCATGATCTGGTATGTGTTCTCATTCTTTCTGTCTATTGTGCTTACCCCTATTTACCTTTGTTTGACCAAATATGGACATTGAGGGCATTGTCCATCTTAAGTGTGGGGGGATGGCAAATAGGTTTAAGCTACCAGATATATCTCTTTTGTTGTTTTGCCATTGAGATTTAGCCGTTCTTGTGGATGTGTCCCTCTCGTAGGCTTTTGGGTTTTATCCAAGAGTAAGGGTTCTATCTTGAACTCTGAACTATGATGTGCATGTTTGAGATTGGTTGTTTCGATTTGGTAAGATGACGAAAGATGATATGATTTGAAACTTGTGTTGAGCTTGTCCTTGTGGTAAATTGCTTTTGTCACTTAATTCATAATAATTTAATAAGCAATTTTACTTCAAAAATTTTCCTTGGCAAAATTTTAATCGGCGAGATGTGTTCTGAACGGTTATTGGGCTAATCCTTGTGGATTGATAACATTACTTGCATACTCAAATTTCCAAACACCTAAAGTTGTGAGATTCATCATTCATTTATAGATGTGCTAGGTGTTTACGGTTGTGGTTTGATTGCCTTGTAATTTGTCCCTCTCTTAGGCTCTTGGATTTATTCGGGAGTAAGGGTTCCATTTCGAACTCTGAACTAAGATGTGCGAATTTGAGGTTAATTTATTCCATTTCCGGGTTACTTTCTTTGATTTGAGTGTGCCGGTGATGTGTTGAGCTAGAACTTGGCCTGGTGATCGTTACGAGACCGCAGTGAGATCACTTTTGTGATATAAGTGCATTGGATGACGAATTGGCATATTAGGTTTGACCCGTATTTTCTTTCTTTCTCTTCACCTTTGCTTTTGTATATTTTTACCGTTACTATACATGCACTTTCTTTCCTTCCTTTGTAAACCTTTGTTGCACTCATCCTTAGTGCAAAGTACACTTATACATCCCTTTTAACTTAGCCTTTTCCTTTGTATATATCACTTATATATGTAAACGTTACCTAATTATACCTTACTATACCGATAGTCTAATCTGGGGGGCCATTGATTGTCATTGGTTTGTTTGGATAGTTTGGGAGTGCTTCAGTGGATTGTCTAGTGGAATATTCTTGTCTATGAGAATACGTCATTTGGTCAAGTTATTGGGGAATGTCTTGGATTGTTCAAAGGAAATATATTGTTATAGACATCGTTAATCATTGTAAGAGGGTGCCTACTAGTAGAGTAAAAATGGTTCAATATAAGAGAAAAAAGTGAAAAACAGAAATATAAAAAAAAAAAAAGAACTTGGGCTACTAGTAGGTACTTCTCATTTTTATATGTCTAAAGAATTGTTGTATCATTTGGTTGGTGAATAGAATGGAAGATGTGGTTGTTCCTAAGTTGTTTGAAGTTGATACACCACAATGGTGTCGGTTTTTGCTTGATTTTTGAGGTGTCTTAGCGGTAACATCTTAGGGGTTGGTAGTTTGTTGGCAATCAATGGTACGGGTTTTGATTAGACTATTTTGTACATATTTCATACATACCTTATACCTTTGTTACTTCCTATCACTAACCTAAATTTCCCGCACTCCATTGTAAATTTCCATAATATATACCTTAGCCTAACTATACAACCGACCTATATGCCATATTTTGATGATGTACTTGGTGCTTACGCCACGTCGGTGGAGTTATGATCCTTGTTCAAGCCTATGGTAAGATATGCATCACGACCGCGCAATGAGTGATTATTCATATATATTCAACCCAATAGTAAGTTCGTTGGAGTAGGATGATTTTGATAGGCTCATTTGTTTCACTTTTTGCTTAGTCGTGTTATTGTGGCTTGTGGATTGTTCAGATATTGTCAAACATTTCGGGGTTTCATTTAAGATTAAAACTGCTTCACCCAACTTTTTGTCATTGACATGCTTGGTGTGGCTTCTTTTTGATAATCGTAATGTGTTTATATAGCTTCGTGTCAAGGAATGTTTTTTGCTTAATTTCCAGATTTGCTTGAGGACAAGCAACGCTCAAGTGTGGGGGGATTTGATGTGACCAATTTATATAGATCGCCCACTTCATTATTGGCCTTTTTCGTATGTGTTTTGAGTCGATATTGTATGCATTTGGCGTTTATGGTGTTTGTTAGTGCTTTCAGGTTCTTAGCAGGTTGTGCGTCCATTTGGTACATTTTCTGACGATTTTAGGCCAAGATGTTGATCCGAGTGTAAGAGTGATGTTGATAAAGAAAATCAAAGATTTCAGCAAGATTTGACTGCGCCGCAGTGTAACACCCGTTTCGTAAAAATATGGATTTCCAAAAATTTTCGCCTAACGGCGTCAATAAAGCGGAAACAGTTTATTAAAAACCTCAACCAAAGAAACAGTTGAGAAACATAAGTGGTGTTACTAATAGCATCAAATCAGTAATAAAAGAAATCCATAAGATTGCCCAACATATAAGCAACCATAACATAGTCATTACAATAGTTCCATAAAGGAAATCATTAACATTAAGTCTATGCGAAGTTATTGGGTAAACTAAAGCCATCCTGATCATCTACCCATCTCTCGCCAAGCTTCACACGACATCTCACTGCTTAACCTGAGGGGTGTCAACACATAAGAAGAAACAAGTGTTAGCTATAAAGCTAAGTAAGATAACACCAGGTTTAAGCAAAACATTTCATCCATTAAACACGTCACTTTAAAACATTACGTCATTTGATTTAGGCATTTATATCACCACATAACGTATCCATATCACATATAAGCATAGAGTCCATGACCCTAAGTGTGCCTAATCAATTTCGTCATTTCATCTCATCTCATTAAGTTGTGACTAGGTCACCGTTAAGTTGTAACCAAAGTTACCGTTAAGGAAAGACAATGTCGATCCATGAGTAGCACGTTATGTTCACGACATTAGGTGGGTCATCAGGCCACCCGAACTACTCGCCACATATGACTTGTTGCAAGGAGCCACCCGAGCAACCATTTTAACGTACCCTCCCACATACGGGCACTACGTACTCTTCCACATGCGAGCACGACGTACTCTCCCACATACGAGTACGGTTTATACGTACCTATTACCACCGTCAGGCACGGGTTATGCATAACTCTTAACGTCTAATTAGCTCGAGCATTTACCACGTTTAGTTTAGTTTCCACATTAATCCTAAACTAATCCACATCTATCATCTTTTCACGTTAGGGCCCTTAAAACGTGCACGTGTCATGGCAACCTAAAAAGGTCTAGTGTTCTAGATGAACAAGCCACATATACATGCACATATCATCATTACATCATATCATTAACCACCATTCATCATAACATATCATATCGTTTAAACATATCATCACATATCATATCATAAGCGTATTTACGGGGAAGCATTTTAAGCATAGGCATCGTCATCTTTAATCCCCGTATACCTCCCATATCAACCCAACCACAATATAGGTTATACATTACCGTTATGGAGGTTATAGTTTATAAACCATTTATGTTGCACCCTCAGCGTGACAAAAGTAGTGTATCTTACCTGGTAGTAGTATGTGCGCGCAAACAAAAGCTAACAGTGCTTAATAGTAATCCCCGACACCTATCGTACATAATATATGAAATATAAGTCATTTTAGGACCTTAAATGGACTTGAAAACGAACTTAGTTTTGTTCTTACGAACTTAACTGCTTTCAGATAACAAACGAACTTTAAATTCGTTTGCCAAACGAATTTAATCATCCACAAACGAATTTAGACATCTCAAACGAACTTAATCTTTGTTTCCAAACGAATTTAGCCAACGGATTTAACAAACGAAATTAGTCTTCTTTTAAACGAAAATGGCTTGAACGAAGTTAAACTTCGTTTTTCAAACGAACTTAGATTTCCAGAAAACGAATTTAGTCATCAGAAACGAATTTAAGCTTCAGGAAACGAATTTAAACCTATCTTCGTCCAGAATTCAAAACGACTATGTTCTTCATTTTTTCCAGAAATCGATCGACTTAGGCTGTTCCCAAAACATGTTTTTGACGTAATTGAACATCTCTTGATCATAAAGATCGATTATAAACTCGTTTAACACCATTATGAACATCAATTGACCAAAACACATAATAAACCTTAATTCTTTCAAAACTTCTTTTAAAATCAGATTTGATTCAAATAGAAACATCTTTAGATCTGAAATATAGCCAACGAATCATTGATTACCTGTAGCAAATGATGGCCGATTGATTTCCAATATAAAACACTCAATTTATTGACCAAAAACTTGAAGATTTGCTAAAGAAATCAATTAAGGAATTGGAAAGGCTTAATGTGTGTTTAAGATTAGGGAAAATGGCTGAAACTAATCAGAGATTAGGCTACCCTAATCACAATTTTCGTTTTTAACTTTACACCTTTGGCAAAACTAGTCCCTAGACTTCATATTGACTTTATTTCGCTTTAAAACACTTATTGGGGATACATATAACACACTAAAGCACTTTCGCACACTACAAAGGCCTTTTACACATCATTTAGTCCACTTTATTGTCACTCTTTAAAGATAATTAAATCTCACATATCGGGCACATAAACATATAAACACACATTTTACCACATAACATATCACGGACTTAGAATTTGACCTAACGACGTTAGTCAACATATACGATTAAGTTTTGGGATGTTACACGCAGTGGGAGGGATGACGCCTCACTGCGCCGCAGTCACTGGAATGAAGAAGCCACATGGATTCCAGCAAGTTTGAGCTGCGCCGCAGTGGGAGTATTCACACCCCACTGCGCCGCAGTCAAGGTGTGCCAAAGCCAAAGCTTTCCAGAGGTTTTACACTGTGCCGCAGTGGGAGGAATGTTGCCCCACTGCGCCGCAGTCCTTGGTCGATCAAGAATAATATATTTTCCAGTGGTTTAACACTGCGCCGCAGTGGGAGGAATGTTGCCCCACTGCGCCGCAGTCACCCTAGTTCAAGATTCCAAGGGCTTTCCACTGCGCCGCAGTGGGAGCGCACCAAGCCCACTGCGGCGCAGTGAGTGCACGGGGAGACCAGGGCTATAGCCCCTTTGCACCAGATTGGGGGGAGAGATAAAAAGAAAAAAACCCTATTTTCATAGGATCCAAGTCTTTCTTTCTAGGAGTTGTTCTACCAAGAGTCTTTGACGGATCATCGCAGATTTCATCATTTGATTCATTGAAGATTCAAGAACATCCATCTAGATCGTATCTAATCTTCTGTCTTGCAATTTATATTCAACAATCATTGGTACAATATGTTTTCTTTCAATTTCTTTATTGCAATTCAATTAAGTATGATTGGCTAGATTTCTAATCATCCACTTTGATGAAACTTGACGAATGATATGATTGCAATATTTTAATTCAAGAGTTGATTCAATTATCGTTGTGTCGTGATCTTTATCAATTAATTCCTTGCGATTTATTCTTTTAATGTTGATGGTTTATGTGTTCATCATTAGTGGTACTAGGTGAATACGTTTATCGTTTCAATTCGATTGTCTATGGTCGTTTGTCACCGGTTCATGGTATGACGGTGAATCTCAAATCTATAATAGGAGCTAATTGGTAAACGTGTTTAGAAACGGTTGGTGGTACCACGTTTTCATTCACATAGGCATAATTGGTAATTGGATAATCTAGCAAACTAATTGTTGGGGAGATTTTCTAGGCATTGGTGGTACCGGCTTGGGTAATTTAACTAGCAACTTAGGTGTTTGGGTTATTTGTGAGCGGTTGGTGGTACCACGCGAGCATTTTATCCTTTCACGATTATCTTGTCAACTCTAAATAATCTGAACTTTATCGTGTGCAATCATAACTGAAGTCAAGTGGATTCGAAGTGGATGATCTTTATTCATATTGTTTGAACTTTCTTTATTTTCAATTGTCTTGTCATTTCAATTTCTTTAATTTCATATTGTCAAGGTGAGGTAGCAATTCGGCTACGATTCCATCCTTATCCCAAAATCACTCTATCTGACAACTCTTTCAAAACCATTCCCCGTGTTCGATCCTGGACTTACCTTCTAGCTATACTATATACGAACGGGTCCACTGCCCGCAAGTGTGTAGTAGTCAGTTTTAGGGTATTTTTTGTTTTAAATTTTTAAACACGATTTCACACATCACCTTGGTTGTTCGTCCCCCATTTCCTCTTGCTTTACTTCTAAATTGAAAAACTCGTCCAAAAAGAACCCTTCCTCGTCCGAATCAGGAGTGGGTTTAGCTATAGGTGAAAATGGTGCCGGTATTGGTGTTGTGGGTTCAGTGAAGTTAAACCTACGCCCTCTTGGTCTTCTCGGAGTAGACAAAGGAATATTCAAAGGGAGACCCGAAGAACGCAAGTTCATCAACTAAAACAATACCTGCAAACACACAACTAACACAAACACGTCAAATGCACCTGTGATAAGAAAAGAAAACTAAACTAATAAACAAGTAACTTCTTCACGCGTGAGAAAGGATCAAACCACTAAATTAACAACTAAATCGGCACACAATCCCCGGCAGCGGCGCCAAAAACTTGATGTGTTAAATCGAGTTTAAAAATTATAAACTAGAAATACCTAGAAACTCACTACTACACACTATCGGGCAGTGGACCCGTTCGTATGCAATATAGTTAAGAGGTAAGTCCGTGTTCGTTCTCGGGGATTGGTTTGAACTAGTTGTTTAATAAAATGGTTTGGAAAACAGGGTGTTGCTTCGAGTGTCACTTTGACAATTAAATTAAAATGAATTTAAAAGACAAAACGCATAAAAGTAAAGAAAAGCTTCAGACAATATTAATAAAGATCATCCACCTTGAATTCGCTAGACTTCAAACATGATTGCATTCAATTAAGACCAAATTCATTGAGTTGAAAGATAATCGTAAAAGTTGCTAGTTTAATTACCCAAGCCGGTACCATCAATGCCTAGACAACCTTACCAACAATTAGTTTGCTTGACTATCGAATTAACAATTGTGCCTATGTGAAGATAACGTGGTACCACCAACCGTTATAAAACACGTTGACAAAATGACTCCTTTTATTAAAATGATATTCACTATCATACCATGAACTAGTGATAATTGCTCATAGACAAACAACCATTTGAAAATCACATATGCATCCAACTAGTACCACTAACGAAGAACACACATGCCACCAATATCATAATAATATATAAAAAGGAATTAAATCATCAAGATCTCGACACAACGATAATTGAAATCAACTCTTTGAATTAAAACATATAGCAATCACATCATTCGTCTAGTTTCTCAAGGTGGATGATTGAATGTTTAGCCACTCAAGATTAATTTAAAATAACAATCAAAATAAAAGAATAACATGATGTACCAATCGTTCTTGAAATTGAAATTGCAAGACAATAAAATAGATACGATCTAAGTGGGTGCCCGTGAATCTTCAATGAATCGAACGAAGAAATCTACCCTTGATCCTTGAAGGAATCCCTTGGAGAGCAGCTCTTAGAAAGAATTTGGATAAATTGGAATTAGGTTTTTGTTTTCTATTTATACCCCTTGGAAATCTGATGCAAACATGGCCAAAAAGCCCTTCAGCCCCGTCGTCCCACTGCGGCGCAGTGGGCGAGTGATGCCCCCACTGCGACGCAGTGGATATTAACTGATCTAGGTGCTCGTTTCCACCTTGTCTGACTGCGGCGCAGTGGGACTTGGTCACCCCCACTGCGGCGCAGTCTAAAACTGCTGACCGAGTTCTCACTTTTCCACTAGCCGACTGCGGCG
>CM067172.1:129602404-129780265 GCA_034093135.1 Erigeron breviscapus
CATTAGAGGAGCCACATTAACATTAGCATGGGGAATAACCACATCGTCGACCGGTGGCTCAGTGTGGTGAGAAGGCACAGAGTGACTGTTACCAGTTCCTTCTGCGTTAGCTGCCAACGCCTGATTCAACTGTTCTTGCGTTTGGGCCAACTGGGCCTGAGAGTTAGCACAAGATTATACATCTCCGCCTGATTGGGAATCTGATCCACCACTACATCGTTAACTCTCGGAGGATTTCCAGGTGGTGGAGGCATCGGACCCAATGAGCCTGGTTGATTAACACGGCGGGGGTTCACACGATTCACATTAGCATTAGCAGCATTAGAAGCACTGCACCCGGATGGACAGGTGGAGTAACGCTAGCAGTAGCTCCGTCGCGTTGGATGTTGCGGTTGCGAGTGTTAACCATTTTCCTTCAATAAAATGGTGGAGTCGATAAGCGCAAAATAAAACAAAAAGCTTGTTGAGATAAGGCTAAAACATATCATCGTAACGTAAACATCTCGTAAGCCCTATCACACTCGCACTCATCCCAACCCATCCTACATCACATGTCCTCACTAGCTAAGGCATCCTACGAGTACCTAGCATGCACATCTTAAGTTTAAGTCCAAACCCTATGGTCAATAGGCCTTGGTTCACTTAAAATACTTCTCTGATACCAACTTGTAACACCCGTTTCGTAAAAATATGGATTTCCAAAAATTTTCGCCTAACGGCGTCAATAAAGCGGAAACAGTTTATTAAAAACCTCAACCAATGAAACAGTTGAGAAACATAAGTGGTGTTACTAATAGCATCAAATCAGTAATAAAAGAAATCCATAAGATTGCCCAACATAAAGCAACCATAACATAGTCATTACAATAGTTCCATAAAGGAAATCATTAACATTAGGTCTATGCGAAGTTATTGGGTAAACTAAAGCCATCTTGATCATCTACCCATCTCTCGCCAAAGCTTTACACGACATCTCACTGCTTAACCTGAGGGGTGTCAACACATAAGAAGAAACAAGTGTTAGCTATAAAGCTAAGTAAGATAACACCAGGTTTAAGCAAAACATTTCATCCATTAAACACGTCACTTTAAAACATTACGTCATTTGATTTAGGCATTTATATCACCACATAACGTATCCATATCACATATAAGCATAGAGTCTATGACCCTAAGTGTGCCTAATCAATTTCGTCATTTCATCTCATCTCATTAGGTTGTGACTAGGTCACCGTTAAGTTGTAACCGAAGTTACCGTTAAGGAAAGACAATGTCGATCCATGAGTAGCACGTTATGTTCATAACATTAGGTGGGTCATCAGGCCACCCGAACTACTCGCCACATATGACTTGTTGCAAGGAGCCACCCGAGCAACCATTTTAACGTACCCTCCCACATACGGGCACTACGTACTCTCCCACATGCGAGCACGACGTACTCTCCCACATACGAGCACGGTTTATACGTACCTATTACCACAGCCAGGCACGGGTTATGCATAACACTCATCATCTAATTAGCTCGAGCATTTACCACGTTTAGTTTAGGTTTCCACATTAATCCTAAACTAATCCACATCTATCATCTTTTCACGTTAGGGCCCTTAAAACGTGCACGTGTCAGGGCAACCTAAAAAGGTCTAGTGTTCTAGATGAACAAGCCACATATACATGCACATATCAACATTACAACACGTCATTAACCACCGTTCATTATATCATATCATATCATATCATATCGTTAAGCATATCATCATCATTGCATATCATATCATAACCATGTGTACGGGGAAGCATTTTAGGCATAAACATCGTCATCATTAATCCCCGAGTACCTCCCATATCAACCCAACCACATATGAGTTATACATTACCGTTTTGGAGTTATAGTTTACAAACCATTTTCGTTGCACCCTCAGCGTGACAAAAGTAGTGTATCTTACCTGATAGTAGTATGTGCGCGCAAACAAAAGCTAACAGTGCTTAATAGTAATCCCGACACCTATCGTTCATTAACATATGAAATATAAGTCATTTGGGACCTTAAATGGACTTTAAAAACAAACTTAGTTTTGTTCTTACGAACTTAATTCCAGAAAACGAACTTAACTCTTCAAAACGAATTTAGAAAACCACGAACGAACTTAGAACAGTTCAAACGAAGTTAATCTTCGTTTTAACAAACGAATTTAGGTTTCCCATAAACGAATTTAAGCTACTAAACGGTTTTAAGCAACATCAACCGAATTTAGTTTCATTTTATGTCAAACGAACATAACCTTCTTTGAACTTCAAACGAAATTATCCTTCTTTATTTGACAAACGAATTTGGGCTTCTAAAAGACATCAAACTTCGTATACCAAACGAATTTAGCTAAGGCAAAACGATTTTAAACCCCATTCTGTATAAAACGAACTTAAGACTTGCTTAGACCAAACGAACTTAGCTTTAATTTAAATCCTTCAAACGAATTTAGGCTGGGCAAAACGAACTTTAAGTTCGTTCGAACCATAGCTGAAAACAGGAACGAATTTGAGATCATATTTTGACCAGAAACAAAAAGGAGGGAAAAAAAAAAAAAAAAAAAAAAAAAAAAAAAAAAAAAAAAAAAAAAAAAAAAAAAAAAAAAAAACAAAAAAAAAAATAAAAAAAAAAAAAAAAAATAAAAAAAATAAAAAAAAACATAAAAAAAAAAAAAAAAAAAAAAAAAAAAAAAAAAAAAAAAAAAAAAAAAAAAAAAATTTTTTTTTTTTTTGACATATATAAACCACTTTTGATCATAATAATCGATTACAAACTCGTTTGATGTCGTTTTGATCGTTAATTTGCTTAAACATAATATAAACCCTAATTTATTAAAAGTCTCTTTCAAAATCAGATTTAATCCTTTATAAAACATCATTAGATCTGAAAATATAGCCAATAAAACATTGATTACCTGTAGAAACGATAGCCAATTCGATTCAATACAAAAACACTTGATTTGATTAACCAAAACTTGGAGATCTTGCTTTAGAAATCAAAAGAGAATTAGAGAGGCTGATGAATGTGTTCTAATTAAGTTGGGGTTTTGATTAAATGGGTCAATTGAATTAATTTTGACTTAGGGTTCATGATGTATTGAATTTGGGGTTTTTCATATATATGAGTTAATTTATATAATACAAGTTAGGGTTATGGTAATTTAATCAATTTAGGGTTTTAATTTGGGTTGCATGATAGATTTGGTTGAATGATAGTGAGAATTAGTTGGACAGATTCTGACCCTGACCTTCAAACGAGTTAAACACCCCCATGACAGAATTTTCAGTTGTCGAGTCCTAAAAAGAAAATGTAGCTTATTGTGTTATCTCAAATTTGCCACTGGAATGGGTTAAAAAGACGAAGTAGAACTCTAGATGTGAATTTTTGACTTAGGGTTCATGATGTATTGAATTTGGGGTTTTTCATATATATGAGTTAATTTATATAATACAAGTTAGGGTTATGGTAATTTAATCAATTTAGGGTTTTAATTTGGGTTGCATGATAGATTTGGTTGAATGATAGTGAGAATTAGTTGGACAGATTCTGACCCTGACCTTCAAACGAGTTAAACACCCCCATGACAGAATTTTCAGTTGTCGAGTCCTAAAAAGAAAATGTAGCTTATTGTGTTATCTCAAATTTGCCACTGGAATGGGTTAAAAAGACGAAGTAGAACTCTAGATATGAATTTTTGACTTAGGGTTCATGATGTATTGAATTTGGGGTTTTTCATATATATGAGTTAATTTATATAATACAAGTTAGGGTTATGGTAATTTAATCAATTTAGGGTTTTAATTTGGGTTGCATGATAGATTTGGTTGAATGATAGTGAGAATTAGTTGGACAGATTCTGACCCTGACCTTCAAACGAGTTAAACACCCCCATGACAGAATTTTCAGTTGTCGAGTCCTAAAAAGAAAATGTAGCTTATTGTGTTATCTCAAATTTGCCACTGGAATGGGTTAAAAAGACGAAGTAGAACTCTAGATGTGAATTTTTGACTTAGGGTTCATGATGTATTGAATTTGGGGTTTTTCATATATATGAGTTAATTTATATAATACAAGTTAGGGATGATGTATTGAATTTGGGGTTTTTCATATATATGAGTTAATTTATATAATACAAGTTAGGGTTATGGTAATTTAATCAATTTAGGGTTTTAATTTGGGTTGCATGATAGATTTGGTTGAATGATAGTGAGAATTAGTTGGACAGATTCTGACCCTGACCTTCAAACGAGTTAAACACCCCCATGACAGAATTTTCAGTTGTCGAGTCCTAAAAAGAAAATGTAGCTTATTGTGTTATCTCAAATTTGCCACTGGAATGGGTTAAAAAGACGAAGTAGAACTCTAGATGTGAATTTTTGAATTCAGGGTCGTCATGCTGATCTTTCAGCAAAACTGATTTTTACGTCTGTTATTAAAACGAGTAAAACACATTCTTATGAGTAAATTCATGTCTTGGTCACTGAAGGTAAAATGTGCTAAATTGTGTTAAGAAGAAGTGGCCACTGGAATGAGGTCAAAATATTGTGTAGAACTCAAGTTATGGTCATTTGAAGTCAGTAAGGTCAAAGCGGTTTAACAGCAGCAGTTTTGGTTTTTAAAACGACCAGAAGTCACCTTTGGAGGACAATTCACATATTGGTCACTAAAGATAAAAGGTAGGTATATGTGTCATGTAAACTTGACCACTGGAATCATGTTAAAAGAGTAAGTAGAACTCAAGTTACGATTATTTGAAGTCGGTAAGGTCAAATCTGTTTTGTGCGTAAGGACAGCAACTGTTTGTGTTTTTAAAACGATCAGAAGTCACTCTTGAGGGATAATTAACATGTTGGTCTCTAAAGATGAAATGTACCTAAGTGTGTTAAGTAAATTTGGCCACTGGAATCACCTAAAAAGATTGAGTAGAACTCAAGTTATGCTTGTTTGAAGTCACATTGGTCGAATAATGAAAAGGATACTTTTCGTATAAAAATGAGTTTGGCCTAATGATAATGATGTAAGAGGCGAATATGTTGTAAATCAAACTAAGAACAATGTGAGACTATAAAAGATGGGTTTGGTTTTAAGATGCAATTGAATGTGGCTAAGTGACCTTGTGTGTGTTTGATGACATTATATGTATTTGTGAATTATTGCCAGGTTGAAGCATAACTATTGTGTAATTGCGGTCTTGTTGATTTATGATTTTGGTTGTCGCGGAGGAGGTGAGTACTCTTGCATACCTTTATGTTTACGTTGGGTCAATTGACCACATCATGATGAAATGTGACATTCATGTGTGGTAATTGATTTGGCTAGGGGTGGGGGGGGGAAGGGGGGGGGGGGGGGGGGGGGGGGGGGGGGGGGGGGGGGGGGGGGGGGGGGGGGGGGGGGGGGGGGGGGGGGGGGGGGGGGGGGGGGGGGGGGGGGGGGGGGGGGGGGGGGGGGGGGGGGGGGGGGGGGGGGGGGGGGGGGGGGGGGGGGGGGGGGGGGGGGGGGGGGGGGGGGGGGGGGGGGGGGGGGGGGGGGGGGGGGGGGGGGGGGGGGGGGGGGGGGGGGGGGGGGGGGGGGGGGGGGGGGGGGGGGGGGGGGGGGGGGGGGGGGGGGGGGGGGGGGGGGGGGGGGGGGGGGGGGGGGGGGGGGGGGGGGGGGGGGGGGGGGGGGGGGGGGGGGGGGGGGGGGGGGGGGGGGGGGGGGGGGGGGGGGGGGGGGGGGGGGGGGGGGGGGGGGGGGGGGGGGGGGGGGGGGGGGGGGGGGGGGGGGGGGGGGGGGGGGGGGGGGGGGGGGGGGGGGGGGGGGGGGGGGGGGGGGGGGGGGGGGGGGGGGGGGGGGGGGGGGGGGGGGGGGGGGGGGGGGGGGGGGGGGGGGGGGGGGGGGGGGGGGGGGGGGGGGGGGGGGGGGGGGGGGGGGGGGGGGGGGGGGGGGGGGGGGGGGGGGGGGGGGGGGGGGGGGGGGGGGGGGGGGGGGGGGGGGGGGGGGGGGGGGGGGGGGGGGGGGGGGGGGGGGGGGGGGGGGGGGGGGGGGGGGGGGGGGGGGGGGGGGGGGGGGGGGGGGGGGGGGGGGGGGGGGGGGGGGGGGGGGGGGGGGGGGGGGGGGGGGGGGGGGGGGGGGGGGGGGGGGGGGGGGGGGGGGGGGGGGGGGGGGGGGGGGGGGGGGGGGGGGGGGGGGGGGGGGGGGGGGTGTGGTAATTGATTTGGCTAGACCCGGGTGGGGTCAAATGTTATGAGGCCTAAGAACCTCCGGGGCCTAAGAACCCCTATTGTTGTTTGAGAAAAGGCCTAAGAACCTCTCGGGGCCTAAGAACCCCGATATTCTCTAATGGATCCATATATGTTGTTTAGCGTGCAAGGTGAGTATTATAGATATGACACGACGGTGTCATAGTCTATATGCAACAGTCCTTGTGCATTGCCCTCCTTCGTAGGTATAAACGTATGCAAGATTATTCACTAAGCTTTGCTTACTTTTTAGTTGTTTACCCTTTTTATAGGTTGTCCCGGATGCGGAAGAAAGTTAAGTAATGTAAAGATTGAAGTTAAAGATGCTTTTTGGATATTGATTGCTCTAGCTAAATGCGGATAATGGTATTGGCAATAGGACCCATAGTGACCCCTTTGAACTATCGGCTCTTGTACTCTTGTTTTGTCCTTTTGGAAAATTATTATGATGTCTAGTGTTAGACTCGAGTTTTTGGGTATTTTAAATGGGTCGTTTTGTAGTCGTAATGTATTGATTTTGTTTAAATGTGTTTTGGAGAACTCATAATCCGTAACAGGTTTGGATGATGATTTTACGAATGGGTCATGCCGAAATTTCCAATTTTGAATGTCGTCTTTTGTAATGTGTCAACTTGGGTAAAATGACCCGTTTCGTTGTAAATGCTGCACTTGATCAAATAAAAGCTTTCGGAATTTTAAATCACATGTCTTTAACTCATTTTAAAGTTTGGTAAAGGGATTTAAGGTTTGAATATGACTGGTAAAAGATTGTGCAAGATTGAAGTTTGGATTATGATTTTCACAAGTTTTAGCCTGCAGGAAAACTGCAGGCTGAGGTCCGAAATATCCCACTGCGGCGCAGTGGGAGTGTTTCCACCCCACTGCGGCGCAGTGGGGAAGTTTGGTCGTCTGCTTCCGTAACTTCCCACTGCGGCGCAGTGGGAGGTGTACACCTCCACTGCGGCGCAGTGGGGGCTTATAAAAAATAAAAAAAAAAAATCTCTTATTTTCCTAAAATGAGTTCGGGTTCTTTCATATAAACACACATTTTATCACATATCAAATCACGGACTTAGAATTTGACCTAACGACGTTAGTCAACATAAACGATTAAGTTTTGGGATGTTACAATCAACATATATGGTGAGAACCGTGAGAACCATTGAAAAATCATCTCTAAGGGTTTTGCCCTTAGAATTAAGGGCTACGCCCGTACCGTAACAACCGTCACCATCTCTTGGATCGCCGCCCATCAAATCCATACCATTCTCATATGCGTCCGGTGACAACCCCTTTAGAACGGATGAGGGCAACGCCCGTACCGTATCCATACGTTTTCTTAACACGTAACCCATATGATTTTTTACAAAAAAAAAATTTATTTTTTTATTTCCATATAAACACACATTTTATCACATATCAAATCACGGACTTAGAATTTGACCTAACGACGTTAGTCAACATAAACGATTAAGTTTTGGGATGTTACAATCAACATATATGGTGAGAACCGTGAGAACCATTGAAAAATCATCTCTAAGGGTTTTGCCCTTAGAATTAAGGGCTACGCCCGTACCGTAACAACCGTCACCATCTCTTGGATCGCCGCCCATCAAATCCATACCATTCTCATATGCGTCCGGTGACAACCCCTTTAGAACGGATGAGGGCAACGCCCGTACCGTATCCATACGTTTTCTTAACACGTAACCCATATGATTTTTTACAAAAAAAAAAAAAATTTTTTTTTTTTGGAATGGGTTTTTGTTAAAAGAAAATAAAAAACAAAAAAAAGTTTCAAAAAATGAAAAATTAAAATTAAAAAAATAAAAAACCACACAAAAAAGAAGAAAGAGGGAGGGAAACTAGTGGTTCTCACGGTTCTCTCCATATTTGTGGTTCTCACGTTAACCCTACCCTATATATATATATATATATATATATATATATACAAAATAAAATATAAAGAAGACAAGTTTAACTACAATACCATGCTGACATCATGCTTTTGTTTTTTCTTATTTGTTTAATTTTCATTCTTTTTCTTTATTTTTTTCTTTTTGTGATACTAATTATTTTTTGTTTTTCAAAGGCTCTTTTAAATAAGAAAAATATCTCTCTATATAACTAAGAGAGGATAGTTAAATGCTTATGTGGATATTTTTTTGTGTTCACAACTCATCTTTTTTCCTATGTGTAAAATTGTGGTTAAAACCACTCTTTTTTAATAGTTTTTATTTTTTTATATATTAAAAATATGTTCAACGATATTTTTTCTATAAAATATCTATTAGATTTGATTTAATTATAAATGTATCTTATCTTCTCATCTACAATCAAATCTTTTTTAAATGTTCAATTATCTAATTTAGATTCTCATATTATTAATTAATCATATTAACATACTAATACTAATAAATAAAAATAAAAATATATAATAGTCAAATTTTATCTTTACGTAATATATTCTGATGTATTTAATGACTTATATAACTTTTTGTTAAGATATATATTATTATCTACAATCAAATATTTTTAAATGATTTATGATATAATTTAATTTGAATATTCTTCATCATTATTCATACTAGAATATATCCTTATAAATAATCTTTTGTATATATAGAATTTATTTTTTTCACTAAACGTAAGTTCTACTATAATTATTCGTTTGTTGAGTATCTATTAATTCCATCATTATTTTCAAAGGTGTAATCCAAATTATTATTTTTCTATGTTCCTTGGTTTTCTTTCTAATCTTGAGCTAATTTGTGATTTGCTCTTGGATTATAAAGAGATGGATGATATTTTACAATCTCCAAATGAATTCGTGGTATGTTCTTTTAATTTGATTTTTTCACATATTTATTTTTTCTAAAAAGTATATTAGTTATTACTTACGAGTATTATTATATTACCGTCCAACGGACGGGGTTTAATCTAGTATATATATATATATATTATATTATATATAATATATATATGTTTTATCTCAGTCAATAGTCATGTAATTAACACAGTACGTTATAATAATTCTGCTATAACAAAAGAGTTACTTTGGTTCTAATTAATTAATTGTTTTTTTTAAACGATTCTAACAACCAGTTAATCACCGACCAACGGCTAGAGAATAATGCACGCCAGAGAGCTTACTCATCCAATACTTTTTATGAGAAAACCCCCATAATAATTCATTTAAATACACGACAACATATTTAGAAAAAACCTTACCACATTATATATATATAACAATCCGTACATATTAAAATTAGTATATTTAATAATAAATTGTAAAATGTTAGACAACGATATATGTATATATATATATATATATATATATATATATATATATATATATATATATATATATATATATATATATATATATATATATATATATATATATATATATATATATATATATATATATATATATATATATATATATATATATATATATATATATATATATATATATATATATATATATATATATATATATATATATATATATATATATATATATATATATATATATATATATATATATATATATATATATATATATATATATATATATATATATATATATATATATATATATATATATATATATATATATATATATATATATATATATATATATATATATATATATATATATATATATATATATATATATATATATATATATATATATATATATATATATATATATATATATATATATATATATATATATATATATATATATATATATATATATATATATATATATATATATATATATATATATATATATATATATATATATATATATATATATATATCTTTTCCTTATTTAATATATATATATATATATATATAATATATATATATATATATATATATATATATATATATACAAACACATAAAAAAAAACATTTTACGTATAAAAATCTGACAAAATAAATGAAAAAATATAATCAAAAATATAAAAGCAACTGAAAAAATACAAAAAAGATATAAAAAAACTGGTATAATAAGGACTAAAATAAGAACAATCACACAAGTTAGCAAATGAGAGAATAATTAACTTTCTACAGCTTCATTGACTGAAAAATTTCTAATTGGACAACTTTTTTCTCTGATTACCTTCAAAGATACTTCGTATAACTTTGTTTCATACAATATACCAATAAACTAAAACATGATTGAGACATCCCTTGATCAACACGTGGTGCTTTATTTAAAGCGGCATCCTTTAAATCTATATTTATTCTATTTTTATATATAATAAATAATTAAATTTTTAATTAATTGAATTATAGATATAGATACCTAATATATAATTTACGACATATTTTATATTTATTATGTTAGGACCAGTTTCGCTGAAACTAGACAGTCTCCAGTTGCATCTGGAGACTAAGAAGATTTGTCCGGAAATATATTGAAGTCCAGTTGCAGCATACAGTTAACGCAACTGAAGACTTCCTCCAGTTGAGAACTGACCAGTTGAAGAATCATTCCAGTTGAAGTCGAAGACAACAAGTGGAAGATAGAAAATGACAATGGCAGCGAGTCCCAGTTGACATTCTACTGATTACGAGGAAAAGACCTTTATGCTTTATGTGTTATTACACGGATAAAAGGATTTATCTATGTATAAAGTACAAAAGAGTACATAAAGCAGGTTGAGAAAAGTTACTTTATTCTGTAACTTTTCACAACGTTTAAGGAATTAAATGCTATTCCTTAAATGTTCTCAACCATATTTGTACGGCCAAAGTTGACATCTAATGTCAACTTTGCCTATAAATAAAGGTCTTTGCACAACACAAAAACAGACTTTGCAGACCTGCAATATTCTTGGTGAACTTGTGCAATATTCTCTCAATCGCTAAAATGAACATTTCACAACTTTAAGTGTTTCGATTGTCAAGAGAATTTCCAAGTGTAGATCAATTGTTTTTCATAGGTTGTTAGGATATTTACATTGTTTGTATTATCTTGGTTCCGCAACAACCTTGTAATTTATTTAAAGTTAATAAATAAATTACACTTGAAAATTACATATTGTCTCACCAATTTACTTTACAAGTACTTTATATTATTGCATTGTTTTTACTTATTGTCACTTAAATAAGTAATCTATCCAAGAACTTGGTATATACTCACTGCAACTGGTCGTCTCCAGTTCAGCTTATATTGCAAAGTAACTCCACCATCGACATTGAGGTGTCTTCAGGTAATACCATCTATTGAGTTGGGACTTACAAGTGGTATCAGAGCAGAAGGCTAAAATACTTGCCTAGATCTGCTTAGATGACTACTACTGAAGGTGGGGATGGTTCTGGTCAAGGTGAAAACCCTCTAAATGTTAATATTCCACCTGGTCAAAATGCTAATACAAACCCTCCTCCTCCTACTGCCCCAAACCATGTCCATGTACATTATTCTAACACTCCTGTTCCAAAATTTGATGGAAATAGTGAGACCTTCGGTACATGGAAGGCCAGAATGCTCTTGCATTTTGGTGGGATAGAGAGGTATATGTTGAAAATCCTTAAGGATGGACCATATATACCCATGTTTCTTGGGGTAAGTCCTCTTCTATATCCAACTGGAAGAAGAGGTTCCAGAGTAAAGCCCGAAGACCATTGGTCTGATAGGGATCGTAGACTTGTAGATCTGGACACCAGACTCAAGAACATGATCCTTAGTGCTGTTCCTGAAGATTTAATTCCAACACTTGTGTTGTTCTCCAGTGCCAAGGCAATGTGGGATGAATTAGTCATTCAGTTTGAAGGAGGTGATGATACCATTGTCACCAGAAAGGTTGCCCTGAACAAGAAGTATGAATCCTTCTTTGCTCTTCCCAATGAAAGTCTAACTGGTACTTACACCAGGTTTTCTAGCCTCATTAATCAGTTGAGAGGCTTGGGTGTTGAGAAGGTTAAGGATATTCTTCTTGAGAAGTTTTGTGTGTGTATTTTTCCTTCCAAATGGGAAAATATGGTTCTTGCCTTAAGACAAGGTAAAACCCTGCACAGTCACACTCAATGAAGGAGATGTTAAACAGTTTCTTGAACTCTGGCCTGACCACTGAAATCAGTGATGGTTGTGATAAAACTGACGATGATGATCTGGTAGCCATGATTGCTAAAACCTTTAATAGGTTTAAGCATAAATCTAAAAGATTTAATGGCCCAAACAATGCTTCCAGCTCCAACTCTCTGGATAAAACCAATCTTACCTGCTATAAATGCGGTAAGAAAGGTTATTTTATGAAGGAATGCAGATCTAGTCAGATGAACAACCAAACTAGTCCCTCTGTCCCAAATTTCAATCGGCCTGATGATAGCTATAAAGCTAAATATAAGAAGCTTAAGGCCCAGATTGCCCTCCTGTCCATGGAAAAAGAAAAGGATCAGTGCTTGATGGCACAAACTGAGGGAAAATGGGAGTACTCTGATGACTCATCAATTGATGATGAAGAGGAAAGGGACATGTGTTTCATGGCCTTTGAAGATCAACAGCAACATGTGGCAAAGGAAGATGTCATCACTGGAAGATGGGTGGACATCATTTTGAAAAAGGTATACCAGGTTGACCCAGAACTGAAACTGGACCTTGCTGAATCATTAAGTGGTGATTTGGCTTTTGTGGAAACTGTTAGAGCAGACAGTGAAAGATATCTGGATACTATCTTAACTGAACTGAACAATGTTAAACCACAACTGAATGATTTACAAAGTGTCCAGTTGGCTCTCAAGGAGTCAGTTTTAAAAATTGAGGCTTTTGAACTTGAAAATCAAAAATTAAAATCTGATCTTGAAAAAGAACAAATGATTATCAAGTCATGGGTTAAAGCATCTGGAAAGAATTATGATGCATTTTCTAGAACTATTGATGCCCAGAAAAATGCATGGAAATCTGGAGATCTTGAAATGGCAGCTCTCATACCAGATCTTCATGCATTGCCTCCAGCGCTTAGGGTTGAAACTCCATATGATCAACCTGAGATAGTCAAAGCTGAACCCATTGAGACCACCCCCATTGAGGTTAAACCTGGAGCCAATCATGCTAGAGCTCCTATTAAAAAGGCATCTGATAACAAGCCTTTACCTCAGAAGTCTAAGGAGCCCAAGACTCAAAAGACCAAAACTCCAGCTGAACCAAGGTCCAAGGTTCAACAGCCTGATGAAAATAATATTTTGTCTAAACTGGAAAGTCAACTCCAACTTTTGTCTAGACAGGTTCAGAGTTGCACTGCCAGAATTAAAAATCTGGAAGGAGGTTCATCACCTCCAGTTGAAAAACAAAATATTAAAACCCCCTCAAAACCTAAACAAAAGAATGTTCCATCTGGAACAAAATCTGATAAGAAAAAGGGGAGCAAGTATCAAATACTAATCGTTTTTACTCCTGCACCTGGATCTGGTGAAAAAGATCCAGATGTAGTCTTCAGTATAACACCACAACAATCTACTGAGACTTCTGTAGTGAAGTCCAGTGAACCCATCAAGAAAATATGGGTTCACAAAAATAACTGATGATTTTTGTGGGTGTGCAGGACGATCGAAAGAAAAATATCTGGTATCTGGACAGCGCTGCTGGCCGGACTATGACCGGATGTAAGCCCCTGCTTGAAGAGTTCACTGTCCAAGATGGACCGGCAGTGACGTTTGGTAATGATCAAAGTGGAAAGACTGGAGGATATGGTGTGCTCAATAACGGACAGGTCGAATTCAAGAGAGTTGCATTTGTGAATGGTTTGAAATACAACCTGATCAGTGTAAGCCAACTTTGTGATGATGGCTACAGAGTTTTGTTCGATATTGCTCAAGGCACCATATTTAACAAGGATTGGAAAGTGGTGATGGTTGCACCAAGAAAAAGAAATGTGTACATCATGGATATGGAACCAGCTCCAAAAGAGCAGTGCTTCTATACCAAGGCTGATGAGGACACCAACTGGCTGTGGCATAAAAGATTATCCCATCTTAATTTCAAAAATATTAACAAGTTGTCTCGCAAACAACTGGTAGATGGGATACCTCAGATTTCTTTCAATAAAGAAAAGCCATGTCCAGGGTGTGAGATGGGCAAGCAGAAAAGGGCCAGTTTCAAAACAAGGCAGAACTTTAGCATCACTGAACCTCTTCACATGCTTCATATGGACCTCTTTGGTCCAGTGAATGTTCAAACTAGAGCTGGAAAGAAGTACACTCTTGTTGGGTGGTATTCCTCAGGTCCAAAAGTGATGCACCTGCTGAAATCATCTCTCTCATCAAAAGAATTGAACTCAAGTATACTCGAAAAGTTTGTCAGTTGCGAAGTGATAATGGTACTGAATTTCAAAATAAGGTACTTGAAACATTTTGCAATGACACTGGCATCTCTCAAAACTTCTCATCAGCACACTCTCCAGAGCAGAATGGAGTTGTGGAAAGAAAGAATCGCACACTGATAGAAGCGGCCAAAAGCATGCTATCTGAATCAGGTCTTCCCACCAGTTTCTGGGCTGAAGCAGTTTCAACTGCTTGTCACACCCAAAACCGATGAAGGTGTATATTTAGGCTATTCAGATATTCAAAAGGCCTTTAGAGTTTATAATTATAGACTCCAAAAGGTTCATGAGACAATTCATGTCACATTTGACGAATCAAATGAAGCAGTCAACAAGAGACCAAGCCTTGATATTTCTCCAGTCGTTCCAATAAATTTTGGTGAAACTGACCAAGTTCATCAGTCAGTTGTTTCACCAAAAGATGTTTCCAATTACACTCAATTGGAACCAGTTAAGAAGAAGAGCACCACCAGTGACACATCATTCTATCCCTCCATCAATTTCAATTTACCACAGGAATTGGTGATTGGATCTGATGTACGTGCCACTCCAATATCATCACCAGTTCAAACTCCAACCTCTCCAGTTCTTCAAGAAATGCCTTTTAATAAAGAATTTCATGATGCAAATCGTGACCTCATTGACTCTGATGAGGATATAGAAGTAGTTTGGACTGATCCTCCTCCAAAAGCTGCTGCAACTGAAGAAGATCGCCAGGTGACTTGCACTGATATTGTATTACACCACCCTAGTCAATACACTAAATGGACTCGAGCACATCCAATTGAACAGATTGTGGGAGATCCAAGTAGTGGGGTTCAGACTAGAAGAGACACCAGTGAGCAATGCTTAAACGTCACCTTCTTATCACTGATTGAACCGAAGAAGATTGATGAGGCTATGGCAGACCCAAGCTGGGTGGAAGCTATGCAAGAAGAGCTCATCCAGTTTGAAAGGAATAATGTGTGGGAACTTGTTCCTTGTCCACCAGGGTTAAAGAAAGAACCCATTGGTACAAGATGGGTCTACCGAAATAAGATGGATGAAGATGGCAATGTTGTAAGAAACAAAGCCAGATTAGTTGCCCAGGGATATTGTCAGGCAGAGGGTGTTGATTTTGATGAAACTTTTGCTCCAGTTGCAAGACTTGAAGCCATCAGAATATTTCTGGCTTATGTAGCCCATCTGCAGTTCAAAGTCTTCCAGATGGATATCAAAAGTGCGTTCCTTAATGGAACATTGGAAGAAGAAGTGTATGTTAAGCAGACTCCAGGCTTCATCAATGAGAAGCATCCTCACTGGGTATATAGACTGAACAAAGCTTTGTATGGTCTAAGACAATCCCCAAGAGCCTGGTATGATACTTTAACTAAACATCTTCTTAAAAATGGCTTTCAAAGAGGTGCAATAGATAATACCTTATTTATCTTGAAAGAAAAAAGTAATATCTTATTGGTACAAATTTATGTTGATGACATTATATTTGGTTCAACTGATGATGCAATGTGTAAAAGGTTTTCTAAAATCATGTCATCTGAGTATGAAATGAGTTTAATGGGAGAATTAACATTTTTCTTGGGTCTTCAAATTAAGCAAAATGAAAATGGAATTTTTATAAACCAAGAAAAATATGTCAGAGATTTGTTAAGAAAATACAAATATGATTCAATCCCATCGAAAAACACACCTATTGCAGCACCTTTAAATTTGGACTCTGACCCAACTGGCAAACCAGTGAACACCACTGAATATCGTGGTATGGTTGGTTCACTGATGTATTTAACTGCCAGTCGACCAGATATAATGTTTGCAACATGTCTATGTGCCAGATTTCAGGCTAACCCAAAAGAATCACATTTGCACGCTGTTAAGCGCATCTTCAGATACCTGAAAGGGTGTCCTAGCCTTGGTCTTTGGTACCCCAAAGGCTCAGGGTTAGATCTAATGGGTTATTCAGATTCAGATCATGCAGGTTGTAAGATAGATAGAAAATCAACAACTGGTGGTTGTCATTTCCTTGGAGGAAAAAAACTGGTAAGTTGGACCAGCAAGAAGCAGACGTCAGTCTCTATGTCCACTGCTGAGGCAGAGTACATTTCTGCGGCCAATTGTTGTGCCCAGATTCTCTGGATCAAGAACCAGTTACTAGATTATGGTCAAAAGTATACAAGGACCCCAATCTTTTGTGACAACACTAGTGCAATTGCTATATCTCACAACCCAATGATGCACTCCAAGACAAAGCATATTGACATCAGGTATCATTTCATTCATGATCATGTTATGAAAGGAGACATTGAAATACATTTCATCCCCACTGACAAACAGCTCGCTGATGTTTTTACAAAACCTCTTGATGAGAAAACTTTTAAACATCTCATCAGCGAACTGGGAATATTAAATCCTTAAAACTGGAGATTTTTGTTATGAACGCGTCAGTGACACTGATGAAGTTCTCCAGTTGAGGAGGTCCAGATAATCTTTGTTCGCCAGGCTATCGAACGCCTTTGTGATACTATCCTGGCACTAATCGATTTCTGGATCATCATTTTAGGGGGAAAGACTCAAAATAAATTTTCTTACCAAAATTCTTTTTGTTTGAAAATGGCAACTGGAGAACTCTCCAGTTGGAACTGGCACTGGACTAATCCTCCAGTGTACATGTTCGGTCTTGTCTTAAAACTGGTGGTTAACCAGATTTTCATAACGTTGGAAAATACTTGGTCAATATTTGTGACACGTGATGGTACTCGAGTGTTTTAACCCACTCAATATCGTCATATGATGTGTTTAAAGTCATTTTTGTAAAAGACAACTATTTTTATTGGGAAGGTGAAAGTTAGTGGGCGCGTGGGTAAGTTAAGCCGTCGTAGCATTTAATGCTGACACGGTGAATTAAATTTTTGGTTCAAAATTCAAATTACTTTTGTAAAAATATCTACATAATTGATTTTTGATAATAAAATATAATTCTTGGTATTTCATTGGGATCATGATTTCATTATAAATACCCTTATTTACTCCGAAACACATTTACTTTCTTTTCACATTCTCTCATTTACTTTCAATCATCATCAAACTCTTCAATTCTCTCTGCTTCATAAATCAAAACCCTAAATATTCAGTTTCATATTCATATCTATCTAAAATGGCACCTAAATCTAGAAGTAGGGATGTAAATCTGCTTACAGTCCCTTACAATCCATCACAAAATGTCAAACGAGCCACTGGTGCCCCTTCAAATTCTGCATCAATTAAATTGAATCCAAACAACCCAATGGCCAGTTTGAGAGGGACTCAAGCCGCCGATACATTGATCGGGAGAATCCAAGCCTTTCTTCGTGATTCTCCCCTCGGCGAGTCTTTTTCCCTCAACCCACACAAGATGTACCATGATTACTTGTGTGAGTTTTGGTACACAGCAGAACTTTCAGAAGACTGTTCATCTATCTCTTTCACCCTTAAAGATGGATCAGTCTAGTGTGCCATTACTGCAGAAACGTTGAGGGATGCTCTACACCTCAACTACTGGAGAGAGGGTGAATCTCCAGTTGTGATATCCCAAAACATCAATTTTCGCCAAGTACTCCTGGATATGGGGAATAAGGAGTGCTTGGAGAATGGGGTATTGAAAGTCAAAGGTGCTATGACTATGAAGGGCCTCTCACCATCCTGGAGGTACTCCTTTATTCACCTTGTTGAAAGTATGGGTGGGAGTTCTGGTGGATTGGACCAGATCAACTCCACACAAGCAGAGATGGCTTACTGCTTGTGGAATGGACTTAGAGTGGACTTTGCCGACATCTTATACAGAAGCCTGGTTATTAAACTGAAGGGCTCCAGGGGACTATGCATCCCCTTCTCCAGGTATTTGTCACTCTGTTTCCTTCAACTTCTAGGCAGTGAGGAATATCACAACACTCAATCACTGTACACTGTCCCAGAGTTGCTGAGGAATCTTGACTCCCTAACATCTGTCGATGGGGAGGTCGAGATCCCTCAGAGAATGTTGCTGGCATTCTCTAAAACCGATGCACCAGTCCAAGGTGAGTCGGAAAGACAACTGGGCGGGCCTCAAAATAATGAGGGACCCACCGGTTCGTCTGCTGGAATTGTGACCATTGCCGAACCCGGGCAACAGTCTAACCCTCCAGCTCCAGCGTGTCTGTCCCCTTTACTATCTACCCTGGAGACCTCCCAACAGGTCTTTCAGGTGTTCCAAAGGCAACAAGAACACGTCGCCCTAGGACTAAGTCAGCACTTGCCACTGACAGTAGAAACCAAACCAGCCCTCCAGTTTCCTCCCAACAGGAACCTGGAGAAAGTCAAATGGAACAACCGCAAGCAGCCACTCTCGCAATTTCTGTAGGAGAGGGTGGTGAAGATGAAACTGGGCTACCCCAACCCAGAATAGAGTCTGAGTCTGCATAAAGTGTCTACGGCCTATCTTCTGACACTTATATTGCACGAACTGACGACGTCTCTGGCCAGTCACTGCTGGAGACTGAGGTTCTCAACTCTACGGCTGATGATGTTATGATTGTGGATAGAGCAATTATAACTGAGGCAACCCCAGTGACCTCTATCCCTGGTGACGTTACCTCAGTAATTGATCCTCCAACAGATGCAACCTTCCAGGAAACTGGAGAAGGTCATCTGGAGACTGACCCATCTGGTCAGCCCTCAGTTACATTCATGGATCTGGACATGAGTGTTAATGACTAGGAAATCCTTATTGAATCTTCGGATTCTGAAGGTACTGCATCTGACATTGAGATTTTTGAGTCTTCTGTACAAGATCAAAACCCTTCATCTCATGTCTCGCCTCCAGATACTTCAATTTCAATTTTACCATCTCAAGAAATTGAGCCTACTGAAAATCCATTTCCCACTTATAGCTATATATCTGGAAACAGACGTATGGCACCATCACCATCTGGGCAGTTCTCACTCCTTCAAGAAATGCCACCACCACCGCCGCTGTTGATCACACCTAAACATTCTCAGCATGATCAACACATTGTTACTTCTGTTCCTTCTTCTTCTACCACTCCTATTATTACTCCCTCGACTGCTGCGACGTCAACTGGGGAGGCTTCTCTCAATTTGCCTCCTCCAGTTACTCCAGTGGTAACTGCTGCTGGTCTAGTGACACCTTCCCCTCCATCACTGGACAGTCAATTTGTGTCTTTCTAAGCCGATATCCAAAATCTTCTTACCAGGGTGGAGGATATTCAAAAGACACTTGACAAAAACACTAAGTCTTTCTCCAGATACCACAAGGATCATTTGACCAATATTAAAGTGGTTGATCTGGGGATTAACAAGTTTTCAACCAATGAAGACTTGGTGTTAAAGAAGCTCAATGAGTTGGTCACTGGCTGCAACAATCTGGCCACTTCTTTGAAAGAAGCCTTTGACCTTACTCAGACCAAAGTCACAACCTCAATCTCAAATTTGCTGGGTAACACTGTTAGAAGATCTGAAGTTGATTTAAAGGAGATTGAAAAGCAGGTTAAGGATTTAGTTGAAAAACCTGGGTTGAATGTGACTGAGCTTGGGCAGCAGTTGATGACTTCAGTTGGTCAGAGAATTGATGATACGCTGGGTGCCAGAGAAACACAATTGATTGAAAAGGTGATAGCTGAGATCACCAAGCTGGCCACTCCTCAGGTTGATCTGGCCCCACTTACTACTGAGATCAACCAGTTGAAGGGCAGCATTGATAATTTAAACACCCAGGTATCAATTCACTCTCAGTCTATTGACAAACTGACAACTGAAGTAGAAAAATTGAAGAAAAAGGATGAAGAGGTTAAGGACAAGGTGGTTTCTAATCTGGATGAAGATTCTAAGACTTTGAATGAACTGAAGACTGGTCAGCAACAAGTTGCTGCAAATGTTCTGACCCAGTCTAAAGAGACCAACCATCTATGGAGATCTTTCAGGATGATGTGCACAATATTTAAAGAATGCAAGAACTTGCAATCGTGGCAGCCTCTTGACTGGTTGCCATCTCACCATTCTGAATGGGAAGTTATAAGGGCAGGTCTAGATGCTGCCAAGGGGGAACGAAGTGCAGTTCTTGCACCAATTGCATCTGGAAGTGCTCCATCTGGAAGTCAAACTGGTAGAGAAATGGTTGTGGCTGCCAGTACTGAAACTGGTGAGCAAAGGGTTGAAGAGGATGTAGATGTGATTGATAGGGGGAATGTGGATAAGGGTAAAGGTAAAGCAACTGATGAATCTGCCCAGCCGGCCACTGATGTACCATTGTTAGAAACTGGCAATATTGATTTACTTTCTCCAGTCTCAGAGGCAAGGCTTGGGGATTAAATTAAAGAAAGAAAGAAAATGAAACAAGCAAACCAAGCTGAAGCCAGGGAACATCTGGCTAAGATTAAATTGCTTGATATTAGTGATGCTCACCTGTTGGGAATCACTAAGGAGGAATATGCCAGAGTAAAAGATGATGCAAGGATAGTGGGCATGTTGCAAGAAATGCTTGATATTGAACTGGACAGACACTATCCTGATGATGAAGCTGAGCATGATGCCAGAAATTTGAATATATCAGTGGAGAAGGCAAAAGAGAATCGGGCCAGTGGGATTCTGAAAAGAATTGAAAATGTTAAGAAGGTTGTGAAAAGGGTCTTGAATCCACCTAGAAGGTACCCTCAACTAAGAAAACCACTGCATAGAGATGTTGACCTTAGAACCTTCCTTGAACCAACTGGCGAAATCTCAAATGATGACATCAAGGTTGCTGTGCAGGCTGCTGGAGCTGGGACTATTAAAATCTCAAATGAATCTGAAGCTAGAAACTATTATTCCCAGATCATGGCAACCAGAAAGCACAGTGGGGCAATCAATGGTGTCTTTGTAACAATCAAGTCAGGCACCAAGTACTTTCATGTTGAAGTCAGTTATACTAGAGGGCCACTAGTTAAAACTGACAATCCTGGTGTAATGCAATATGGGTTCTTGGAATGGGTGGAAATGGTAAACTTTTTGGAAGCTAAGGCACAAAAGAATAGGTTTGAGAAAGCATGGGTCAACTTCTTGAAGGGCAAGATTCAACACAAAGAGAATCTGGAGCTAAAGTTGAACATTGATCCTGAAGACTCTCGTCCTATCTCTTCAGTGTCAAAGAGAAGGAGAACTGGCGAAGGGCCATCTGATTAAGTTCTCTTTCTAGTTTATCTACTTGTATTTTATTTTACATTCTGTAACTTATGTAAATTTCATTTCCTTGTATAAATGAAGTTACCAGTTTGTAACCACAAGGTAGATAATAGATTAAATCTAACAAACTCAAACGAAAAACCCAAGGCATTTATTGATCTATAAAAATGCCTTGGAAAACTTAGATAGATTTAATCGAACAAGTCTTTCCAGTTCATACTTGTATAGATACAAGAACTGAAAAAGACTTGGCAATATTTCAGGACAAATAGGGGGAATTTGTTAGGACCAGTTTCGCTGAAACTGGACAGTCTCCAGTTGCATCTGGAGACTAAGAAGATTTGTCCGGAAATATATTGAATTTCAGTTGCAGCGTACAGTTAACGCAACTGAAGACTTCCTCCAGTTGAGAACTGACCAGTTGAAGAATCATTCCAGTTGAAGTCGAAGACAACAAGTGGAAGATAGAGAATGACAATGGCAGCGAGGCCCAGTTGACATTCTACTCAGTTATAAACTGGAGACCATCAGTGTAAAGTACTTACAAAGTTTTACACTGATTACGAGGAAAAGACCTTTATGCTTTATGTGCTATTACACGGATAAAAGGATTTATCTATGTATAAAGTACAAAAGAGTACATAAAGCAGGTTGAGAAAAGTTACTTTATTCTGTAACTTTTCACAACATTTAAGGAATTAAATGTTATTCCTTAAATGTTCTCAACCATATTTGTACGGCCAAAGTTGACATCCCAATGTCAACTTTGCCTATAAATAAAGGTCTTTGCACAACACAAAAACAGACTTTGCAAACCTGCAATATTCTTGGTGAACTTGTGCAATATTCTCTCAATCGCTAAAAGGAACATTTCACAACTTTAAGTGTTTCGATTGTCAAGAGAATTTCCAAGTGTAGATCAATTGTTTTTCATAGCTTGTTAGGATATTTACATTGTTTGTATTATCTTGGTTCCGCAACAACCTTGTAATTTATTTAAAGTTAATAAATAAATTACACTTGAAAATTACATATTGTCTCACCAATTTACTTTACAAGTACTTTATATTATTGCATTGTTTTTACTTATTGTCACTTAAATAAGTAATCTATCCAAGAACTTGGTATATACTCACTGCAACTGGTCGTCTCCAGTTCAGCGCTTATATTGCAAAGTAACCCCACCATCGACATTGAGGTGTCTTCAGGTAGTACCATCTATTGAGTTGGGACTTACATATTATATATAAAAGTTAATGTTATTTATTTTATATCTTAAATTATTTAACAGATAATAATAATAATTTATATTTCTAACTTATAATTTAATATTACTTATTTCAATTATTTAGTTTTACATTTTATATTAGGTGATACATTACCAATACCAAAAGGAATTTCAAATATTGATAGATATGTTTATGATACACGTCTTTTATAAATTGGCTATCATTGAATTTACTAAATATATGTGATGAGTTATACTCTAATTTATTTTCTTTATTATAGAAATAAATAATCTAACAATATATAGTTAGCCCTTCTATACGTAAATTTTTATTTTCTTTATAGAAATAAATAATTTAACACCGTCGCATCGCGCGGGTACTCTTCTATATGTAGAAAGATAAAGTAACATTTGTGAAGAAACTTTGAAAGCTTCTCTAAAAGGTATAACGATTGTTGCATATAACAGTACAACTACTTTCATTTTTTAGAAATGACAAGTTAACAACTGTTTAGTATAGCTATACCCATTATCCGCTCGCGATCCGCAAACGGACGAATAACATGTTTTTTCTCGTCCGTTGCCATCCTTAGATTAATGTTGTTGTGGGCATTTGGTTGATTTAAGGAAGCATTGGTAAGTAAAACGTTACTATTTGTGACAGGTTGTTGAGCTTTTCTTATTCTCGAAGTAATTAACCCTCACTAATATATTTTCATAAGTTTGGTTTAGTGCGTGTTATTTTTTTTTGTCTTATACCAATATATCTTTCCCTAACACACACATACACAAATATATCCATTTCTATAAGTTTGGTTTATATATTTCTTATGTATCCAATATATATATAATATATATATAAGTCCATAAGGAGTGATCCCGTTTTTTTCATCGGGTCCGGGTAGAGACCAAAGATCTTGAGTGACCGATCCGGCAGAACAACTCAAAAGATAAAGAAGTATCGTTAATTTCTTCATGCTCGTTCCAAGTTCGAAGTACCAATTGTACAAATAATAATCCACTTCGTTACATGATTTCTTTTCCATATAGATAAATATAGGTTCCATGGGACAATTACTTAAAAGTACATTTTGTGCTACAGCCCTTCCTATCTGATAGAAAAGGATCCCGTGATCCTGGACCGATCTTACCTGGGATCGCAAATCCCAAATTTGTCTATGAAGAGCGGATCTAATTGTATTAGTATCTATAATTGATTTCTTCTGTGTAATACTAATTGATAGGGACTCATTGGTAAGTGCTACAAGATCTCGTGCATTGGAACCCATGGTTATGGACCCGAATCCATTTATACTGATGACTTTTATTGCTAATGGTTTGTATAAGAAAATTACGAATTAATCAAGGTTGACATTATGGAGGCCATAAACTTTGAAAGATAGAATGAATTGTTTGAATTACCCTAAAAATCATTTCAAAATTATTATGTCAAAAGTTTCATACCTATTAAAGTTGGGGGACTGAAAAGATATTTGACTAAATGTTTAGTCAAAGATGATGTCATCAAGGTTGATCAATGGTAGATGTTAAATGTTGAAAATTAATGCAGGGTCTTGATTTCTTCAATTTAGAATTAAAGGTTCTCTTTTTAATATATATAAAAGATTTTTTAAATTTTAAATATCAATAATAAAAAGATAGTGTTTAATTTCCAAAGTAGCTTCAATTTTAGAGATTTAATACGAAAGAAACGTGGAGGGGCAACCTCCTCTCCCTTTCAACTATAGAAAATAGAAAAAAAAATATTTGTGCCCCTCGTCACTAAACTGTATTCTACACAATACACATTGATGATTAATTTAAAATATCATTAATGAAATATGGTACAATATAGATTCCTTAACTTTTAAAATTACATCACTATCCTCTTTTTATATCAATTAATTTTTACCTATCAGTTATTAAAATGTGTTAAATGTAGATTTCGTTCCCGTAGTTATCCAAAAAACACATTTTTCATCATGCCATTAAAAATGAGTTTTTTCATCCATGTGGTTTTACTTCTGTTAAAACACTCGTCCATATCGTTAACTCCCCTCACGTGCAAGTCACGTGAGGGCCATTTATGTCTTCATATGTTTCCTTTCCCGTTTATCATCCTGCTTGTGGTTTCGAAAAAACCCTTAAAAACACATATAGTCGTTCCATCCAATCCTTCCCTCGATGGAGAGTGAAAAAAGCTAGAAACTGACAAGTACCAACTAGAATATGTTTATGGTTCGTTATCTCGTATATGATTTCAGTCATGGTGTATTAAAATTTTTATTTCGGATAAACGGTGCATTAAAATTGCAATAGTTTTAACACAACTTTTTTTTTTCTACCCGAGTATGATAATAAAGCAAAAGGAAAGGGAAAGTAAAAACATTTAAGCAATCAAAAGGAAGAAGAAAAGAGTAAGATAATAAAGAAAGGGGAGAATAAAAAGACAAAAAAGGAGTTCTCAATACCCCATCATTCAAAAAGACACTCCTTTCTCTCTTTCTTTATCTCTCTTTAATCAATCAAGTGCTGGAAGACCTCTCTAAGTTTTCTACCAACACAAATGTATTAGCTTGGTTAAGATCAAGAAAGAGCCGAATCGAGAGACGGAGAGAACATTTAAGCTAGAAGAAAAAAAAATTCATTTTTTTTTTTGTACAATAGTTATTATTTTTTGAGAGGGTGGAAATGAATAGAGGAAATGTGTTGCAAAGTTCATCGGTGCAACAAATGTTGTCCGGTTGCCCAAATAGCTGGTGGAGCATGATGACTTCCTCAAGACCTTTTCCTCCTCATCCGCCGCTGCCACCACCACCACGACCATCATCTTCAGTATCTCAATGGCATCATGATAATCAAGATCACTTTCCGGATTCTCTTAGCCAGTTACTCATGTAATAAACCAATCTCAGCTCCCCGTTAATTTGTTGTTTTATTTTTGTTATTTTTGCTATTAGTATGATTTTTAAAACAACTGTATGTCTCTCGATTGACAAGCTAGGATAGGTATATTTTCCATATGTTTCCATATATTAGCTTCTATACATATTTCAAATCCTTTAAAGCCTTGTTATGTGTGTGTGTGTATATATATATATATGTATCATATAAAAATAAATCAACCGTATACATATGCATAAACTAACTCTTGGTATAAATTTTAATATATAGGGGTGGATTAGACGAAAAAACAGCTTCAATAAGTTATATGCAACAAGTCAAGAAATTAGAGAATTGGGAAGAACAGCTTCTACATGGTCATCGCAACGTTAGTTCCATGATAGATTCTTCATCAGTAGTAAAGCAAGAGCTCCTGCACTCGGTTAATTGTGATGGATCCTCGTATAACTGCCATGGTAATAAAGATGATGAGTTTCATGGTGTAAAACCAAACATCAGTTGGTCGAATACAATGATGTTTCCGGTTTCATCATCCTCTACTAGTTCATCTTGTATTTCAAGTTTGAGCAACAATTTCCTTGATTTCTCTACCAAGGTAGATCATGGGAGACACCCTCCACCCGATCGCTCTTCTGAGGTAATTATATATTGCCTTGTATATATATATATATATATATATATAGGCGTAAACAAAAGATTTATTTGTAGTTTTCATGTTGATCGATCACATGCATCTCTTTATATTCCTAGTAGGTATTATCTGTTTCATACAAAACATACACTTTGGAAAAATTAATAATTTTGACACATAATTTGTGTGACTTTACTGCATTTTTATTTATTTTTTACTAGCTACTTTCTCATGATTATTTCAATACTACTGTAAATATAAAGTGTGATAGTACCGCTACTGGTGGGGCATCAAAGAAGGCCAAAATTCAACATTCTTCGAATAATCAAGCTACATTCAAGGTAATTTATGATCTATTCTATATATACTTAGAAGAATATCTTTCTTTTATTAATTAGCAAGCACACAAACACAAATACAAGAAGGAAAACACAAATTCGTGTTAGAATTACTTTTTGGAAGATAACTCTTGTCTTTCTTGATTGTCCGTTTCGTTGGGCCATTATTCTTTGATTCATCTATTTTTATATCCACACAAAGAATAACAAATATACATAAAGTATATGTTTTTCAAAAATAAATAAAGTGTTTTAGAGTTATAGCAAAAATACAACTTGTTATTTTGATTCTTCTTCTTGTTTGTGATGTAAAAAACAGGTGAGGAAAGAAAAATTAGGGGATAGAATAACTGCACTTCATCAGCTTGTTTCTCCCTTTGGGAAGGTATATTATCTAATCTCCAAATTAGTTGCATTTAGTTAATAAGCTATGAGTTTTTTCTTTAATGACAAATTATATTTCTTATAAGACTTAAACTAACTCGAATATTTTTCGAACAAAATTTAAAACTTTCTTAAAATATACCCCATCTGGATAATAAAAAGAATGAGAAACCAAGATATATAAAGATCTTATCAATGAGTTTGTGATCCCTTAGGCTTATAATCATGAACTAATTAATGTATTAGTACTTAACTAAATTAATTTTTATACTAAGGTCATGTTTCTTTTTTACTTAATAATCTTAATAATTAAAAACTTAATCATTCAATCAAATTTTATGTTTTTTTTTTTGACTTGTTAAACAAAATAACTGTCAATTATCTATATTTTTACTTAATACACATAATAATTAAAAACTTAATCATTCAATCAAATTTTATGTTTTTTTTTTTTGACTTGTTAAACAAAATAACTGTCAATTATCTATATTTTTACTTAATACACTTAATAATTAAAAACTTAATCATTCAATCAAATTTTATGTTTTTTTTTTTTGACTTGTTAAACAAAATAACTGTCAATTATCTATATTTTTACTTAATACACTTAATAATTAAAAACTTAATCATTCAATCAAATTTTATGTTTTTTTTTTTTGACTTGTTAAACAAAATAACTGTCAATTATCTATATTTTTACTTAATACACTTAATAATTAAAAACTTAATCATTCAATCAAATTTTATGTTTTTTTTTTTTGACTTGTTAAACAAAATAACTGTCAATTATCTATATTTTTACTTAATACACTTAATAATTAAAAACTTAATCATTCAATCAAATTTTATGTTTTTTTTTTTGACTTGTTAAACAAAATAACTGTCAATTATCTATATTTTTACTTAATACACATAATAATTTAAAACTTTCTTAAAATATACCCCATCTGGATAATAAAAAGAATGAGAAACCAAGATATATAAAGATCTTATCAATGAGTTTGTGATCCCTTAGGCTTATAATCATGAACTAATTAATGTATTAGTACTTAACTAAATTAATTTTTATACTAAGGTCATGTTTCTTTTTTACTTAATAATCTTAATAATTAAAAACTTAATCATTCAATCAAATTTTATGTTTTTTTTTTTGACTTGTTAAACAAAATAACTGTCAATTATCTATATTTTTACTTAATACACATAGATATTATTTATGAATTCAACCACTTAATACATTCAATGACTAAAAGAAACATGCCCTAAATTTAGCATCGCAATAATTAACTAGACAAACAGTAGGAAAGAAGAAGATATGATACGACGTAATTTTTTAAAATATTTACTAGAAAAATAATTGGTGGTCATGTCAATTGATAAACCAAAGAGCATGAAGTACAACAAATTAAAATAACATCAAATTCTTTAGTAGGAATTTTGTTTTCAATAATAGATGAGAAAAATTTGTTGCTAATAACTTGATGCTGATATCGTAACTAACTACAAAGTACTCTCATTTCATTTTTATCCGTGTTTGAAATATAGATTGCTTAATAATTTGAAATTATTAGCATTGATAACAAAAGCAACACGTGAGAGAACTACTTTGATCCAAAAAAGTGAAAAGTAGAAGAGAAAGGAGGATGCTTTTGACATAACAATTACAAAAACAGAGAAAATGCTTTATTTAATTTAATTTTTAGGTTCTAAGTGAGATAATTAACTTCTATATTCATTAGCCAGTCATGACCGCCCATATTTCATTTGACTTGTTCAGTTCATATATAGTGTGCTTTCGAGTGGATTAATATAAAATAAATGGATTTCACTTTTATGTTAGCACTAGCTTAAGCACCCGGGTAATACCCGGGTAGTATTAATAACTTGTTATAATTATAGAAATTGTGATGTAACTTAAGCACCCGGGTAATATTCGGATAGTATTAAGATAACTTGTTATAGACTTATAGTTATAGAAATTGTGATGTAAATACTAAATATAAAAAACTTAATACACATGCATTTATAAAAGCATATCATTCAAGTTTATTTCAATACATAAAACACAAATAAAAAACTAAATAGAAAAACGATACTGATAATAAATTCAAAATATGAGTAAATAACAGAAATAATTAACACTTTTAGACTTGTTATTTTATGTTGTTTTACCTAAATACGACCCTAAGGCGGTAATTAACGTGCTTAAAAAAATATACCTTTCATATCAAAAACATACTCTTAGGTTAAATTACTATTTTATACAATTTAACTACAAACTCAATTTAGCAAAGAGTCAAAGACTCATTCTTTTATTAGTAATTAGTTTAGTATGTTTCAATTAGGAAATTGCAATTTCTTTAAATTAATTATTTAGTTTTTTAAGTTATATTTATATGATCATTAATGATTAGGAGACCTAATAAAAACACCTAAAGTTTTGCCTAATAGTATAAAAATGACATCTATAAATTTATTTTAGGGGTACATTAACTAATTTTTATTATTACTACTATACCCTTTATCTACAAATTAAATATTGCCTTAATATTGAAAACTTACGTGTGTACTGCCTATCTACATATTCAGGTAATCGTTTTGGATCGGTAATAATTAATATCTAGTATACATTATATTTTTATATTTGATTATGTATTTCTTGTAAACTACATATAGTGTTTTTCGGTTTAAAAAATATGCCTACATCTACATCATATATGCATACTGCAACACTATATTGAAAATTTTATATTTAGTGGTGGACACCATTTGTTTGAAGCATATTTATACACATAATATAATATACTAATACTAATATAGTATATACATGATTTTCCAATTAACTATTATACTAATATAATATACTAATATAGGTACTAGGTACTTTATTGTTGTAAATATGACTTATGTTGAGTAATGTTAAGTTATATTGTATTTATATGTATGGTAATATACGGCCCATTTACCTTAAAAAAAATATACAACCAATAATAAAATGTCATGAGGCTTTACGAACCTCTCCACAAAAGAATTAGTAATATGCAGCTTATTGGAATGTGTACTAATGAATAACTCAAAGCATAATGAAAGGGATACAAAATAAACAAAATTCCGTAAATTAATATAGGGGTAAATTTGAAATACAAAGTTTGAGTTATATAGAAATTAACAGCTGGCAATTTTATATGATTAGGCTAATAATTAGGTCTAATAGTTAGGCCTCTCTATCAAAGCTCTTATATGATATCCATATGATTTGCATCACTACAAAGTCGGCGGAAGCTAACAAACCATAGGTCGATTAGTTTTTGTTATTTAGTATTTATTTATTTATGACATCATAATGAATAGTTTTTAAAATAAATTAGAGAATGAAAGGATTTTAGATGTGCCAACTAAGATTTTTTTAAGCTAAAATTTAGGATTGGACTTCAGTTTTATATATAGAAGAGATTGATCCTCAACTTTTTAACTTAAGTTGACTTGTTAATTAGAAAAACTATAAGTTATGTGTTTCTTTAAATAAAACAAAAAATTTTACCCGATATAAATAAAATAACTTAAAATCTCCGATAAGAGAATAAACTTTTTTAGTTTTTTATAGAAAAACTTATAAACAACTGTTTTTGAATACTATATTTTAAACAAATTATATTCTCTTTCTATTGAGTTTAGTTGATTTGTTTTCTTCGATAAACAAAACTATGTTATTTTTATAGATTTATAATGTACTAGACTAGATTAGAATGGAGGTTTTAAATGTTTATAGGGGGAGGCGAAGTGGGGTGTCCAAACCGGCGGTATCACCCCCATACCGGCGGTAACACCGCCGCTACCTCCAAATTTATGGCTAAACGGCATGCTCAGAGGCTAAATTAGTCGCGGGGCATAAATGGAGAGAGAAGGTGAATTGTGAACGTTGGAACGTGGGGCCCAGTCAAAAAACGACCGTTAACCAGTAATTTAAAAAAAAAAGATTTTTCCCCCCTTTTAAAGCTTCTTCTTCCTTCATTTCTTTTATTCCCCATTTCAAACCTTCTTCAAAACAAAACCCCATTTCTTCCATGGATCCAAGGAAGCAAAAAAGGTTCTCGGGTGCACGGGGACGAGGACGAGGAACTCGAACGCCATTCATTCCCCCGACGATGAATATACCACCGAATTATCATCAACAAATGCCCCCACTGAGAGCTTCAATCGTTTATCATCAACAAATTCCCCAACCTCAACCTTACTACCCACAACCGGCGTACTCACACACCTCACAAGGTTACGGTTATGGTCCACCGCCACAAATACATCCAAGTCGATATGTTCTTGAGCAAACCGCAGAATATGGATGGCCGTGTAATTTTTAAATATCTAGTAGTTTTATTTGAATAATTGTAATGGACTTTTTTTAATTTATGTACTAGTATGTTTTAGTTTATGGCTAATTACTTGAAAAGTCCCTCAACTTGTCACTGAAACCTTTTCTGGGGCTCGAACAAAAAAAAGTTCTATTCGAGGAAGGAAAACGGCTAAAATATCTTTTTTGGGACTTTGACCTGCTTTTGCTTATGTGGATTCTAATTAGCCGGTTATATCCTAAATTATTCCACCTGGCAGCCATGTAGATATAGTGAACAAATTATGTTAATTATAAAATATTATATATAGATACAACATATATACGCAATAGATACAACATATATACAAACATCAATTGGCATCTCTGATATACAAAATTCATGTATGGATATACTTTCATCACACATAAAGTCTCAATTTAGATTACCATCTCTTCGTATCTCAAGACATCAATGACACAGATTCCCCATTTTTATAATGAAAACAAATTTAAATGTAGAAGAAAAACCTATTTTAATAAATAAATCACAAAAATGAACAACCTGCTCGTTTTTCCGGTGACAACGATGGTGGGTTGAACGGCAATGACAACGTAGGTGGTAGCGGCGGCTTTCAGGCTTACGGTGATGGCAGAATTGGTTAGAATTAGGCGGCGACGGGTGTAAAGCAACATGTTTAGGGCGTTTGGATTGTGGTTGACCAGTAGTCAGGTGGCCGGATCTAGGCGGTGACGGCGGAGGGGTGACACCGGAGCCTTTGATGTTGACCCCTGAAAGTTTTTCTTAACTTCTTTTTTCTTGAATACGTTTTTTCCGATCCAAAGTTTTTCCGATCTATACACCTTTTTGTAAGCTTCCCGGTGACTTGAATCCGGATTTGGAGGCGGTGATGGTTGGTAATGGTGCTGAACCCGATCCCGTTTTCAGATCTATATGTTCGTATATATAGAAATATCTATACTTATGCATATATAGTATTTTGTGTCTTGTATAGACTTATAACATATATGTAAGTATATGTTCGTATCTATATTCGTTGGAGGCTCACAAATAGATATGCAATAAGTTTTTGTGATGGTTGGTGATGGTGTTTCAACTTCACATTTTCAGATGTATATGTTTGTATCTATATCTGTTTTCCTAATCGTATTGCTTAAATGGTGTTTGAAAGATTGTTGCTTTCAATATATGATAATTATGTGAGGAAGAAGATAATGACATGGTATCTTAGTGGGTAACTTATGTGGCATTAAAAATCAGATATTTATTGAAACATATGACACGGAATATCCATGTAAGAAATGTAAGGCTTTAAAATAAACTAAAATGATTTACAAATACTTTTTTAACCTGCTACTTGTACGGAACCCCAAAAAAGAGATTTTAGCCGTTTTCCTTCCTTCGAATAGAACTTTTTTTTGTTCGAGCCCCAGAAAAGGTTTCAGTGACAAGTTGAGGGACTTTCCAAGTAATTAGCCCTTTAGTTTAATATGTAATGGACATGTTTTTAATTTTAATGTAGTAGTATGTTTTAGTTTTAAAAATTGTTTAGTTTAATAAGAATAAGAAAAAGAAAAAAGAAAAAAATAATAATTTGGGAGGGTTGAGAATTTATCGGCCGCCAGTAAAAAGGGTTGGGAGGGTTGGTTGAGAGGTTGAAAGGTTAAATTGAGTTGGAGTGATTTTATTGGTGGAATTTGGGAGGGTTGATAAATTTCCCCCCTCCACCCCCCCCCCCCTTAATGTTCTTAATATTTAAGTAGATGTATAGATAGATGTCCTTGAGCTTTAGCTCAATGGTTGTATGACCATTCCCCCCTTGCATGAGGTCTTGAGTTCAAGCCTTGGGGAGGACATAGGAATTAAGTCCCTTTATGAGGGCTTGGCTTGGGTATACCCAGGTTCAAGTCTGAGGGGGCAGAGTTTACCCCTATTAATCGTCGTGCCTTCGGGCGGATTAGTAGGGGGTTTTCCCCCATCGGGTATTTGAAATAGGCATTTCTACTTCGAGGGGGCTCTCTAGCGCGGACCCGGTTAAGACAACGTATGCTAGACCTCCGCTGTCGAATCGCGACACGAAGTTTCTAGCGAAATTCACCTTTCAAAAAAAAGAGGAAGATGTATAGATATAAATAAAGTATTTTTGAGAAACTATATATTGATTTCCGGTTTCAATATTCTTTGGTACAGACTGACACAGCTTCCGTGCTCTTAGAAGCTATTGGCTACATAAGATTCCTTCATAGTCAAATTGAGGTATTCTGTTCTTCTACTTTTATTCATCTTTCACAAACTACCACAAATGCCAGCCATGCCACAAACAAACACAAACACAAACACACTGCTAAAAAAATATAAAAAAAAAAAAAAAAAAAAAAAAAAAAAAAAAAAAAAAAAAAAAAAAAAAAAAAAAAAAAAAAAAAAAAAAAAAAAAAAAAAAAAAAAAAAAAAAAAAAAAAAAAAAAAAAAAAAAAAAAAAAAAAAAAAAAAAAAAAAAAAAAAAAAAAAAAAAAAAAAAAAAAAAAAAAAAAAAAAAAAAAAAAAAAAAAAAAAAAAAAAAAAAAAAAAAAAAAAAAAAAAAAAAAAAAAAAAAAAAAAAAAAAAAAAAAAAAAAAAAAAAAAAAAAAAAAAAAAAAAAAAAAAAAAAAAAAAAAAAAAAAAAAAAAAAAAAAAAAAAAAAAAAAAAAAAAAAAAAAAAAAAAAAAAAAAAAAAAAAAAAAAAAAAAAAAAAAAAAAAAAAAAAAAAAAAAAAAAAAAAAAAAAAAAAAAAAAAAAAAAAAAAAAAAAAAAAAAAAAAAAAAAAAAAAAAAAAAAAAAAAAAAAAAAAAAAAAAAAAAAAAAAAAAAAAAAAAAAAAAAAAAAAAAAAAAAAAAAAAAAAAAAAAAAAAAAAAAAAAAAAAAAAAAAAAAAAAAAAAAAAAAAAAAAAAAAAAAAAAAAAAAAAAAAAAAAAAAAAAAAAAAAAAAAAAAAAAAAAAAAAAAAAAAAAAAAAAAAAAAAAAAAAAAAAAAAAAAAAAAAAAAAAAAAAAAAAAAAAAAAAAAAAAAAAAAAAAAAAAAAAAAAAAAAAAAAAAAAAAAAAAAAAAAAAAAAAAAAAAAAAAAAAAAAAAAAAAAATAAAGTATTTTTGAGAAACTATATATTGATTTCCGGTTTCAATATTCTTTGGTACAGACTGACACAGCTTCCGTGCTCTTAGAAGCTATTGGCTACATAAGATTCCTTCATAGTCAAATTGAGGTATTCTGTTCTTCTACTTTTATTCATCTTTCACAAACTACCACAAATGCCAGCCATGCCACAAACAAACACAAACACAAACACACTGCTAAAAAAAAAAAAAAAAAAAACCTTTGGCAACGACATATAACGTCATCGGATCACCTATAGTTTTTTGCGATGTTGTTTTGTGGGGCTCATTTTCTAAGAAGAAAAAAATAAAAAATAGAAAATTAATTGGCTAACTATAAAAGTCGTCGCTAAATTTAATTCGCGTCAGTGAAATTAAAAGAATCCTACATTTAGTTCATTACCTTTGTCAAAGATTTTCATAGCCAAAACTCATTTTTCATACTTTGGAGAGTTTCCCAGCCATTTTCCTGAACACCTATAGAGATGCGATTTTAACATTAATTTAATCACGAGTAAAATCTCTTATAAGACCACTTGTATATTAGGGAAAACATAAATATTAACTAGCATGTATCGATAACTTCATCCATATCCACACTATGTATATCACATGTACTATGTATATCATATGTACGTATATATACATTTTAACTGACAAACTAAACACGCATCTAACACATTCCCTCTCCATGCCGCAATGCACGCGAGTGTTCACACATGAGCCTGGGGACATATTGTACTGGTTTTAATATATTTTACCTTTTTATTGATATTGATATAATTGATTTAGGCACTCAGCTTACCGTACCTCGGAAGTGAATCAGTAGACTTGATGCGATGCGACCCACACCTTGTAAGTTTTTTTCTTTTTTTTTTTGAACAGCCAACTCATTATGTAACGTAACGTCGCATACAAATCCTAAAGATGTGCAACCTGATGTACCTTGCAAGTACACTCTCTCATAGCCATAATAAATTTAACATCGAATTGAATAATAATATTCAAGTAAATAAGTAATAACATACAATGAATATGCCTATAAATCAAATATATACTCATGAGTCATGAGAACGGGACTCTGTAAATTGATCGAGAATACTTCCGGTAAACTTAGAAGGTGATGTTTCAGTTACATAGAGAAGTGGAGGTGGTGTTTCGGTTACATAGAAGTTAAATTAGCGACGCCTATTGATTGTCTTCGCATAAAGATCAAAATCTCTTCGCTAAAACCTTTGGCAACGAGACTGAGAGGTCTTGGGTTCAAATCCTGGTGTGAGCAAAATGCTCCCAGGAATGAAGACAGGGGTTTTCCCATAATGGGTTTCCTCTGGAATTAGAGTTGGGTATATGAAGAGGCATGTCGCTGAGCCCAAATTTGCCGTTCAAAAAAAAAAAAAACCTTTGGCAACGACATATAACGTCATCGGATCACCTATAGTTTTTTGCGATGTTGTTTTGTGGGGCTCATTTTCTAAGAAGAAAAAAATAAAAAATAGAAAATTAATTGGCTAACTATAAAAGTCGTCGCTAAATTTAATTCGCGTCAGTGAAATTAAAAGAATCCTACATTTAGTTCATTACCTTTATAATTAGTTCATTACCGTCGTCAAAGATTTTCATAGCCAAAACTCATTTTTCATACTTTGGAGAGTTTCCCAGCCATTTTCCTGAACACCTATAGAGATGCGATTTTAACATTAATTTAATCACGAGTAAAATCTCTTATAAGACCACTTGTATATTAGGGAAAACATAAATATTAACTAGCATGTATCGATAACTTCATCCATATCCACACTATGTATATCACATGTACTATGTATATCATATGTACGTATATATACATTTTAACTGACAAACTAAACACGCATCTAACACATTCCCTCTCCATGCCGCAATGCACGCGAGTGTTCACACATGAGCCTGGGGACATATTGTACTGGTTTTAATATATTTTACCTTTTTGTTGGAATTGATTAATTATATATTTTACCTAATATTCTTTTAATTATCTAATATATTACTATTATTTTTTGCTTGATTAGGCTCAACAAAGGGAGAGATATTGTTTATATCCTGAAGATCCTGGTCAGGTATATTTCTTGATTTCCACTTTTATACACTAAATAACGAGTAACTTTTTCAATTCATTCACATTTCCACTAAAAAACTACTGTAACACATAATCAACTAATCATGATGTTTATAATAGCTAATTTTTTGCGTTAAACAGCTTCTCAATGATAATAGCTTGAATATAAAAGGATCTGCTCTTGACCAGGTATACTATATTTATTTCATTAGAAGATACTCGTAACTTAAACTTTAATTATATCAAGATAAACATGGTCTTAATTAATAATTGAACTAAATGTAGGATTCTCGTGTCGACGAACCAGATAAGGATTTGAAAAGTAAAGGATTGTGTTTAGTTCCGGTTTCATGTACTATGCAAGTAGGAAGTGATAACGGAGCCGATTATTGGGCTCCGGCTCTAAATGGAGGGTTCAGATGAGCGGATAAATGGGTTAAGTTTAACAGTTTCATGGTATCCGAAATTAATGTGTTTTCGGGCATGATGAAGAATAGCCTTCAAGAAATGAGATAATATCCTGAACAATCACTCTGTTAAAAAAATTCTAAGGTTGATTGCTCATGATATTATGCATCTTCTTGGTGGTTTATATGATCTTGTGACCACAAACACAAAACTTATGTTTGGGGCCTTGGATTAAAAGTCTCTACAACTATTTACTAATTTTTATGCACTTAGTTATGGTTTTTTCATTCCATTTCTTCGATCATTATCTAGTTGGTGTTACGTATAATTTCAGCCATATGACATTCTAGTATTATTAATTAAACAAATTAACACTTTTTTCCGCCGTTTACTAAGTTCATATTTATCCTTGCTTAATTTCCAATCTATTTAATTGTTTCATTAGGTTTTTCATTGGTTAAGAGTTAAACCGTGATGGCGAACCATTTTTAACTCATTATAACTTTTTAACCAGGCTTTGTCCTTGGCTAGTTTTAGTAATCTGCCTTGAATAAATTCGAACATGAGATCTCAGATCTTTAATAAAGAAATATGACCGTTTAAATCATGACCATGCATCTTAGTGACAAACGGTCATATTTCTTAAATCACTTAATTGTTGGCATATCTACATTTTAAAACATATTTTAGGCATTTTTTTAAAACAACTAATAGTCTCATCTTTCTACTCAAAACACTCCGGTCATTCTATATATATATATATATAAATAATTTGCGTTACTTGGTTTCCGTGCGGCCCCCTTTTTCTGCAACATTAGCCCCTATCCTTAAATCTTTTGCAATAATGGTCCCCATCAGCTAACGGTTGTTAAGTTTTTTCTCAACATAGTCCATGTCGTTAAAACTTTTGCAATTTTGGTCCCCATCAGCTAACGGCCGTTAAGTTCTATTAAGGTGTTTAACGGAAGTTACAAAAAATGCTGCAAATCAGGTCCTTTTTTCTAACAGGGGGTTAGCTCCTAAAGTTCTTATATTTATTTTCTAAAATGATTTATATGGTACTTTCCATTTCTTTTTGCATTTCATATATAATATTATAATTTTAGTGCGTTTTCATTACTTTTTTTCCACGTTTGTCACATTTGTTTTTCAATTATATATGGTTGATCATTATTAACATTTGTTTTTTTACCCTTCAACTATTCATAAAATTGATCATTTAATGATTAATATAACTTATGTTTGTACACGACAATACATTTTCAGACACACGTTTAAATACGAAACAAACGAATGTATCTCCCGCCTGTATAAACTTTTTGAAAGCAACGTTATGTCTCCCGGGGCAACGCCCGGGTTACATAACTAGTTAATATGAATAGTCGTTTGTCAAACATTTCAAATAAATATAGTCGCACGTTTGTTAATAAGTCATCAGTCAAAATTGATTACTTACTTTAATTAATTTAAATTATATATTATAAGGGAAAAACTCCCACGCACTTGTCAATCCAAGTAGTCGAACCCAAAATCATTCAGCGAATAAAACCAAAAAGGATCGATCCTCACAGTCCTTAAACATTCACTAGTTGATCTGCGTCTCGTTGCATTGGCAATATGCAAAGTGACGAATTTTACATCTATAAATCCCCAACACACTTCAAGCAAATCACACTCCGACTTTCTATTAACCTATTAACCCCCTTTTCATTTTCGGTAGAACATACTCAATTATTGATGGTAATGTACCGTATTTGGCTAGTGTTTTATGGTATACTATCTATCAAAGAGAGGAGGAGGGTTAATATTGTTAGGGAGGAGGGAGTGGTTATCGCCAAACGAGTTCACCGAGCGGCGTCACGCGGTAACACCACCACCAGTGGTTTACCGATGGAGAGAAAAGGTGATTTAATTTCGGTGAAGTTCACTGAGTGCAAGTGAGAGAAAAAGGGAGAGAGAGAAGAAAGACGGGGCCCACTAACCGTCACTTTTTTGACCGTTCACCACATTTCAAAAAAAAAAAAACTTTTTTTTAACCTTTTACTCTGTATAAACAATACACTCTCACCATTTTTAAACTACAACTCACTATATTCACACAAAAAATTACTCATTTCTTACAAAATATATACCAAATCTCTATCCCTTTTTATAAAAAAATATGTCATTCGATTCTTCGTCCGAGGATTATAAATATCTTACTTCATCCGACGAATCTATGGGTAGTTCGTTGCAATTTTTGCTTAAAGCGCATAAATATATTCAAAACACGGCAAGCTCTAGTGAATTCCGACCCCGTAATAGCATAATCGTCGTCGGGATATTGGTCTTGAAACTCTAATGAACGATTGGTTCGTTGAAGAACCAAAGTATGACGAAGATTATTTTCGACACAAGTTTCGTATGGGTAAAAGTATGTTTTTATCCATAGTTGAAGACATTGAAGCAAATTAATTTTCCATATTTTCAAGAACAATACGACGCTCGAGGCAAGAAAAGATTGGGGAAAGAGTGACCACTCTCTCCCCTTATCAAATGGTGAACAACTAAAAAGTAAACAATTATATGACAAATATTTACTGGCGTTTTACTTACAGATAGTCTGTGACATATTTCACCTTACTTCTTTGAGTTTGCATACCCGACAAACAAATTTAACGTTGAATAATGTAAAAAAGTATATATATATATATATAATAGACACACATCATTGCAGCGATAAAGAACGAACTAGCCATATGATTAAATCAATGTTTTGATACAGAAAATTAAGCAAAAAAAGATCAAACAATCACATCGAAAATATTAGGGTTTTACAACGGTAAAAAGAGGCTGCAAGAAGTGGTAAAGGACTACAGTGCCCATCACAATGTATATATATAGAAAATAATTACGCTTTGCACCCTCAGACTTCAGTCTTCTACATCCTCTGCCCAAGAGCTCATAACTTCTACATCTTCAGTCCATATGATCATAACTTGCACAAACTGTCCAGCTTTGGTCCTTTTGTCCTATGCAATCATCACTGGTCCTTTCCTGCATAAACAACATTTTAAGTTAACAATTAATTTGATTAAATAACACCCTCCCACAAATTAATTGTGGAAAAGGTCAACAAGGCCAATCTTCTTCATGTGTTTGTCATGAGTAATTGAAGTTAATCCTTTAGTAAAAAGGTCAGCCAAATTGTTTTCAGAACCAATTTTTACAGCCTCTATCACTCCTAGGTCAATTTTTTCTCTAACAAAGTACAAATCAATTTCAAAATGTTTGGTTTTTTCATGAAACACTGGATTGACACTGATTTGAATAGCAGATTTGCTATCACAAAAAATGGGTACTAGACCTTCTTGTCTAATACCAAATTCATTCAGAATTTTCAAAACCCATATAACCTCACAAGTGATAGCTGCCAAAGCTCTAAATTCTGCTTCTGCAGAGGATCTAGAGATAGTAGGCTGTTTTTTGCTTTTCCAAGAAATGGGTGAACCACCAAGGAAAAGAGTGTATCCAGTGATACTTTTCCTGGCAGTCACCCTCCTGACCCAATCAGAATCAACATATATTACCTTTGAGATGTATACCTTACCTGGAGAACCCTTCAGATATCTTAGAACTCTTAATGCAAGCTTAAAATGAGACTGATATGGTTTATGCATAAACTGACTTAACACATGAACAACAAAAGCAATATCTGGTCTAGTAAGAGTAAGGTATATAAGTTTACCAACCAATTTTTGATACTCAGTGACATTGTCCAAATGAGTGTCATTAGTATCATCAATACAAGGTCCCAGATTATGTTCAATAGGGGTTTGAGTTGGTTTGCAGCCAAGTAAACCATACTCAGAAATGATGTCAAGACAATACTTCCTTTGGGTCAAATAAACACCTTCTTTGGTGTCAAGAACTTCAATACCCAAGAAGTATCTCAATTTTCCAAGGTCCTTGATAGCAAACTTAGAACTCAGAAAGTTCTTACACTTGGTAATTTCATTTGTGCAGTTTCCAGTTATTACTATATCATCAACATACACAAGAAGAGCAACAAATATACCATTTTGGTTCTTAATATAGAGAGAGTAGTCACTTTTACTTTGACTAAAACCAAAATCAACAAGGGCATACCATTTTCTAGGAGCCTGTTTAAGACCATACAAAAAATTGACAAGTTTGCAAACCCTAGAATCAGTGGGAGAGAAATACCCAGGAGGGGGTGTCATATAAACATCTTCAACAATTTCACCATACAAAAAAGCATTGTTAATGTCAAGTTGAGAAATTGGCTAATTGTTTTTAGTAGCAATAGTAATCAAACATCTTATAGTTACCATTTTAACAACAGGGGAAAATGTCTCATCAAAATCAACCCCTTCTCTTTGACTGCAGCCTTTAGCCACAAGTCTAGCCTTGTATCTATCAATGTCCCCATTGGACTTATACTTAATTTTATAAACCCACTTACAACCAATTGGTTTTCTATTGGGGGGAAGATCAGTGAGAGTCCAAGTACCATTTTTATGCAACGCCTCCATCTCTGCATTCATGGCATCAACCCAAAGAGGGTTTTGACTAGCCTTAGAGAAGGAAGTAGGTTCAAGATTCTTGTTTAGACTATAAACAAAACACATACTTTCAGAATTTAATTTGGAATAGTTCACATAATTAGAAATATTGTTTTTGGTTTTTGTAACATCCCAATCTTTTTATTTAATGGTTGACTAGAGTCGTTAAGTCAACATAACATGTTGTTAAGTCGTCGATAGATTTGTATGCTTATATGTAGTTAATGTGTTATACGTGTGAGACTGGAATGTCTTATTGATTGATGTAGTAATGTGGTTAAGATGTAGTTAAATGCTTTTTTGAGGTGTTCAAAGTGTTTAATGAGTTGTATATAGTCCATAGAGGTGTTTTGGGCAAGAAATATGACTTTATGAAGCTTAGGGACCAATTTTGACATGGTGTAAAAGTCAAAAACGGGTTTAGGGTCTTGGAGGGAGTCATTAGTTCATCATTTGCAGAAATATTACTTTTCTCTCAAGCCCTAGCCACCCCTTTGATCCCCAATCAAAATTCTAAGCCGAAAATCCTTCAAACGTGTGATTTAGGAGTGATTGATCGAGTATTTTGCATCCCCATTGTGATCTTCAGTTAATAGAGGTATATTGATTTTGATTTTATGTCTTTTTGATCATATGAGTCATTAGAAATCAGATCTAGACCATTGGAGGGTCAATTGATGTCGAAATAACGTTTGTTTTAATAATGCAAATCATGAGTGGTTTAATAAAGGAGTTATTTGCATTATAATGGTTTGAAAATGAAGGATTTTGATGTATGAAAGTCATGTAATTGATTTGGAGTCGTTTGGATCTGGTTTGGGGTGTAATCGATCGAACTTGTGCAGAATCGGGGCTAGTTGCGGCGCAACTGGTTTCCAGAAAGTTAAGCTGCGGCGTAACATGTAGGTTGCGGCGCAACTGAGGGCTGGTGTTGCGGCGCAACATGTAGGTTGCAGCGCAACTGTAATACAGAAAGATAAGTTGCGGCGCAACAGTGGCAGTTTCGAAATGAGTTTAACTTTTAAATCTCCAATGCGTAGTCGTAGTCGTGAGTCTTGTTTGTAGGTGTTGAGGTCTGAGATATGTCCTTAATAACGTGAGTATTAGCGTGTCTAATGGTCGTTTACTATATATAGGTAGACGAGACTAGTTGCTTGCACGATAACGTAGTTGCCTATCGTCGTGCGCTTCTTTGAGGTAAGATACACTACTTTTGTCATGCTGAGGGTTCAACAAACGATGGTTTCATAATTATAACTTCCCAATCGGTAACGTATGTTGTTTATGGGTATATGGGTTACATGGGAGGTAATATGGGTTATGTAGTTGACCTTTGAGACCTGAAATGCAGTCCCTCATGATATGTATTGTAGTGCATGTTATGATATGACGTAGGATGTAGTGCTATGTATGAAGTATGATGTAGTGTTATGATATGCGTATTATGAAGTATTATGAAGTATTATGAAGTATTATGAGTATTATGAGTATTATGAAGTATTATGAGTATTATGAGTATTATGAGTATTATGAGTATTATGAGTATTATGAGTATTATGAGTATTATGAGTATTATGAGTATTATGAGTATTATGAGTATTATGAGTATTATGAGTATTATGAGTATTATGAGTATTATGAGTATTATGAGTATTATGAGTATTATGAGTATTATGAGTATTATGAGTATTATGAGTATTATGAGTATTATGAGTATTATGAGTATTATGAGTATTATGAGTATTATGAGTATTATGAGTATTATGAGTATTATGAGTATTATGAGTATTATGAGTATTATGAGTATTATGAGTATTATGAGTATTATGAGTATTATGAGTATTATGAGTATTATGAGTATTATGAGTATTATGAGTATTATGAGTATTATGAGTATTATGAGTATTATGAGTATTATGAGTATTATGAGTATTATGAGTATTATGAGTATTATGAGTATTATGAGTATTATGAGTATTATGAGTATTATGAGTATTATGAGTATTATGAGTATTATGAGTATTATGAGTATTATGAGTATTATGAGTATTATGAGTATTATGAGTATTATGAGTATTATGAGTATTATGAGTATTATGAGTATTATGAGTATTATGAGTATTATGAGTATTATGAGTATTATGAAGTATTATGAAGTATTATGAGTATGAAGTATTATGAGTATTATGATATGAAGTATTATGAGTATTATGAGTATTATGAAGTATTGCGTGTTTGATGTGTGTTGTGCCTTAATGAAGTATTTAAATCCATAATGTTTGAAATGGACAAATGTTTTATAAATTGAGTGTTATCTTACTTAGCTAATTCGTTAGCTAACACTTGTCTTTTGAAATGTGTTGCTCCCTCAGGTTTAGCGTAGCTGAGGTAGTTGATGAAGAAGAGCGAGGAATGGGTAGATAGCTTGATGAAGTCCTTAGCTACCCATAGATGCTGAACTTCTATAGACAATTGTTTATGTTTGTCTTTAATGGAGTTGGATTATTATGTAGTCGGTTGTTTTGTGTTGGGCAGCCGACGGGTTTCTATTAAACTTGTTTTGATGATGCGATTAGTAACACCATTGAATAAGTAAACCAAACAGATTTTTATTGGTTTGGACTTTTAATGTTTCTTCCGCTTTATTTTGACGCCATTAGGCGAAAAATTTTGGAAACCCGTATTTTTAAATGAAGGGTGTTACAGTTTTGGAGTTCAAAATAAAGTCAGCATACTTCCTAGGGGTTCTGCCAACCCTATTAGATCTCCTAAGATCAACAGGATTGTTATCCAAATGAACAGTTCCATTATTCACACCAGGATTGCCCTCAGAAATATTTAAATTTTCATCAAGTGTGGCACTAGTATCATGCTCATCAGTAGTCCTAGATGGACTGCCAGGATGAGATGAAACCCTCACCTCACCAGATCCCAAGGAAGGACTCCCATGATGATGATGAGGTGATCCACCATCACCAGTAGCCAGAGAAGGGCTGCCAGGGTGGGCAGATCCACTGCCATCACTAGCATTCAGGTCTCTCCTATCATCATTGGGCATTGAGAGACTTGGATGATTATTATTATTTTCAAAAAACAAACTATCAAAGAAATTTAAATGAGTGACCTCATTTTCAGAAACATGATTATTATTTTGCTGATTTATTTTAAGAGTAAAGATATTCTCATAAAAGTTCACATCCCTAGAGTAGATGATGGTTTTATTCTCAAGACTGAACAATTTGTATCCTTTTTTGACATCAACATAACCAATCAGAATACATTTTTCAGATCTACTACTAAACTTATCAAGATTACTCAAAACAATTGCAAAACATAAACATCCAAAGACTGTAAGATGGGACAAAGGACAGAAGAGGGTAACCTGTTGATCAAATAGGTAGCAGTTAAAATGCATTCACTCCACATATTAAGAGGTATCCCCCCTTGAAACATAAGAGCTCTTGCAACATTAAGCAAGTGCCTATGTTTCCTCTCAACAATGCTATTCTGCTGTGGGGTGTATACACAAGAAGTTTGATGTATTTATAACACCCAACCCTTTATATTTTGTATAAGAATTATTTATATATATATATATATATATATAGGTAGAGATCCTGGAAGAAGGTGTCTTAAGGAGAGAAGGGAGAGAAGGTCCTATGGCCAATTAGAACGCGCCATGTGTCAAATTAAATTAAAACACGCGGTGGCAATTTTGTAAATAAATCAAACTTTTGTGAAGCTTGGTCAGCAGGGTTGGGTCAGCTTGGTTTTGGTCAGCTTGGGTTCTGGGTCAGCTTGTTGGGTTGGGTCAGCTTGGGTCAGCTTGGGGTCTGGGTCGGGTTGGGTCAGCTTGGTTTCGGTCAGCTTGGTCAACTTGGGTTGGGTTGGGTCAGCTTGGGGTTGGGTTGGGTCAGCTTGGGTTGGGTCAGTTGGGGTTGGGTTAGCTTGGGGTTGGGTCAGCTTGGGGTCAGCTTGGGGTTGGGTTGGGTCAGCTTGGGTCTGGGTCAGGTTGGGTCAGCTGGTTGGGTCAGCTTGGGGTTGGGTCAGCTTGGGGTTGGGTCAGTTTGGGGTTCGGTTGGGTCAGCTTGGGATTCGGTTGGGTCAGCTTTGGGGTTGGGTTGGGTCAGCTTGGGGTTGGGTTGGGTCACGGTTTGGGTTGGGTCAGTTTGGGTTGGGTCAGCTTGGTTAGCTTGGGTTGGGTCAGCTTGACACAATCTACACATAATCTACACAAATGTAGATTAATCTACACAAATGTAGATTATGGGTTTTGGGTCAGCTTGGGTTCTGGGTTGGGTCAGCTTGGGGTTGGGTTGGGTCAGGTTGGGTCAGCTTGGTTAGCTTGGGTTGGGTCAGCTTGACACAATCTACACATAATCTACACAAATGTAGATTATGGGTTTTGGGTCAGCTTGGGTTCTAGGTTGGGTCAGCTTGGGGTTGGGTTGGGTCAGCTTGGGGTCTGGGTCAGGTTGGGTCAGCTTGGTTAGCTTGGGTTGGGTCAGCTTGGGGTCAGCTTGGGTCAGCTTGGGGTCAGCTTGGGTGGGTCAGGTTGGGTCAGCTTGGGGTTGGGTCGGGTCAGGTTGGGGTCTGGGTCAGGTTGGGTCAGCTTGGGATGGGTTGGCTGACCAAGCTGACCCAACCCAGCTGACCAACCAAGCTGACCCAGAACCCAAGCTGACCCAGAACCCAAGCTGACCCAGAACCCAGGCTGACCAAGCTGACCCAACCAAGCTCACCAACCAAGCTGACCCAGAACCCAAGCTGACCAAGCTTCACAAAAGTTTGATTTATTTACCAAAATGCCACCGTGTTTTTTTTTTAAAGTCACATGTCACGTTCTGATTGGTTCATATAACCATTCTCTCCCTTCTCTCCTTAACACACATTCTCATTTGATCTCTCTCCTATATATATATATTATATAATAATATATTATATTATTATATTTCTTTAACAAATTTGACCTTAACATTTTAATTTTTTATTTTTAAAACGTTGACTATACTATCATTATTTTGAACATTTCAAAATATTATCAATAAATACATATTTTTAGACACCACTTATAAACTTTATTACAAAACGGTCAAACGGGTACCCAGAGCTTGATTCGAAAGAAAGATTACCACGGGATGGTCTCTAGCAAAAGAATTCATTTCCAGTCTTCCACAACCTTGGCTTCATTTCCTACAGGCTTTTCCTTTACTTGTTTTCTCACCTATAAAATGTTAACCACAAAAAAGTAAATCAACGCATAGTGAGTTCTAATCTACATGCATAACCGTTCCATGTGCTCCCAGCACTTCATGTGTCCCCGACATTTTATGTGGCCCAGCCACTTCATGTACCCCCGGTACTTTTGTGTGCTGTCAGCACTTCATGTGGCCCCGCCACTTAATGTACTAGTACTTCAATTCCATGTGCCCCGGCACTTATCATTTTTATGTGTCCCCGGCACTTAAACATTTTCTTGTGCCTCCGACACTTATAATTATACTTGTACAATAGAACTCACCTGACAACTTGGTTATTCAGTCTATCTGGTTACAATTCCTTGCTTGTTATTACCTATTTCAATATCACACACTTTCGTTACTTTCATTTTACTTTCATTATTATGACTATTAACAAATTCCATTGTAGATTTACAATCTTATAATTGTTGGTATGTGATCACGTTATAATAAACGCATGTCCGGAAGTAATTTAAGCCTACGGGGTCACACGAAATGACACGGTAACTCTATACTATTAATTATTATATTTATTAAAGTAATATATTAATTAATTTGATCACGAAATGATTAATTTAAATAAATTAAAGGGTTAATTTTATTTAATTAATTAAAAGGAGGTTAAAATGTGAAATTAGGAAATTAGAGTTGGGCTCTAATTCCTAATGGGTTGGGTCGAAAATTTCAAGGCTTGGAAAGCCTTGAGATTACTTGCCTACCAAGGATAAAAACCCTAGATATATCCCTATATATAGGGGGCTTAATTCTAAGGGTTTTCACATTCCTTCACATAAAAATTCTCTCCTCTCTTCCTCTCTTATTTGGTTCGGCCGTAGGTAGCAAGTCAAGGGGTTTTTGGGTTTGCTTTGGTTCGACTTTTAGAGGGTACAAGCAAAGGGTTGTTTGATCGTGATCGGGGTACTAGCATACGGTATAAGGGGTGTCTAGTGTGCGATCGTAGAGGGGTTTACTTTAAACCCTACAACAATAATAATCTTATTATTATTGATTTTATTGGAAGCTTTGCATAAGATACATGTTTCGATTCTCTCTTTGTTAATTAATGTGATTGCATATTCGATTCTTCCGTTGCGCATACTCGTGATTATATGTGAATATTTATATGATTTATGTTCGCATATTCTAACAGTGGTATCACGAGCCACATATGTGATCTATTAGTTACAAAGATCAAAACTTGAAAGGGGGTTAAGGGTTGGTTGATTTTTAATTGTTAAATAATTAAAAGTTGTTTTCGTATTTTTTTTAATTAAAAATCGGATTAAATTAAATAAAAAGAAGTTTTTTTTGTTTAATTAAAATTAACCTAATTCAATGGAGATTGAAACCCTCATGGCAAGTTTTGAGTTAGTGAATTGACATGATTTATTTGTATAAATTGCATGTTTTGTGTATCTTAATTATTTAAAGTTGTTAAATAAAAGTAAAATCACAAGAATTCATGCAAAATTACTTGTGATTTTTACTGATATATAGAGATATATTTAGCAAAGCATGATGATCCAATAATTAGGGTTAATTATTAGATAATTGTGTGACTAAGTGAATTTTTTCGTGTGATTTTTCTGATTTGCGACAGTTCACTAAAAACTTCATATCTTTTAATCTGTAATGAGTTAGAAGTTGTGCTTTGGACAGTAGGTGTTTGACACATAGGGCTACAACTTTGTAGTTGTGAAGCTGCTGGAAATTTCCAGTCAGCATGTTTATGTGAATTACTTGTTAATTAAATTGTTTAAAGGCTTACGCATTCAAGGCAACTTGATGTATATGGTCCTCTTCTTCGGATGGGGGGAGCCGGCTTTAAACATATGCATAAACCATAGTGACCATGTTTAGGTGGCATACCTTAACTTGTTACATGATTAAATTAGTTCGGAAATTAGTAAGTTTATTAATTTTTGCGTGTTTATAAAGAGCTATAAAGGTGATGCAAAAATTGTTTTGGAGAAAAGAATAAACTTGACAAAGAACTATCGAAATAGAGATTTCTTTAATAAAATTGGAGTCTTACAACCTTGAGATACACCGGCTCACCCATTTGAACAAACTCTAAGAGAGGTATAAGTCGGAGTGCGCTAGCCTCCTAAAAGGGCGGGTTTTTAATTGCGTCCTTCGCAAACCTTTGCCCTTGCGCTTCTTTGTGAGTTCAAATGGAGCTACCGAGCTCTCTTGTGTTACTAAGACTATAAAAATGATTTTATTAAACATTATGTTATGAAGATTTGCATGAGTCTTCATACATAAACTTTTGATTCACATCAAATGCATTACCCATTTAAAGTTAAGTCATTGCCACCCACTTTGCTAAGAACACTTGCCAGTGCTTTTCGCTCCTACGTGAGACCGTAGGCGAATTGTATCTCTTCAAGGTAAATTACCACTCCACCGTGAGACCGGTGGTGGACTATTTACATGTTCTTAATTGGGCGACTTAAAACGAGTTAAGAGGTGAGATCATTGACCCGTGGCATAAGATGGGACAAAACATGTTTACAAAACACTTAATACCCCTTTAAAGTGTTGTTGTAAGTTCCATATCTCTAGGAATTGCATGAATGCAATTATTGATCGTCGATTACCTTTTGAGTACCGTCATTTCTAGCTGATCAACAGATGAAATGATTGTATGTCAATTGGATCCTAGCCTTAATGAAATTAATTGTTAAATGAATTTAACAAGGGTAAATTACATTTCTTAAGGATTATTATCGAAAAAACCGATAATTGAACTTTGTCTGTTTTGTAGATGGCAACAACAAATCCTTCTCAAAACATACACCAATCGGCTTTCAGGTCGATGCTAGAAAGAGAAAAACTTTCTGGACCTAACTTCAATGATTGGTTTTGTCAGCTAAGAATAGTTCGAAGAGCTGAAAAGAAAACTGAAATCCTTGAAGAGCAGACACCCGTTGTTCCGGGAGCTAATGCTACAACTGAAAAGTTGGCTGCATACATTGCTGCGTATGATAGACACAATGAGGTTGCTTGTCTGATGTTGGGAAGCATGAATGCTGATCTTCAAAAGCAATTTGAAAATTATTTTCCTCGTGATATGATTATCGAGCTCAAGTCTTTGTACGAAAAGCAAGCGGGAGTGGAGTTGTTCGACCTAGTTGACACACATCATGACTTGCGACACGAGCAAGGAACACCGGTTAGTCCTCATATACGCAAGATGAAGAGGTATTTTGAGCAATTGGAAAGGTTGAACTATGCTTATCCTCAGCCTATTGCTATTGGCATGATTCTCAAGTCTTTATCTAAGGATTTTGAGGAATTTGTGCGCAATTACAATATGCATAGCATGAATAAAACCATTGATGAACTTCATGCCATGGCGAATGAGTATGAAAAGAAGCTTCCAAGGAAGTCTGCCACACCCCAAGTTCTCACGATCAAGGGGGGAAAGATCCAGAAAGGGAAACAACCAAAAGGAAAGGGCAAGAATCAAGGTAAAGGAAAGCAAGTTGCTACTCCTAAACCTAAGAAGACCCCTCCAGCGAAAAAGGAACATCCCGCTAAGGACCAAACATGTTATCACTGCAATGAAGTGGGACATTAGAAGCGGAATTGTTCTAAGTATTTAGCTGAGTTGAAGAAGAAGCAAACTGGTTTGACCAGTACTTCAGGTATCTTCACAATTGAATTATATTCCTTTTCTAAGCGCAATTCATGGGTTTACGACACCGGGTGTGGTACTCATATCTGTAATTGTTTACAGGGGCTTAGAAGGAGAAGGAAACTGAAACCAGGATCTTTACAACTGTTCGTGGGAAATGGCCTACCGGCAGCTGTAGAAGAAATAGGCGACTATCATTTAGTTTTACCTACTGGTTTAGTCATTGTTTTAAAATTGTCAATTATGTAACACCCCAACATGGCGGAATCATGGGGTATCACTTAGAAAAGCACAGCACGACATGGAAATTATGTAGAGTCAAACTATATGAAAACATAGGATTGAAACAATCCTTAAATTTGTACAAACGTATACAATCATTAACATTCATCGAAATACATGTTCAATCAATAATAAAAGACAATTCAATCGATAGTAGTTGATCCTAAAAGTAACCCATAAAAGGGAAGTAAGGATCATGGATCCAGAAAGTCCAAAGCTAGTCCAATCCTAGCAAGTAAGCATGCAATCATCCATTTTGTCTCTGATTAACTTGATTACCTGAAAAGTGTACTAAAGAGCGTCAACATAAAGTTGGTGAGTTCGTAGGGACAAGTAACAAGAAACAAGTATGTATCGGGATAACAACCGTTAACGATAAGCGAGGATTAGAATATCTAATCAAGTCCAAAGAAAACCTATAAGGTTTCACATTATCGTAATTCAATACAAGTCAACGTTCAACAACAACGATTCCATATAACGTTCAACAACGTTCCATAACAATCAATAACATTCAACAACGGTGCGGCTTACATAGTTAATAATTAACAATGCGCTAACGGTGCGACTTATATAATAAATAATGCGCTAACGGTGCGACTTACATCGTGAACAATGCGCTAACGGTGCGACTTACATCGTGAACAATGCGCTAACGGTGCGACTTACATCGTAAACAATGCGCTAACGGTGCGACTTACATCGTGAACAATGCGCTAACGGTGCGACTTACATCGTAAACAATGCGCTAACGGTGCGACTTACATCGTAAACAATGCGCTAACGGTGCGACTTACATCGTAAACAATGCGCTAACGGTGCGACTTACATCGTAAACAATGCGCTAACGGTGCGACTTACATCGTGAACAATGCGCTAACGGTGCGACTTACATCGTAAACAATGCGCTAACGGTGCGACTTACATCGTAAACAATGCGCTAACGGTGCGACTTACATCGTAAACAATGCGCTAACGGTGCGACTTACATCGTAACAATGCGCTAACGGTGCGACTACATCGTAAACAATGCGCTAACGGTGCGACTTACATCGTAAACAATGCGCTAACGGTGCGACTTACATCGTAAACAATGCGCTAACGGTGCGACTTACATCGTGAACAATGCGCTAACGGTGCGACTTACATCGTAAACAATGCGCTAACGGTGCGACTTACATCGTGAACAATGCGCTAACGGTGCGACTTACATCGTAAACAATGCGCTAACGGTGCGACTTACATCGTGAACAATGCGCTAACGGTGCGACTTACATCGTAAACAATGCGCTAACGGTGCGACTTACATCGTAACAATGCGCTAACGGTGCGACTTACATCGTAAACAATGCGCTAACGGTGTGACTTATATAATGAATAATGCGCTAACGGTGCGACTTACATCGTAAACAATGCGCTAACGGTGCGACTTACATCGTAAACAATGCGCTAACGGTGCGACTTACATCGTAAACAATGCGCTAACGGTGCGACTTACATCGTAAACAATGCGCTAACGGTGCGACTTACATCGTGAACAATGCGCTAACGGTGCGACTTACATCGTAAACAATGCGCTAACGGTGCGACTTACATCGTAAACAATGCGCTAACGGTGCGACTTATATAATGAATAATGCGCTAACGGTGCGACTTACATCGTAAACAATGCGCTAACGGTGCGACTTACATCGTAAACAATGCGCTAACGGTGCGACTTACATCGTGAACAATGCGCTAACGGTGCGACTTACATCGTAAACAATGCGCTAACGGTGCGACTTACATCGTAAACAATGCGCTAACGGTGCGACTTACATCGTAAACAATGCGCTAACGGTGCGACTTACATCGTAAACAATGCGCTAACGGTGCGACTTACATCGTGAACAATGCGCTAACGGTGCGACTTACATCGTAAACAATGCGCTAACGGTGCGACTTACATCGTAACAATGCGCTAACGGTGCGACTTACATCGTAAACAATGCGCTAACGGTGCGACTTACATCGTAAACAATGCGCTAACGGTGCGACTTACATCGTAAACAATGCGCTAACGGTGCGACTTACATCGTAAACAATGCGCTAACGGTGCGACTTACATCGTAAACAATGCGCTAACGGTGCGACTTACATCGTGAACAATGCGCTAACGGTGCGACTTACATCGTGAACAATGCGCTAACGGTGCGACTTACATCGTAAACAATGCGCTAACGGTGCGACTTACATCGTGAACAATGCGCTAACGGTGCGACTTACATCGTAAACAATGCGCTAACGGTGCGACTTACATCGTAAACAATGCGCTAACGGTGCGACTTATATAATGAATAATGCGCTAACGGTGCGACTTACATCGTAAACAATGCGCTAACGGTGCGACTTACATCGTAAACAATGCGCTAACGGTGCGACTTACATCGTAAACAATGCGCTAACGGTGCGACTTACATCGTGAACAATGCGCTAACGGTGCGACTTACATCGTGAACAATGCGCTAACGGTGCGACTTACATCGTAAACAATGCGCTAAGTGGCCGCTTAAATCATCGAAAACGGACTTACGGGTCAAAAGTTATTGACGTTTGAAAATGTTGTCAAAATCAGTCCCTAACGGGCGTTACAAAAGTAACGTGCGTTACATATAGTAACGGCCGTTACACTTCAGTTTTCAGTTCTGCATAATTCATCAACCCAAATACGAACCAAACACCCTCCAAAACTCATTTTTAGCCTAGAAATCGATTAAGGAAGCTAAAATACTTATGTTTGAACTTATACTAGATATGAATTCACCACATAAACATAACCCATCAACTAGTTTTATCTTAAAACATCAAAATCATGCTCAAATCATTTGACCCATTTCTAAGACTTTAATTGCATTTTGACCCGATTCGTGACCCGAATATACTTGAAATCAACTAGAAACAAGTTAATGAACATAAAATGATGATTATGGAATGAGTTTAACTTACCAAAAGTCTTTTGATGCATAAATTCGAATTTGGAGTAAATAGAGAGGATGAACACTTTGAACCAATTAAAACCTTGAATTCTTGATTCTTTGAAGATGATTATTGTTATAAGTTAATTTCTTTATTAGAGAGAAAGAGAGATTTTTAGAAGTGAATATATAATGGTGTGAGTTTTATGGTTAAACTAAGGTGGCTATTTATATAAAATAATTTTAGAATATGCTTTAGCATATGCTTTGGAATATGCCTTAGAATATGCTTTAGCATATGTTTTTTACCTTTACTATTTACAATTTACTTTTTACCTTTACTATTTACCGTTACTATTCGTGATTACTATTCTTAATCACTATTCATGAATACGGTTACTATTCACATATACGTACTATTCACAAATATGGTACTATTCACAAATACGTTACTATTCACGTATACGTACTATTCACAATACGGTTACTATTCACGTATACGTATACGGTACTATTCACAAATACGGTTACTATTCATATATTTTCTCGAAAATCATTTACATTAAATTTATGAGTCAAATCTAGTCAAATTTCACGAATGTTACATTATTCCCCAGTTAAAAGGATTTCGTCCTCGAAATCTAGATTGCATCAAATAAAAATATACTTTACTTGATTTATATTTTGTCTTAGTGACAATTAATCGATATTAGAAGAGATAACATCTAAGTATCTGTTCTACATTAAACAATCACACATAATTAACAGAAAGATACAAGGCGTATCCCTAATTGATGTCTTCTACTCTCAACAGAGTAGGATGAACTCATATGATTCTAAACAGAATCCTTCTACTCTCAACAGAGTAGGATGAACTTACACACAATCCTCCACCGGATTAACATTTAGAGATAGCATATATAAACATTCTATAATTTGTACATACTTAATAACCAACAACTTGTATTCCTATAGTATAGCATATATGATTTGTCTAGACACAGGTAAGTCTGATTAAAACACTATACAAAATTCAAATTCACTTTATCTTCCATATTTGACCGTTAGAAACGGCTCCTTTTTAGACTATATAATAATACCTTAGCATACTTTTCTCCATGCCATATCAACTTAACATTTTCCTTTCTTCAGAATCTAACCAAAACCCAAAACCTAATATCGAAAATGTTGAATCCTTTCCTAATCGTAATCTACATTATTATCATAGTGTGGTTAATTACTGTGGCTCAACTTCCATTGGATGAGACTATTCAGTGGTTAGTCGCGTTCGTTCTTGGCGTGGTTCCGTTACTGTTTGTAGCCACGTGGGTTTCTTTGTATGGTTTTTAAATATGTTGTATCCCTAATTGTTGTATTTCCGCTTAAATAATGTAACAAGTTTCACTTGTATTGTACGAATAATGAAATACAACTTTCTTCGCTTTCTTTTGGGGATTGTTGTCGATTAGGGAAATTCCCCAGTTAAAAGAATTTCCCATATTTGTCTTGATAGATTTTTATACCAAGTTCATTTGTCTATTTTAATCGTTGATCGCCCATCATAATTTTAGCCTTTCAAATAATTCTTATTTTCAAATTTGAAGTTCTTTTACCAAGACACTACTGTTATTCAGTTGGAAAAGTCGCCATATTTTTGTTGATAACATTTGTCTCATTTTCTTAAATTCAATCATTAAAGGCGATCCATGGGTCAAAGAAACAAATATTACCTAGATCACTCCTGAAACAATAGTTTAGATCAAAAATTTATCTAGGGTTCAAAAAGATGAATTAGCAATTGATATGGTTCTCGAAAAAGAAGCAGTGAAGAAAAATAGTGATGTGTGGAAGACGGTCTATTCATTAAGCTATTAATTTAGTTGAGGATTTTCTCGACATAGCATACGCTTTTGAGTAAACTGTTCAGCTCCTTTCAACCTTGGTTAAAGGGATGATAAAGTTTAGAAATTTTATCTTAAAAAAAATATATATAATTCGGTAGTTACTAATTACAGTAGCAATGATTAAAATTTCTGTAGTTTATGGACACCTGTCCGTTTTCCAAGGTCACACTTCGTCTTTCATTCTTTATATAAGAAAGGCACTTTTAAAGATAATAGGCATTCTGAAATTTCCTTCTCTCTTTTATATTTTCCTTTGTGTGAAACTATATTTCCACACATCCAAATCAACCATCGTTCTTTCTCAACTAAGCCATGGCCACTCACACATTTATTGCACTTGAACATTCAATCGAGCTTTTGTCAACGCAAATTGAACAACTTAACAGTACTATAGTATCACTTGCTGCTGAACAAACCACCTCGTTTAAGTCTCTTACTTCCCAAATTGACCAAATACACTATAGCACTCCTTTTCTCCTAGCAGCTGATAGAGCACTATTGAGAAAGTCTATCGATAAACAAACAAAACTTGAAGCAGAAATTAGAGAAATTAAAGGGTTGTTGTATCAACTTGCTGATTTCTCACAATCTGAAGAAGTTGAAGCAACAGTTGACTCAACTGTTTTCAAGGGAAAGGGACCTATGTCATCACCTTCTCCTGTTATATTTCATGAAAATTTTGAAACACTCCGAAGTAGTTCTCAAGACGTGATCCTCAAAGAGATTATAGAACGTCAAAAAATACAAGCGATGGAGGAAGAGGCTTCTCTGAAGTTAGCTAAGGAACTACTGCTTGCAGAAGCAGGAGAAACAGGTTTTGAGGTGCAAACACCAGCAAGTCAACATGTCAACATATTAGAACTTGCTAGTAAAAGAGAAGCTGAGTGGTATGCCAAAATGGCTAAAGGTGAAGTAAGTCTAAGGAAATATCTACAGGAAACTATGGGAGAAGAAGACACTACTCTTAGAGGCGACGAAAGTAGCACTCCTCTACTTTCTCAAAGACCCATGAAAAGACTAAGAACTGTTGGCGCCTCATCATCCACTCCCGATATGCTTCCACCAGCTGACGATGATGCCTTGTTAAATCTTCAGCTTCCAAAGGGCATAGTGTTTGTGGAAGGAAGGGTCTTAAGTAGGCCTGCTGGGATCTTCTATACTTCAGAGGATGGGGATGAGAAGTTCTTTCGTTTAAGCGAGATCGATAAGGCTTCTACTCATTTTTTAACAAACATTTGGAAGATTTGTTCCAAGGATCCCAGTAATACCAACTTCTTAAGGCAGATTGAGCAAGAGTTAGCCAAGCCACACCGAGCCACTTAGTCCAGTGTATGTTCCAATTGAGAACGAATGTATTATTAATGTTTGTAATATTGGCTTGCTATGTTCGATCAAATAAAATTCCTACTTTTGTTCAAGTTTATATTTTATTCAATTTTATAAATTATAACAATTTTTTTTTTTTCATATGCACGACGATTCTCTCACGACACTTACTCAAACTATTCCCCAGTTAAAAGTTCTAGCAACATTTTTAACTTAATAATCGACTTCATGCTCATTAGTGGAAATGACTGCTTCAATATTCTCTATTTTAGAGAACACTCCTACATCTCTTCCGTTCAACTTCTCCAAGTTTAATTACTTAAACAGCTTGTAGTTAAATCTTCTCATTTGTTTTCCCTTCCTCGAGAAATTTTGTTTAGGAAAGAAAATTCATATGAATTTACAATATATGCGTGAATTAAGGAATTTGTTGTACATATGCTTATATTTAATCATAAGAGAACTTTCACAATACTAGGCATTTAGCGCGGTTGGCTAAATGCGCGAAAGGGTGTGGCCTAGACCCAGGTTCGATCCCGGGGACGGCCGATTTCACCATTTTTATTTTTATTTCTTTATTGCATCCAATTACTATTGCGAGTTATATATATAGATTGTGTAATATATATTCATACCAAAGTTATCGCATTCCAATTACCCGCTCTACTCCTGTTCATAATCAGTACCCTATTATTGGTCTCGTTAAATTATTCTGATAAAGTTATTCAACTTTATTTCATTCAATTCTAGATATAGATATAATAACGCTACATTATTGGCTTTATTGGCGAGGAGTTATTCCTTGTCGGCCATTTCGACAATTATTGTCATCTGACATCATTGCTTACGTTATATAAGCGAATAGTACCTCACAGTAAAATCATGTATTCTCACTTTAAAGTACAAGATCATTTAAGAATGAAATCTACAGAACTTTATTCGTGCTTATAGTTATAACCTCCTACGATCACCCTGTTTGCTCTTATTCTAGTCATCTCTTTGAACACATTCATTAAATTACCAACTCAAACTTCATGTTCGTAAAAATGCCTCTTAACACACTAGGTCTCCTAATATTTCATAGTATCTCACTTTAATTGAACATTATAGTCTCCAAAAATCTTAGCTCATTCTATCAGTCAATCGTAACTATAAGTTTGAACTTAGTCTATAGTTCATAATAAATCATTGGTCTACAATTATAGATTATAAGCATCTAAGACCTTAATAAGCATGTATTCTAGATCTTATTCTCATACTGTTATTCCAACAATGACTGATAATTGTAGACAATTATAAGTAATATAGCTTAGACATGGGCCATCCGGTAATGCTTATAATATAAGGCATACCATTGGCCAGCCCATCTCATTACCAACCCGTTCAAAATACCCTATGCCTGTACTACCATTATTAACATAAAATTCAAGTCCACACAATTCACACTTGAATATCAAAACTGACCTTCAAGTAATACACAATTTCCACATCAAGTCCTTATAAATCATTGCATGAATATAGTTATCTCTACAGGGATATTATCATGGCAATAATCTAAGGCTTCAGCAATCGTACAATTTACAATCAACAATACAATCACGAAAACATTCAACACTATATAAATAAAAGGGTCAAGTCATAACAAGGTGGGTAAAGCATAGTCCGAATTTTAACTTCAACATTCGACACATTAAAAGTGTTTGTATACAGGGTGTACCATCGGCTAACCCTCCACCTAACCAACACTCATTAAACATATCGGGTTAACTACTATACTTTATCCACGAGGCGCAATCCATGAGATCATTAACTTTATATGACATAGGATAACCATAGATTTGTTGATCAGGCGCCTCTAGGGTTATCGAATGTTATACTCCATTAATGCCATCATTTCATTTTGCTGGGGGACAAATAATAAATGCATCCAAGATTCCACACACATCAACGTTTATCACAACAATTCCACAATTCACGGTGTATCCCGACACTATCATATACGTCCATCAAGTTGTCATATAACAATCAAATCATCAAATCATAAGTAACCTACGAACTCCGTTTAAACCATTTTTATGCATCATACAGTTCACGTTGCACACAAAATTTCCTATCATGCATGCTAATATGAAATGTGGGTGCAATGGCTATAGACTAGGTCAATCCACCTAATTCTCTACAACTACGGCTCTGATACCATTCTGTAACACCCCAACATGGCGGAATCATGGGGTATCACTTAGAAAAGCACAGCACGACATGGAAATTATGTAGAGTCAAACTATATGAAAACATAGGATTGAAACAATCCTTAAATTTGTACAAACGTATACAATCATTAACATTCATCGAAATACATGTTCAATCAATAATAAAAGGCAATTCAATCGATAGTAGTTGATCCTAAAAGTAACCCATAAAAGGGAAGTAAGGATCATGGATCCAGAAAGTCCAAAGCTAGTCCAATCCTAGCAAGTAAGCATGCAATCATCCATTTTGTCTCTGATTAACTTGATTACTTGAAAAGTGTACTAAAGAGCGTCAACATAAAGTTGGTGAGTTCGTAGGGACAAGTAACAAGAAACAAGTATGTATCGGGATAACAACCGTTAACGATAAGCGAGGATTAGAATATCTAATCAAGTCCAAAGAAAACCTATAAGGTTTCACATTATCACAATTCAATACAAGTCAACGTTCAACAACGTTCCATAACAATCAATAACATTCAACAACGGTGCGGCTTACATAGTTAATAATTAACAATGCGCTAACGGTGCGACTTACATCGTAAACAATGCGCTAACGGTGCGACTTACATCGTAAACAATGCGCTAACGGTGCGACTTACATCGTAAACAATGCGCTAACGGTGCGACTTACATCGTAAACAATGCGCTAACGGTGCGACTTACATCGTAAACAATGCGCTAACGGTGCGACTTACATCGTAAACAATGCGCTAACGGTGCGACTTACATCGTAAACAATGCGCTAACGGTGCGACTTACATCGTAAACAATGCGCTAACGGTGCGACTTACATCGTAAACAATGCGCTAACGGTGCGACTTACATCGTAAACAATGCGCTAACGGTGCGACTTACATCGTAAACAATGCGCTAACGGTGCGACTTACATCGTAAACAATGCGCTAACGGTGCGACTTACATCGTAAACAATGCGCTAACGGTGCGACTTACATCGTAAACAATGCGCTAACGGTGCGACTTACATCGTAAACAATGCGCTAACGGTGCGACTTACATCGTAAACAATGCGCTAACGGTGCGACTTACATCGTAAACAATGCGCTAACGGTGCGACTTACATCGTAAACAATGCGCTAACGGTGCGACTTACATCGTAAACAATGCGCTAACGGTGCGACTTACATCGTAAACAATGCGCTAACGGTGCGACTTACATCGTAAACAATGCGCTAACGGTGCGACTTACATCGTAAACAATGCGCTAACGGTGCGACTTACATCGTAAACAATGCGCTAACGGTGCGACTTACATCGTAAACAATGCGCTAACGGTGCGACTTACATCGTAAACAATGCGCTAACGGTGCGACTTACATCGTAAACAATGCGCTAACGGTGCGACTTACATCGTAAACAATGCGCTAACGGTGCGACTTACATCGTAAACAATGCGCTAACGGTGCGACTTACATCGTAAACAATGCGCTAACGGTGCGACTTACATCGTAAACAATGCGCTAACGGTGCGACTTATATAATAAATAATGCGCTAACGGTGCGACTTACATCGTAAACAATGCGCTAACGGTGCGACTTACATCGTAAACAATGCGCTAACGGTGCGACTTACATCGTAAAAAATGCGCTAACGGTGCGACTTACATCGTAAACAATGCGCTAACGGTGCGACTTACATCGTAAACAATGCGCTAACGGTGCGACTTACATCGTAAACAATGCGCTAACGGTGCGACTTACATCGTAAACAATGCGCTAACGGTGCGACTTACATCGTAAACAATGCGCTAACGGTGCGACTTACATCGTAAACAATGCGCTAACGGTGCGACTTACATCGTAAAAAATGCGCTAACGGTGCGACTTACATCGTAAACAATGCGCTAACGGTGCGACTTACATCGTAAACAATGCGCTAACGGTGCGACTTACATCGTAAAAAATGCGCTAACGGTGCGACTTACATCGTAAACAATGCGCTAACGGTGCGACTTACATCGTAAACAATGCGCTAACGGTGCGACTTACATCGTAAACAATGCGCTAACGGTGCGACTTACATCGTAAACAATGCGCTAACGGTGCGACTTACATCGTAAACAATGCGCTAACGGTGCGACTTACATCGTAAAAAATGCGCTAACGGTGCGACTTACATCGTAAACAATGCGCTAACGGTGCGACTTACATCGTAAACAATGCGCTAACGGTGCGACTTACATCGTAAACAATGCGCTAACGGTGCGACTTACATCGTAAACAATGCGCTAACGGTGCGACTTACATCGTAAACAATGCGCTAACGGTGCGACTTACATCGTAAACAATGCGCTAACGGTGCGACTTACATCGTAAACAATGCGCTAACGGTGCGACTTACATCGTAAACAATGCGCTAACGGTGCGACTTACATCGTAAAAAATGCGCTAACGGTGCGACTTACATCGTAAACAATGCGCTAACGGTGCGACTTACATCGTAAACAATGCGCTAACGGTGCGACTTACATCGTAAACAATGCGCTAACGGTGCGACTTACATCGTAAAAAATGCGCTAACGGTGCGACTTACATCGTAAACAATGCGCTAACGGTGCGACTTACATCGTAAACAATGCGCTAACGGTGCGACTTACATCGTAAACAATGCGCTAACGGTGCGACTTACATCGTAAACAATGCGCTAACGGTGCGACTTACATCGTAAACAATGCGCTAACGGTGCGACTTACATCGTAAACAATGCGCTAACGGTGCGACTTACATCGTAAACAATGCGCTAACGGTGCGACTTACATCGTAAACAATGCGCTAACGGTGCGACTTACATCGTAAACAATGCGCTAACGGTGCGACTTACATCGTAAACAATGCGCTAACGGTGCGACTTACATCGTAAACAATGCGCTAACGGTGCGACTTACATCGTAAACAATGCGCTAACGGTGCGACTTACATCGTAAACAATGCGCTAACGGTGCGACTTACATCGTAAAAAATGCGCTAACGGTGCGACTTACATCGTAAACAATGCGCTAACGGTGCGACTTACATCGTAAAAAATGCGCTAACGGTGCGACTTACATCGTAAACAATGCGCTAACGGTGCGACTTACATCGTAAACAATGCGCTAACGGTGCGACTTACATCGTAAACAATGCGCTAACGGTGCGACTTACATCGTAAAAAATGCGCTAACGGTGCGACTTACATCGTAAACAATGCGCTAACGGTGCGACTTACATCGTAAACAATGCGCTAACGGTGCGACTTACATCGTAAACAATGCGCTAACGGTGCGACTTACATCGTAAACAATGCGCTAACGGTGCGACTTACATCGTAAACAATGCGCTAACGGTGCGACTTACATCGTAAACAATGCGCTAACGGTGCGACTTACATCGTAAACAATGCGCTAACGGTGCGACTTACATCGTAAACAATGCGCTAACGGTGCGACTTACATCGTAAACAATGCGCTAACGGTGCGACTTACATCGTAAACAATGCGCTAACGGTGCGACTTACATCGTAAACAATGCGCTAACGGTGCGACTTACATCGTAAACAATGCGCTAACGGTGCGACTTACATCGTAAACAATGCGCTAACGGTGCGACTTACATCGTAAACAATGCGCTAACGGTGCGACTTACATCGTAAACAATGCGCTAACGGTGCGACTTACATCGTAAACAATGCGCTAACGGTGCGACTTACATCGTAAACAATGCGCTAACGGTGCGACTTACATCGTAAACAATGCGCTAACGGTGCGACTTACATCGTAAACAATGCGCTAACGGTGCGACTTACATCGTAAACAATGCGCTAACGGTGCGACTTACATCGTAAACAATGCGCTAACGGTGCGACTTACATCGTAAACAATGCGCTAACGGTGCGACTTACATCGTAAACAATGCGCTAACGGTGCGACTTACATCGTAAACAATGCGCTAACGGTGCGACTTACATCGTAAACAATGCGCTAACGGTGCGACTTACATCGTAAACAATGCGCTAACGGTGCGACTTACATCGTAAACAATGCGCTAACGGTGCGACTTACATCGTAAACAATGCGCTAACGGTGCGACTTACATCGTAAACAATGCGCTAACGGTGCGACTTACATCGTAAACAATGCGCTAACGGTGCGACTTACATCGTAAACAATGCGCTAACGGTGCGACTTACATCGTAAACAATGCGCTAACGGTGCGACTTACATCGTAAACAATGCGCTAACGGTGCGACTTACATCGTAAACAATGCGCTAACGGTGCGACTTACATCGTAAACAATGCGCTAACGGTGCGACTTACATCGTAAACAATGCGCTAACGGTGCGACTTACATCGTAAACAATGCGCTAACGGTGCGACTTACATCGTAAACAATGCGCTAACGGTGCGACTTACATCGTAAACAATGCGCTAACGGTGCGACTTACATCGTAAACAATGCGCTAACGGTGCGACTTACATCGTAAACAATGCGCTAACGGTGCGACTTACATCGTAAACAATGCGCTAACGGTGCGACTTACATCGTAAACAATGCGCTAACGGTGCGACTTACATCGTAAACAATGCGCTAACGGTGCGACTTACATCGTAAACAATGCGCTAACGGTGCGACTTACATCGTAAACAATGCGCTAACGGTGCGACTTACATCGTAAACAATGCGCTAACGGTGCGACTTACATCGTAAACAATGCGCTAACGGTGCGACTTACATCGTAAACAATGCGCTAACGGTGCGACTTACATCGTAAACAATGCGCTAACGGTGCGACTTACATCGTAAACAATGCGCTAACGGTGCGACTTACATCGTAAACAATGCGCTAACGGTGCGACTTACATCGTAAACAATGCGCTAACGGTGCGACTTACATCGTAAACAATGCGCTAACGGTGCGACTTACATCGTAAACAATGCGCTAACGGTGCGACTTACATCGTAAACAATGCGCTAACGGTGCGACTTACATCGTAAACAATGCGCTAACGGTGCGACTTACATCGTAAACAATGCGCTAACGGTGCGACTTACATCGTAAACAATGCGCTAACGGTGCGACTTACATCGTAAACAATGCGCTAACGGTGCGACTTACATCGTAAACAATGCGCTAACGGTGCGACTTACATCGTAAACAATGCGCTAACGGTGCGACTTACATCGTAAACAATGCGCTAACGGTGCGACTTACATCGTAAACAATGCGCTAACGGTGCGACTTACATCGTAAACAATGCGCTAACGGTGCGACTTACATCGTAAACAATGCGCTAACGGTGCGACTTACATCGTAAACAATGCGCTAACGGTGCGACTTACATCGTAAACAATGCGCTAACGGTGCGACTTACATCGTAAACAATGCGCTAACGGTGCGACTTACATCGTAAACAATGCGCTAACGGTGCGACTTACATCGTAAACAATGCGCTAACGGTGCGACTTACATCGTAAACAATGCGCTAACGGTGCGACTTACATCGTAAACAATGCGCTAACGGTGCGACTTACATCGTAAACAATGCGCTAACGGTGCGACTTACATCGTAAACAATGCGCTAACGGTGCGACTTACATCGTAAACAATGCGCTAACGGTGCGACTTACATCGTAAACAATGCGCTAACGGTGCGACTTACATCGTAACAAAAGTCTTTTGATGCATAAATTCGAATTTGAGTAAATAGAGAGGATGAACACTTTGAACCAATTAAAACCTTGAATTCTTGATTCTTTGAAGATGATTATTGTTATAAGTTAATTTCTTTATTAGAGAGATTTTTAGAAGTGAATATATAATGGTGTGAGTTTTATGGTTAAACTAAGGTGACTATTTATATAAAATAATTTTAGAATATGCTTTAGCATATGCTTTGGAATATGCCTTAGAATATGCTTTAGCATATGTTTTTTACCTTTACTATTTACAATTTACTTTTTACCTTTACTATTTACCGTTACTATTCGTGATTACTATTCTTAATCACTATTCATGAATACGGTTACTATTCACATATACGGTACTATTCACAAATATGGTATTATTCACAAATACGTTACTATTCACGTATACGGTACTATTCACAAATACGTTACTATTCACATATACGGTACTATTCACAATACGGTTACTATTCACATATACGGTACTATTCACAAATATGGTATTATTCACAAATACGTTACTATTCACGTATACGGTACTATTCACAATACGGTTACTATTCACATATACGGGTACTATTCACAAATACGGTTACTATTCATATATTTTCTCGAAAATCATTTACATTAAATTTATGAGTCAAATCTAGTCAAATTTCACGAATGTTACAATTTAAGTCTACGGGGTCACACGAAATGACACGGTAACTCTATACTATTAATTATTATATTAAAGTAATATATTAATTAATTTGATCACGAAATGATTAATTTAAATAAATTAAAGGGTTAATTTTATTTAATTAATTAAAAGGAGGTTAAAATGTGAAATTAGGAAATTAGAGTTGGGCTCTAATTCCTAATGGGTTGGGCCGAAAATTTCAAGGCTTGGAAAGCCTTGAGATTACTTGCCCACCAAGGATAAAAACCCTAGATATATCCCTATATATAGGGGGCTTAATTCTAAGGGTTTTCACATTCTTTCACATAAAAATTCTCTCCTCTCTTCCTCTCTTATTTGGTTCGGCCGTAGGTAGCAAGTCAAGGGGTTTTTGGGTTTGCTTTGGTTCGACTTTTAGAGGGTACAAGCAAAGGGTTGTTTGATCGTGATCGGGGTACTAGCATACGGTATAAGGGGTGTCTAGTGTGCGATCGTAAAGGGGTTTTACTTTAAACCCTACAACAATAATAATCTTATTATTATTGATTTTATTGGAAGCTTTGCATAAGGTACACGTTTCGATTATCTCTTTGTTAATTAATGTGATTGCATATTCGATTCTTCCGTTGCGCATACTCGTGATTATATGTGAATATTTATATGATTTATGTTCGCATATTCTAACAATAATTACGTATATAGCTCAACCGTTATCTATAGCATCTTAATAAATATAACCCAACTCTAATTTACCAACTCATCTCATGATCGAACAATATCAACATAACCCATTTCAACTTCCATAATCACCTCATCATTATTTAAACCAATAACTATAAACTCATTGTAGCATAATCATCAGCATCGTCATAGCTAATAATTCAACTCACACTATTAACCAATTTAACTCGCTTCAAATTCATGACTATTTATAAGAAACTAATTAACACATTTTTATTTCATCATAGTCACTAAGAAAATAATCCCATTTTACTGATTTTTAACCTCATCTTATATTATGTCTTTTATTAACAACAATACAACAACAATGATTTCAGATTAATAAGATGAGATAAGAAAATTTACCTTAAATTGAGAACACCCCAAAGATATGACATCGTCTAGCCTTACTTCTTCTCTTACTTCGATCCACATGCAACACCATGCATAATCTTACCTCCAAGTCTAATATATTACTAACACTTAGGGCGCGTTTGGTTCACAGAATGTTTTTGGAAGGAATGAAATCTTTCAAAGGAATTGGAATTTGAAGGAATGGAATTTGACGGAATGTTTTTGATTTTTTGAAAATTCAAGTGACGGAAGGAATGAAATTCCTTCCTCCATCCCCAAGGAATGGAGATTCCATCAAATGATGGAATGTTTACATTCCTACGGAATGAGATTCCCTCTTCTTTGAACAACCAAACGCACTAAGGAATGGAATTCAATTCCAATTCCATCAAATTCCATCATATTCTGTGAACCAAACGCGACCTTAGATTATTATTATTATGATGGAACTTAATACCATTTGATATCAACGTTTTAGATATATAAATTAGGGTAAATTACAAAAATGGTACCTGAGGTATGTCCAAAACTACACTCATAATACCTACAACTCAAAAATTACCCGAGCCATACCCACAGTTTCCAATTTTTTACACTGGCCATACCTAACCCTAACGGAAGCTAACTGGACGTTAAAAGGGCATCACATGCGTGTCACGTGCGTGGGTAAAAGAGTCTTTTGACATACCTCAGGTACCATTTTTGTAATAACATCAAAAACCCCTTTCAATAAAAAAATTAATATAAACTTGATAATAATAATAATAATAATATTTATTAACCCTATCATTATTATTCTGGTAGAAATCAAACCTGTATATATATACATCTATATAAAACCAAACTTTAACACAATATAAAGTAATCAAAGATTCCGGCGGCCTTTTTTTCCCGGTCAGATTCCGGCAAAACTAGCTGTCAGATGCTTACACTTTTTTTTTTTGATATTTTGTTCCTTTTTAATCAAGCTTTCAATCCATAACACGAAGACACCAACAAGACCTGTAGAAAATTTGGGAAAACAACTTCAAAAATTCCGGCCACCAACAATACTAGTCGCCATCGACTTTTTTCTTTTTTGGGGATTTGCGAGATGAATCCTTTCAATCAAACGACTCAAATCCAAATATTGGAGTCTATGGATACTCACTTCGATCACATAAGTTTCAGAATCAATTGATTAAAACCTAGATAATACACATTCACATAACAATTATTATTATTATTATTATTTACTTCTATTTATTAAGATACATGATTATTGATTAGTAATAAAAAAAAGAAGAAAGAATAGAGATAGAATGGATAAGTCGGTTGGTGGTGGTTTTGGACTTTTGGTGATGATGATGACATAAAGGTTTAAAGGGGTTTTTGATGTTATTACAAAAATGGTACCTGAGTGTCAAAAGAGTCTTTTACCCACGCACGTAACACGCATGTGATGCCCTTTTAACGTCCAGTTAGCTTCCGTTAGGGTTAGGTATGACCAGTGTAAAAAATTGGAAACTGTGGGTATGGCTCGGGTAATTTTTGAGTTGTAGGTATTATGAGTGTAGTTTTGGACATACCTCAGGTACCATTTTTGTAATTTACCCTAAAAAATATAATTAAGCTAAGCTAATTATTTTCTTCCTTCGCTTTTCGAATAGCAGCAACACTCACCTACACATCTCGCATTTCATATCTTGACTAAATAATTGTTCAACGTACTTCCTTCCTACCGTCTTTTAAAGAGTCTCCTTCGCCACACAAACTAAATTTGGATTATTCCTCAAACTCTCATCACTTATTTAATTTAATATTACTATGAAAGACTTTGGCAAAATATACAAATGCAAAGAATGATATGTACGAGTAAGAAGTTTTTCATTATTATAGTACACATGAATCGGATAGTTATGTTTCTAAAGCTAGCCACGTTTCACTCTAGGAGTGACTAACCCAACCTAGTTAATTAACTTACTTAACCCTTAAGAAAGCACTCCATGCCATTTTGATCCTTCAAGTTTTTTTAACTATTTATATATAAGGTTTTACATTATAATTACAAAACTTTAATTAAATATAGTATAATATCATATATAAAAATGTTCATTCAAATCATAACAATATATATAATAAAATGCATTAAATTTTGGAGTGTTCATATATTATACCCTTTTGTTTTGTAAAGACATTCATTCTTTGATTTATAAATTCACTTCCATTGTCACTTCTGAAAATTTTAACCCTTTTATTGAATTGATTGTGTAACAGATTATAAAAGTTCACAATGTTTCTCAAAAGTTTCCTCTTTACTTTTCAAAAGATAAACCCACACAGCTCTAGAATAGTCATCAACAATAGTAAGGAAGTACTTATATCCTTCCTTACTTTGAACCATGTAGGGTCCCCAAGAGATCAAGATGCACAAGATCACCAACATTGGTGGTCTTGTGTTCACTCAAGAGAAATGGTTCCCTGGTCTGTTTGGCCTTATGACAGGTCTCACAAAAGGTACTATGAGTGGTATTATCAAGTTTTAATCTGTCTTTTAAAACAGTAAGAACTTGGTCAGCAGGATTACCAAGTCTACAATGCCAAGTGTACTTAGAAATATTGCAAGTAAGAGTAGAATTAAAACATGCCATATTGTTCTTACCACAATCAAATTCATCAAACAAGTAAAGTCCATCACATTCATTACCAATCCCCACAGTTATTCTGGTTCTCAAGTCCTGAATATAACAATGATATTCATCAAAACCTATAAAGTATTTATTATCTCTAGCAAGATTATGCACAGACAATAGACTCTGTAAGTCCCAACTCGATAGATGGTACTACTGAAGACACCTCAATGTCGATGGTGGAGTTACTTTGCAATATATGCACTGAACTGGAGACGACCAGTTGCAGTGTGTATATACCAAGTTCTAGATAGATTACTTATTTAAATGACAATAAGTAAAGAACAATGCAATAATACAAATAACTTGTAAGATAACTTGATGAGACAATATGTATTTTTCAATGTGTAATTTATTTATTGAAGTTAAACAAATTACAAGGTTGATGTGGAACCAAGATAATACACGAATGTAAATATCCTAACAACCTATGAAATACAATTGATCTACACTCGGAATTTCTCAAGACAATCGAAACACTTAAAGTTGTGAAATGTTCCTTTTAGCGATTGAGAGAATATTGCACAAGTTCACCAAGAATATTGCAGGTTTGCAAAGTGAATTCTATCGAAGTGTATTCGAAGAAGTTGTTCGAGAGAACTTGTTCGATAGAAGTGGTATTCTTGTTTGTGCAATGACTTGTATTTATAGGCAAAGTTAACATTGGGATGTTAACTTTAGCCGTACAAATGTGGTTGAGAGCATTTAAGGAATAGCATTTAATTTCTTAAAAAGCAGTGTAAAGTCGCATGATAAAGCAACTTTACACAACCACCTTTATGTACCTTTTATTACTTAAATAATAAGACAAGGCTTATTATCCGGGTGAAGGTACATAAAGCATACAAGTCAATTCCTCGTAATCAGTGTAAAGCTTTGTAAGGGCTTTCCACTGATGGTCTCCAGTTTGTAACTGACTAGAATACCAACTGGGCTTCGCTGCCATTGCCATTCTCTATCTTCCATTTGTTGTCTTCGACTTCAACTGGAATGATTCTTCAACTGGTCAGTTCTCAACTGGAGGAAGTCTTCAGTTGCGTTGACTGTACGGTGCAACTGGACTTCAATATATTTCTGGACAAATCTTCTTGGTCACCAGTTTTACTGGGTCACCAGATGCAACTGGTGACTGGTCAGTGTGAACTGGTGACTGGCCAGTTCCAGGTGAACTGGTCCTAAGAAATTCCCCCTATTTGTCTAGAAATATAGTCTAAGTCTTTTTCTAGTTCTTGTATCTATACAAGTGTGAACTGTAGAGACTTGTTTGATTTAAATCTATCTAAGTTTCTTAAGGCATTTTTATAGATCAATAAATGCCTTAGGTTTTTCTTTTAGGTTTGTTAGATTTTAATCTTTTATCTACCTTGTGGTTACAAACTGGTAACTTCATTTATACAAGGAAATGGAATTTATACAAGTTACAGAATGTAAATACAAATTACAAGTAGATAACTGAAGAAAGAACTTAATGAGATGGCCCTTCGCCAGTTCTTCTTCTCTTGGCAACTGAAGAGATAGGCTGAGTATCTTCAGGATCAATATTCAACTTTTGCTCAAGATTTTCTTTATGTTGAATTTTCCCCTTTAGAAAGTTTACCCATGCTTTCTCAAACCTATTCTTTTGTGCCTTCGCATCTAGCACATTCACCATCTCAACCCATTCGCTGAATCCATATTGCATAGCACCAGGATTGTCAGTTTTAACCAGTGGCCCCCTGGTATAACTAACTTCGACTTGAAAAACTTTGGTGCCTGGCTTGATTGTTACATTTACACCATTAATAGTACCACTATGTCTTCTGGTTGACATGATCTGGGAGTAGTAGCTTCTAGCTTCAGATTCATTTGTAATTCTTATACTCCCAGCACCAGCAGCCAGTACAGCGGACTTGATGTCTTCATTTGAAACCTCGCCAGTTGGTTCAACAAATGTGCTAAGGTCAGCATCTCTAGACAGTGGTCTTCTTGGTTATGGAATCCTTCTAGGTGGATTCAAAACCTTCTTCACAACCTTCTTAACATTTTCAACTCGTTTAAGAATCCCACTGGCCCTTATCTCTTTAGCCTTCTCCACTGAAATGTTTAAACTCCTGGCATCAAATTCTGCTTCATCCTCAGGATAGTGTCTGTCCAGTTCTACATCCAGCATTTCTTTCAACTGGTTAACTATCCTGGGATCATTCTTGATCCTAACATACTCCTCCTTAGTGATACCCAAAAGATTGGCATCACTCATATCAAGTAACTTGATTTGTGCAAGATGTGCCCTGGCTTCATCTTGGTTTCTTTGTTTCATTTTCTTCTTTCTTTCTTTGATATCATTTCCAAGTCTGGCCAGTCTTCTGCTATCACTATCTGAAACTGGAGGAAGTACATCAGCATTACCAGTTTCAAGTATTACATCAGTGGCCGGCTGGACAGATGCTTCAACAGCCAAACCTTTACCCTTATCCAAAACAACATTCCCCCTATCACCATCATCACCAGATCCACCAACTCTTTGCTCACCAGCTTCAGTACTGGTAGCCACACTTAATTCTCTTCCAGATGGAGTCCTTCCAGGTGCAACTGGTGTAAGGACTGAACTTCTTTCCCCCTTGGCAGCATCTAGACCTGCCCGAATAGCTACCCATTCAGAGGGGTGAGATGGCAACCGGTCAAGAGGCTGCCATGACTGCATGTCCTTACACTCCTTAAAGATCCCACACATCATCCTGAAGGACCTCCATAAATGGTTCGTCTCCTTTGACTGAATCAAGACATTTGCACTAACTTGTTCTTGACCAGTTTTCAATTCATTTAGGATCTTGGAGTCTTCGTCCAAACCAGAGACAACCTTATCCTTCACTTCATCATCTTTCTTCTTCAGATTTTCCACTTCAGTTGTCAGTTTCTCTAAGGATTAAGCATGTAGAGATACCTGGGTGTTCAAACTTTCAATGCTGCCTCTCAACTGGTTGATCTCACTGGTGAGTGGGGCCAGATCAACCTGAGGAGTGGCCAGCTTGGTGATCTCAGATATCACCCTTTCAACCAATTGTGCTTTCCTAGCACCCAGCGTATCCTCTATTTTCTGACCAACCGAAGTCATCAACTACTCTCCAAGTCCAGTTACATCTAGGCCAGGTTTTTCAATAAGTTCCTTCACCTGCCTTTCAATCTCTTTCAAATCAACTTCTGAAGTTCTGACAGTATTTCCTAGCAAGTTGGAGATTGAAGATGTAACCTTGGAGTGAGTTAGGTCAAAGGCTTCCTTTAAAGTACCAGCCAGATTGTTGCAGCCAGTGACCAACTCATTCAGCTTTTTAAACACCAAGTCTTCATTAGATGAAAACTTGTTTATCCCCAGATCAACCACCTTAATATTTGTCAGATGATCTTTGTGGTATCTGGAGAATAACTTGGTGTTTTTGTCAAGTGTCTTCTGAATCTCCTCCACCCTGGTTAGAAGGTTTTGGAGATCGGCTTGAAGTGAGACAACTTGACTGTCCAGTGACAAAGGAGAAGGTGTCACTGGACCAGCAGCAGTTACTACTGGAGCAACTGGAGGAGGCAAACTTAAGGAAGTCTCCCCAGTTGTCAAACCAGCAGTTGAAGATATAATAGGAGTGGTGGATGAAGAAAGGACTGGAAAATCAAAGTGTTGTTCATGCTGAGAATGCTCAGGTGTGAACAACGGCGACGGTGGTGGTGGCATTTCTCGAGCAAATGAGAATTGCCCAGTTGGTGAAGGAGCGGTATATGTTGGTAAAGATATATCAGTAGGCACATTTTCTTGGGGGGGTGAAAGTGAAATTGATGCGTCTGGAAGGGAGACTGGAGATGAAGGGTCTTGAGCTTGTACAGAAGCATCAAGAATCTCCAAGTCTGTTTCAGTACCTTCAGAATCCGAAGATTCTATAAGGATTTCCTCGTCATTAACATTCATGTCCAGATCCATGAATGTAACTGAGGGCTGACCAGTTTCCTGGTCAGACTCCAGATGACCTTCCCAAGTTTCCTGGATGGGTACATCTGTTGGAGGATCAGATACCGAAGTATCTTCACCAGGGATAGATGTGATTGGAGTTGCTTCAGTTATGGTTGCTCTATCCTCAACCATAACATTAGACGAACTGGAGGGTCCCTCATTATTTTGAGGCCCGCCCAGTTGCCTTTCTGACTCACCTTCAATAGGTGCATCAGTTGAAGCGAATGCCAGTTGCATTCGTTCAGGAATTTCGACCTCTCCAGCTTCAGATACTAGAGAGTCTAAATTCCTTAGCATATCTGGAGCAGTGTATGGTGAATCTGTACTATTATATGCTTCTCTGCCCAGAATATGCTTAAAACAAAGAGAGAGGAACCTTGAAAAGGGGATACACACACCCCTTGTGCCCTTCAGCTTTTGGACCAGGCTTCTAAACAAAATATCTGCAAAGTCCACTCTCAATCCGTTCCACAAGCAGTAAGCCATTTCTGCTTGTGAGGAGTTAATCTGGTCAAGTCCACCAGAACTCCCACCCATGCTCTCCACCAGGTGGATGAAAAAATACCTCCATGAAGGTGTAAGGCCCTTCATGGTCATCGCACCTTTTGTTTTCAGCACCCCATTGTCCAAGCACTCCTTGTGTCCCATTTCAAGAAGTACTTGACGAAAATTTATGTTTGGGGGCAAGACGACTGGAGATTCATCCTCTCTCCAGTAATTGAGGCGTAAGGCATCCCTCAATACGTCAGAGGTCAAGATACACTGGATTGTTCCATCCTTTAATGTGAAACTGATGGAGGAACAATCAGAAGAAAGAACGGCAGTGTACCAAAACTCACACAAGTAGTTGTGAAACAACTTGCGTGGGTTTAGAGAGAATGAGGGTCCTATTGGAGAATCCTTTAAAAACTTTTGGATTCTACCAATAAGGGTATCGGACCCTTGAGGTCCTCGTAAGCTTGCCATCGGATTGTTTGGATTTAATTTGATGGCCGAAGCATTACTAGGAGCACCAGATGCCGGTTTGACATCTGGTGAAGGAGCATATGGAACAGTCAAGAGATTTACATCTCTTGAACGAGATGATCTAGGAGCCATAGGAAAATGAAAATGAAATTTGGGATTTAGGGTTCTTGATTTGTGAAGCAGAGAGAAGAATGAAGCAAATTTGATGATTGGGAAGTAAATGAAGGAATGTAAGAGAAAGAAGTAAATGAGTTCGGAGTAAATAAGGGTATTTATAAAGGGATTCAAGATCCCAATGAAACACCAAAATTATATTTTAATAACCAAAATCCTTTTTTGTAGATATTTTCACAAAGTTGGTTTGAATTTTGAAATAAAATAATAATTTGCCATGTCAACATTAAATGCTACCATGTCAGCATTAAATGCTACGACGGCTTATCTTACCCACTCGCCCACTCACTTTTTGTTTTCCCAATACAAACAGTTGTCAAGTACTAAAATAGCTTTGAACACGTCAGATCACGATATCAAGTGGTTTAAAACACTCGAGTATCATCACGTGTCACACATATTGACCAAGTATTTCTAACGTTATAAAAATTAGACAAGACTGAATCTGGTAACTGGAGGATCAGTCCAGTACCAGTTTCCAACTGAAGAGTTCTCCAGTTGCATTTTCAAACAAAAAACGAATTTTAGTCAGAAAATTATTTTGAGTCTTTCCCCCTAAAATGATGATCCAGAAATCAATTAGTGCCAAGATAGTATCACAAAGGCGTTCGATAGCCTGGCGAGCAAAGATTATCTGGACCTCCTCAACTGGAGAACTTCATCAGTGTCACTGACGCGTTCAATAACAAAGAAAGCTCCAGTTAAGGGTTTAACATTCCCAGTTCGCTGATGAGATGTTTAAAGGTTTTCTCATCGAGAGGTTTTGTAAAAACATCAGCTAACTGTTTGTCAGTGGGGATGAAATGAATTTCAATATCTCCTTTCATAACATGATCTCGAATGAAATGATACCTGATGTCAATATGCTTTGTTTTGGAGTGCATCACTGGGTTGTGAGATATAGCAATTGCACTGGTGTTGTCACAAAATATCTGGGCACAGCAACTGGCCGCAGAAATGTACTCTGCCTCAGCAGTGGACATGGAGACTGAAGTCTGCTTCTTGCTGGTCCAACTTACCAGTTTTCCTCCAAGGAAATGACAACCACCAGTTGTTGATTTTCTATCTATCTTACAACCTGCATGATCAGAATCTGAATAACCCATTAGATCTAATCCTGAGCCTTTGGGGTACCAAAGACCAAGATTAGGACACCCTTTCAGGTATCTAAAGATACGCTTTACAGCGTGCAAATGTGATTCTTTAGGGTTAGCCAGAAACCTGGCACATAAACATGTTGCAAACATTATATCTGGTCGACTGGCAGTTAAGTACATCAGTGAACCAACCATACCTCTATAGTCAGTTATGTTAACTGGTTTGCCAGTTGGGTCAGAGTCCAAATTCAATGGTGCTGCAATAGGTGTGTTTTTCGATGGGATTGAATCATATTTGTATTTTCTTAACAAATCTCTGACATATTTTCCTTGGTTTATGAAAATTCCATTTTCAGTTTGCTTAATCTGAAGACCTAAGAAAAATGTTAATTCACCCATTAAACTCATCTCATACTCAGATGACATGATTTTAGAAAACTTTTTACACATTGCATCATCAGTTGAACCAAAAATAATATCATCAACATAAATTTGTACCAATAAGATATTGTGAGTCCCAAATATAGATGATTAACTAAACCCGACTGGCAGGTACAACTAATCTTGATGGACAAGTTAAGTTTACGATCCAGATATGGATAACAAGAAGCAATTGACTTAAAGTAAATAATAAGAACTAAATGGCTGAAACTATATAAGATATATATATGTATAATCAAGTATGTAGCATTGAGACACATTGTTTCCTTTCTAATGTATTTGATTTATTGATATATAAACAAATACAAGGATTGTTGCGGAACAAAGATAAACACCCAAGTGTAAGTATCTAAACAATCCTGAAAAACAAGTGATCTAAATAACTTGGAAATACTCGTAAGTTTACTTAGAGTATTTCTCACAAGTTGCAATGCTAAAGTTTCAAGCTATTTGCAAGTTGTGAGAAGACTTTGTATTTATAGACCAAGTCCATGATGATGTGGACAAGATCGTACAAATGTGGTTGTGAGCATTTAAGGAATTAAACCTAATTCCTTATGTGCTCAACTAGGAAGAGTATATAAGTCAGTTGATGTGACTTATAGTACTATGTTCCAAACCCATACTTTTACCTTGTACCTTTTATTAATAGATAAATCTATTAACTGGGTAAAGGTATGTAAAGTAAAAAGTCTTCCTCGTAATCAGTGTAAAGTGTTGTTAATACTTTATACTGAGATGCTTCAGTCTTCGATCTGGTAGAATCACTTTTTGCTCGCTTCTGAGATGATTCTCTTCTTCATACTTCAGTCTTTGACTTCAGAATGAATGCTTCAGATTTGCCTTGATCTGAACTGAAGTGAAGCTTCAGTGAAGGAATTCTGAGATACCTCAGAATTCTGTACAAACGTCTTCACTAAACTTCAAGCTATTTCTGAACAAATTATACTTGGTCGATTTCCGACCTAACAGATATTACCTCTTTCTTTCAAGATAAACAAGGTATTATCTATTGCACCTCTTTGAAAGCCATTTTTAAGAAGATGTTTAGTTAAAGTATCATACCAGGCTCTTGGGGCTTGTCTTAGACCATACAATGCCTTGTTCAGTCTATAAACCCAATGAGGATGCTTCTCATCGATGAAACCTGGAGTCTGCTTAACATAAACTTCTTCTTCCAATGTTCCATTAAGGAACGCACTTTTGACATCCATCTGGAAGACCTTGAACTGCAGATGGGCTGCATAAGCCAAAAATATTCTTATGGCTTCAAGTCTTGCAACTGGAGCAAAAGTTTCATCAAAGTCAACGCCCTCTGCTTGACAATAACCCTGGGCAACTAGTCTGGCCTTGTTTCTTACAACATGGCCATCTTCATCCATTTTGTTTCGGTAGACCCATCTGGTACCAATAGGTTCTTTCTTTAACCCTGGTGGACAAGGAACAAGCTCCCAAACATTGTTCCTTTCAAACTGGAGGAGCTCTTCTTGCATAGCTTCCACCAACTTGGGTCTGCCATAGCCTCGTCAATCTTCTTTGGTTCAATTAGAGATAAGAAGGTGACGTTTAAGCATTGCTCACTGGTGGCTCTTCTAGTCTGAACCCCACTAGTTGGATCACCCACAATTTGTTCAATTGGATGGGCTCGAGTCCATCTAGTGTATTGACTAGGCTGGTGAACTACAATATCAGTGCAAGTCACCTGGCGATCTTCTTCAGTTGCAACAGCTTCTGGAGAAGGATCAGTCCAAACAACTTCTACATCCTTATTAGAGTCAATGAGGTCTCGATTAGCATCATGAAATTCCTCATTAGAAGGCATTTCATGAAGAACTGGAGAAGTAGGTGTTTGAACTGGTGCTGATATTGGAGTGGCACGTACATCAGATCCAATCACCAATTCTTGTGGTAAGTTGAAATTGATGGAGGGATAGAATGATGTGTCACTGGTGGTGTTCTTCTTCTGAACTGGTTCCAATTTGTTGTAACTGGAAACATCTTCTGGTGAAACAACTGACCGATGAACTTGGTCAGTTTCACCAAAGTTGATTGGAACGACTGGAGTAATATCAAGGCTTGGTCTCTTGTTGATTGCTTCAGTTGATTCGTCGAATGTGACATGAATTGTTTCATGAACCTTTTGGAGTCTATAATTATAAACTCTAAAGGCCTTTCGAATATCTGAATAACCTAAAAATACCCCTTCATCAGCTTTTGCATCAAACTTTCCAAGCTGACTGGAATCGTTTAAGATATAAACTGGACAACCAAATACATGGAAATATCCAATATTTGGTTTACGATTCCTGAGTACTTCATAGGCAGTCTTCTTATGTCTCTTGATGTAGACTGACCGGTTTTGGGTGTGACAAGCAGTTGCAACTGCCTCAGCCCAAAAACTGGTGGGAAGACCAGATTCAGATAGCATACTTCTGGCTGCTTCTATCAGTGTACGATTCTTTCTTTCAACAACTCCATTTTGCTCTGGAGAGTGAACTGATGAGAAGTTTTGAGAGATGCCAGTGTCATTGCAAAATGTGTCAAGTACCTTATTTTGGAATTCAGTACAATTATCACTTCGCAACTGACAAACTTTTCGAGTATACTTGAGCTCAATTCTTTTAATGAGAGAGATGATTTCAGTAGGTGCATCACTTTTGGATCTGATGAATACCACCCAGCAGTATCTGGTGAATTCATCAACCACAACTAGAGTGTACTTCTTTCCAGCTCTAGTTTGAACATTCACTGGACCAAAGAGATCCATATGTAGCATGTGAAGAGGTTCAGTGATGCTAAAATTTTGCCTAGTTTTGAAACTAGCTCTTTTCTGCTTGCCCATCTCACACCCTGGACATGGTTTTTCTTTATTGAAAGAAATTTGAGGTATCCCATCAACCAGTTGTTTGCGACACAACTTGTTGATATTCTTAAAATTAAGATGGGATAATCTTTTATGCCATAGCCAGTTGGTGTCCTCATCAGCTTTGGTATAGAAACATTGCTCTTTTGGAGCTGGTTCCATATCCATGATGTACACATTTCCTTTTCTTGGTGCAATCATCACCACTTTCCAATCCTTGTTAAATATGGTGCCTTGAGCAATATCGAACAAAACTCTGAAGCCATCATCACAAAGTTGGCTGACACTGATCAGGTTGTATTTCAAACCATTCACAAATGCAACTCTTTTGAATTCGACTTGTCCATTATTGAGCGCACCATATCCTTCAGTCTTTCCAGATTGATCGTTACCAAACGTCACTGTCGGTCCATCTTGGACAGTGAACTCTTCCAGTAGGGGCTTACATCCGGTCATAGTCCGGCCAGCAGCGCTGTCCAGATACCAGATATTCTTCTTTCGATCGCCCTACACACACACAAAAATCATTAGTTCTTTTTGTGAACCCATCTTTTCTTGATGGGTTCGCTAGACTTCTCTACAGAAGTCTCAGTTGATTGTTGAGGTGTTGAACTGGAGGCTGCATCTGGAGCTTTTTCACCAGCTCCAGGTGCAGGAGTAAAAACTATTGGTATTTGATACTTACTCCCCTTATTTTTACCAGATTTTGTTCCAGATGGAACATTCTTTAGTTTAGGTATTGAAGGGAGTGGTTTAATATTTTGTTTGAAAACTGGAGGTAATAAACCTCCTTCCAGATTGTTAATCCGGGCAGTACAACTCTGAACCTGCCGAGACAAAAGTTGGAGTTGACTTTCCAGATTAACCAAAATATTATTTTCTTCAGGCAGTTGAGCCTTGGACCTTGGTTCAACTGGTGCTTTAGTCTGTCGGGTCTTGGGCACCTTAGACTTTTGAGGTAAAGGTTTGTTACCAGTGGCCTTTTTGACTGGAGCTTTAGCCTGTTTGGCTCCAGTTTTAACCTCAATGGGGGTGGTCTCAGAGGTTTCAGTTTCAATAGCTTCAGGTTGATCATAAGGTGTTTCAACCTTGAGAGCTGGAGGCAATGCATGAAGATCTGGTATGAGAGCTGCCATCTCCAGATCTCCAGATTTCCATGCATTCTTCTGGGCATCGATAGTTCTTGAAAATGCATCATAGTTTTTACCAGATGCTTTTACCCATGACTTGATAATCTTTTGTTCTTTTTCAAGATCAGAAAATAGTTTTTGATTATCAAGTTCCAAAGCCTCAATCTTTAAAACTGACTCCTTGAGAGCCAACTGGACACTTTGCAAATCATTCAGTTGTGGTTTAACAATGTTCAGTTCAATTAAGATAGTGTCAAGATATCTTTCACTATCAGCTCTTACAGTTTCCACAAAAGCTAAATCACCACTTAATGATTCAGCTAGGTCCAGTTTTAGTTCAGGGTCAATCTGGTGATCATAATCACATACCTTTTTCAAGATGATGTCCACCCATCTTCTAGTGATGACATCTTCTTTTGCCACGTGCTGCTGCTGTTGATCTTCCAAGGCCATGAAACACATGTCCCTTTCCTCTTCTTCATCACCTGATGAGTCATCAGAGTACTCCCATTTTCCCTCAGTTTGTGCCATTAAGCACTGATCCTTTTTCTTTTCCATGGACAGGAGGGCAATCTGGGCCTTAAGCTTCTTGTATTTAGCTTTGTAGCTATCATCAGGCCGATTGAAGTTAGGGACAGGGGGCCAGTTTGGTTGTTCAACTGACTAGATCTGCATTCCTTCATAAAGTGACCCTTCTTGCCACACTTATAGCATGTAAGATTGGTCTTATCCAGAGAGCTGGAGCTGGAAGCATTATTGGGGCCATTAAATCTTTTAGATTTATGCTTAAACCTGTTAAAGGTTTTAGCAATCATGGCGACCAGATCATCATCGTCAGTTTCATTACAACCATCACTGTTTTTAGTGGTCAGGCCAGAGTTCAAGAAACTGTTTAACATCTCCTTCATTGAGTGTGCCTGGACACTCTCTGCAGACATTAAAGCAGCATAAGGTCGCTCAGGTACACTAGCAACCTTGGAACTCTGAATGGTTCATGGCATCTTGCTCAGCCACCAGTCTTGCAGCATTATTATCTTCAGTGAATCTGAAGGCTCCATAGAGCGATGCAAGAGTATGACTGTGCAAGGTTTTACCTTGTCTTAAGACAAGAACCATGTTTTCCCATTTGGAATGAAGAATATCACAAAACTTCTCAAGAAGAATATCCTTATCCTTCTCTACACCCAAACCTCTCAACTGATTGATGAGGCTTGAAAATCTGGTGTATGTACCAGTTAGACTTTCATTGGGCAAGGCAAAGAAGGATTCATACTTCTTGTTCAAGGCAACTTTTCTAGTGACAATAGTGTCATCACCTCCTTCAAACTGAATAACTAATTCGTCCCACATTGATTTTGCACTGGGGAACAACACAAGTGTTGGAATTAGATCTTCAGGAACAGCCCCAAGGATCATGTTCTTGAGTCTGGTGTCCAGATCAACAAGTCTACGATCCTCATCAGACCAATGGTCTTCAGGCTTTTCTCTTGAACCTCTTCTTCCAGTTGGATCTAGAAGAGGACTCACCCCAAGAGACATGGGTATATATGGTCCATCCTTAAGGATTTTCAACATATACCTCTCAATACCACCAAAATGCAAAAGCATTCTAGCCTTCCATGTACCGAAAGTCTCACTGTTTCCATCGAATTTGGGAATAGGAGTGTTAGAGTAGTGTACATGGACATGGTTTGGGGTAGAAGGAGGAGAAGGATTAGTATTAACATTTTGAAAAGGTTGGGCATTATTATTCATAGGGATTTCACCTTGACCAGAACCATCTCCACCTTCAGTAGTGTTCATCTTAGCAGATCTAGGCAAGTTTATTAGCCTTCTGCTCTGATACCACTTGTAAGTCCCAACTCGATAGATGGTACTACTGAAGACACCTCAATGTCGATGGTGGAGTTACTTTGCAATATATGCACTGAACTGGAGATGACCAGTTGCAGTGTGTATATACCAAGTTCTAGATAGATTACTTATTTAAATGACAATAAGTAAAGAACAATGCAATAATACAAATAACTTGTAAGATAACTTGATGAGACAATATGTATTTTTCAATGTGTAATTTATTTATTGAAGTTAAACAAATTACAAGGTTGATGCGGAACCAAGATAATACACGAATATAAATATCCTAACAACCTATGAAATACAATTGATCTACACTCGGAATTTCTCAAGACAATCGAAACACTTAAAGTTGTGAAATGTTCCTTTTAGCGATTGAGAGAATATTGCACAAGTTCACCAAGAATATTGCAGGTTTGCAAAGTGAATTCTATCGAAGTGTATTCGAAGAAGTTGTTCGAGAGAACTTGTTCGATAGAAGTGGTATTCTTGTTTGTGCAATGACTTGTATTTATAGGCAAAGTTAACATTGAGATGTTAACTTTAGCCGTACAAATGTGGTTGAGAGCATTTAAGGAATAGCATTTAATTCCTTAAAAAGCAGTGTAAAGTCGAATGATAAAGCAACTTTACACAACCACCTTTATGTACCTTTTATTACTTAAATAATAAGACAAGGCTTATTATCCGGGTAAGGTACATAAAGCATACAAGTCAATTCCTCGTAATCAGTGTAAAGCTTTGTAAGGGCTTTCCACTGATGGTCTCCAGTTTGTAACTGACTAGAATGCCAACTGGGCTTCGCTGCCATTGTCATTCTCTATCTTCCATTTGTTGTCTTCGACTTCAACTGGAATGATTCTTCAACTAGTCAGTTCTCAACTGGAGGAAGTCTTCAGTTGCGTTGACTGTACGGTGCAACTGGACTTCAATATATTTCTGGACAAATCTTCTTGGTCACCAGTTTTACTGGGTCACCAGATGCAACTGGTGACTGGCCAGTTCCAGGTGAACTGGTCCTAACAGACTCACACAATATTCAGGAACCACAAGAACACTAAACAGAACAATGTTTTTAGTCAATCTAAGATCACCAATTTTCACAACTTTAGCTTGAGTACCATTGGGATGACCAACAGTTAAGCCAAGATTAGAGACATCAACAACATTAAACATATATTTATCAGAATGTGTCATATGCTGATTAGCACCAGAATCAGAAATCCAACCCTTCATAGTTTTTTGTGAAGTTTTTACATGATTGGAACAGAAAAAAATTTTAAAATTTGAATTGAAAAAGGCATTTGAATTAAAGAAAGTAAAAGTACCTCCCATATTAGCTTGAGGTGATTTATGCAAAGAGTTTTCATCAAGCATTTTCATCAAAAGATTGACTTGTTCAGGAGTGAAAGGAGAGGATGAAATGGGATTTCCAGAAACAGAACTGGAACTGGGATGAACCATGGGTTGTTGACCAGTGGAGTATTGGGAATCTGCAGCATGATTACTCGAGAGATTTTTCACAAAAGGAGAGAAAGAGTTCCTTTTAACAAACCCCCCATTAGGTCTGTAAGAACTGCCACCATAACCAGGAGGTGGACCAACAACTTCAAAACATCTTTCAATAGTATGACCCAGTTTATGACACTTAGAACATTTAAGATTAGGATTTGGTCCCCTTCTAGTTTCAAAATTTTTGTTATCAAAAGGTCTCCTCCTATTTTCAAAAGATTTAGCAACAAAAGCAGAATTTTGAGGTTTTGGATGAGCCTCAACAGGAGTGGCCCTGTGAGATTCCTCCCTTGAAATAATGGCAAAAGCAGTTTTAACACTAGGAAGGGGATCCCTAGTAAGAATATTGCTTCTAATGGGCAGGTATATTTCATCCAAGCCCATTAGAAACTGCATAAGCTTAAGTAACTTATGGTGCTTCCTGAAACCCTTTAGCAGCATTACAAGTACAAACAGGAAGTTTAACCAAAGAATCAAACTGTCTCCATAAAGCATTCAATCTATGATAATAATCAGCAAGAGTACTTCCATTTTGAGTAAGAGAGTTGATTTTATGATGAAGATTAAAAGTTATAGAACCATCAACTTTGTCATAAGTTTCCTTAAGTTCTTCCCATACAGACATAGCATCTTTAGAAAATATTTGACCCAGATAAACATCATCAGACAAAGAACCAAGAATCCAAGAAAGAACAACAGAATTGCATCTATCCCATTGTTTAGCAAGAACATCATTATCAATAGGTCTTTCATAAGTTCCATCAATAAAACAAAGTTTGTTTTTAGTTTCCAAAGCAAGTTCCATTGCACAAGCCCATATTTTATAGTTTTCAGTGCCTTTCAGTTTTAAACTAATTAGAGGAGCACCAGATGTGTCACTAGCATGAAAATATAGAGGATCACCAAAATCAAGACTGCTAATAAGAGTACCAAACATATTGACACCATTTTCAAAATCACCACCAACTGGTCTTAAATTATCATCCAAGTAATCACCATTATAAAAAATAGAACCACAACTTATAAAGACAGATAATCAGAGATAAACAGAAGGACACAAAGACAAAAGATCCTAAAGGATGCAGGAACAGAGGCCAGATTCAAGAACACTTAAGTGTCTTGACAGGTATGTTCAAGGATCCTCTCTTCTACCAAAAAAAGATTAGACAAACTGAAAGATTAATCAACACTTACATAAAACTTAACCACAATACGAAAAGATTCAATAATAAGCTCACAGTAGATAGATATACTCATAGCAAATAAGAAACAAGCACAGAGTAGCAAGAAATCAAACAGCAGAATAATAAAGACATAAAGAAAGATCCCAACTGATAGGTCAAACCTTTCTCACTTAGAGCACTCCAAATGAGAAACAATTTGCTACTAGAAGGGTAGGATAAGAAGCTTACAGTGGGGTCGCCAGCAATAATTCTAATAATAATCGATAAAAGGGACAAGAAATATACTCCAACCAATGATCAATTCCTTTTAACAAAGGATTGATTTCAGTAATATGAGAGATAAACAAGATATATAAGATCAAACACAAATCTAAAAAGATCGTGTTGATGGACAAATCTTGTAATATACCGCTACAAGTGGCAAGGTTAACGATTCTAAAAAGAATCCAACCCTACACACGAGCAGAAACAAGAAAAAATAAGAATAAACAGATTTAGGGTTTTTAATTGAAAATATTATCAGATCTAAAAAATAACAAAGGATAAAGATATTTTGATTTAGAAATCGATAATTATATGATCTGATTCAAAAAATATATAAAGATTTGAGCCTAAGCTCTGATACCATGTAAAAAAGTATAGATATATATATATATATAATATATCATTGCAGGATAATAATACTTATATATATGTAGAAAATTATAGATATATATGTATAATAGACACACATCATTGCAGCGATAAAGAACGAACTAGCCATATGATTAAATCAATGTTTTGATACAGAAAATTAAGCAAAAAAAGATCAAACAATCACATCGAAAATATTAGGGTTTTACAACGGTAAAAAGAGGCTGCAAGAAGTGGTAAAGGACTACAGTGCCCATCACAATGTATATATATAGAAAATAATTACGCTTTGCACCCTCAGACTTCAGTCTTCTACATCCTCTGCCCAAGAGCTCATAACTTCTACATCTTCAGTCCATATGATCATAACTTGCACAAACTGTCCAGCTTTGGTCCTTTTGTCCTATGCAATCATCACTGGTCCTTTCCTGCATAAACAACATTTTAAGTTAACAATTAATTTGATTAAATAACAAATAGAAAAAATTACATTTTTGGTCCCTGTCGTGGGTCAAAAATTACCGTTTTCATCCTTAGGTTTCATAAATTACCGTTTTAGTCCAAATAAGTTTGGTCCGTCAACGGTTTTGGTCCAAATTCCAAACGGGCGTTAAATTACCCATCACGTGACCTGCACATGATGGGTATTTTAGTCTTTTTCTTCCTACAAGGACTAAAAGTGTAATTAACTTTTTAATTAGTGATATATATTTTTTATAATAATAATATATATTTTCTAATTAACTTTTTAATTAACAATATATAATATATATATATATATTAATCTGCTAATCATCATCATCTTCTAAATCTGTATATACATATTATTATTTTTATATATACGTTGCTGCTACTGCTAACTTCTTCTAAATCTATATAAAATCCTTCAAAAAAATTTCCGATTGATTTAAATACAATCAAACACACATACATCTAATAATAACATATAGATATAAATAACAGATTCATACATAATCTAATATAATCAAATCTTTTTCTTTTGAAAATTACCACTTGTACATCTGAAAATAATATATAGATATAGATAGATACATAGATCTGAATATTTGAATATCTGAAAATCTGATACATAAATATAAATGATAGCCACCACTCGACATAACCTTCGACCATGACATCATCCCCGATTTCATATACTTGGAGGCGAAGAACCGTCAGTGGGGCGGCGGTTTTCAAATCTGATGATAGGTGTTTCCAAAATACATACATGATACATAGATCTATATATTGCGGTGGTGATGGTTTTCTTTATCTCTCTCTCTCTTCTTTTTTTTTTTCTTTTCCAGATCCCTTATTGAATCAAATATTTACATACACATTGTATAATTCAGAAGAAGGGGACTAGAGTGCATATATAATACGATATGCCTTAAAATATTTTATGAACCTGAGTCCAAAAGACAGTCATGATTAAAGTAGACTTAGAATTGTGAATTTCACCAAGTCTTTCAGGAGATAATGGCCACATACTGACAAAAGCTTCTTTATACAAATATCCAAACATAATGTGTATTTGGTGTTACTATGACTTGCAAAGAACAACAATATATCTATATATTTGGTTTTTTCTATTTTAGGATTTGAGTTTTGTGTGATCAGATTTATGTAGAGACTAAACATTGGAAAAGAGGGGATAAAAATTTTGTATCCACATGTTTGAAGATATTTTTTTGGGTGTTTTGTTTTTGAATTAATTGTAAGTATAGATAAATAGATAATAGATATAGAGATGAAAAAAATAAAAACTCTAGGTATTATCAATTTAATATTAAAACTTCATTATTTACTTTAGTTTTTGTGGTATATATATATATATATATATATATATATATATATATATATATATATATATATATATATATATATATATATATATATATATATATATATATATATATATATATATATATATATATATATATATATATATATATATATATATATATATATATATATATATATATATATATATATATATATATATATATATATATATATATATATATATATATATATATATATATATATATATATATATATATATATATATATATATATATATATATATATATATATATATATATATATATATATATATATATATATATATATATATATATATATATATATATATATATATATATATATATATATATATATATATATATATATATATATATATATATATATATATATATATATATATATATATATATATATATATATATATATATATATATATATATATATATATATATATATATATATATATATATATATATATATATATATATATATATATATATATATATATATATATATATATATATATATATATATATATATATATATATATATATATATATATATATATATATATATATATATATATATATATATATATATATATATATATATATATATATATATATATATATATATATATATATATATATATATATATATATATATATATATATATATATATATATATATATATATATATATATATATATATATATATATATATATATATATATATATATATATATATATATATATATATATATATATATATATATATATATATATATATATATATATATATATATATATATATATATATATATATATATATATATATATATATATATATATATATATATATATATATATATATATATATATATATATATATATATATATATATATATATATATATATATATATATATATATATATATATATATATATATATATATATATATATATATATATATATATATATATATATATATATATATATATATATATATATATATATATATATATATATATATATATATATATATATATATATATATATATATATATATATATATATATATATATATATATATATATATATATATATATATATATATATATATATATATATATATATATATATATATATATATATATATATATATATATATATATATATATATATATATATATATATATATATATATATATATATATATATATATATATATATATATATATATATATATATATATATATATATATATATATATATATATATATATATATATATATATATATATATATATATATATATATATATATATATATATATATATATATATATATATATATATATATATATATATATATATATATATATATATATATATATATATATATATATATATATATATATATATATATATATATATATATATATATATATATATATATATATATATATATATATATATATATATATATATATATATATATATATATATATATATATATATATATATATATATATATATATATATATATATATATATATATATATATATATATATATATATATATATATATATATATATATATATATATATATATATATATATATATATATATATATATATATATATATATATATATATATATATATATATATATATATATATATATATATATATATATATATATATATATATATATATATATATATATATATATATATATATATATATATATATATATATATATATATATATATATATATATATATATATATATATATATATATATATATATATATATATATATATATATATATATATATATATATATATATATATATATATATTTTTGGGTGTTTTGTTTTTGAATTAATTGTAAGTATAGATAAATAGATAATAGATATAGAGATGAAAAAAATAAAAACTCTAGGTATTATCAATTTAATAATAAAACTTCATTATTTACGCTTTTAGTCCTTGTGGTAAGAAAAAGACTAAAATACCCATCATGTGCATGTCATGTGATCGGTAATTTAACGTCCGTTTGGAATTTGGACCAAAACCGTTGACGGAGCAAACTTATTTGGACTAAAACTGTAATTTATGAAACCTAAGGATGAAAACGGTAATTTCTGACCCACGACAGGGACCAAAACTGTAATTTACTCAAAAAGTTATGACAAATAATAATACTTGTAATGTAATATGGATTCATATTCCGTGACATGACCACAAGTGATTGAATTGTCACGCAATCGTATACGAGTAATTAATAAATTATAATCTAAACAAAAAATGAATCCAAAATACAAGCTCAAGGTAGCAATCGACTCGCTATATCGACACACCAATGTCAACCCAGAAACATACACTCGACTCGTTGTTGACTGTGTTCGACTCAGCGACCCACATCAAGCAAAACGCTTACAAATTCACATGGACAATCATCTTTACGAACCCACAACCACTTTTATTCACAATCGTCTCCTTGACCTCTATGCAATGTCTGGAAAACTAATGGATGCACAGAACCTGTTTGATAAAATGCCTCAACGAGATATATTCACTTACAATGCCATGTTGAAAGCTTATTCGAAAACCGGCTCAGTGGATGACTTGCATGGCTTTTTTAAAAACATTCCACGTAAAGATTCTGTTTCTTATAACACTATGATTGCGGGTTTAGGTAGTCGAGGGAGGGAATTCGAGGCGTTGGATTTGTTTGTTAGAATGTTGAAAAATGGTGTTGAGGTTACCGGGTTTAGTTATGTGAGTGTTTTAAATGCGTGTTCTTGGGTTTTGAATTTGGGGTTTGGGAAGCAAGTTCATGGGAAGGTTATAGTTTGTGGTTTGGTATGGAGTAATGGTTATGTTTGTAACGCGTTGATGGATTTGTATGCAAAATGTGGTGAGATTGATGCGGCTCGTTGTTTGTTTGATGGAATGTGTGATAAGAATAATCTTGTTTCTTGGAATATGATGATTTCGGGGTATATGAAAAATGAGTTGCCTGAAGAGTGTTTGAAGTTGTTTCGTGAAATGAAGTTGTCGGGTTTAAAGCCAGACAATGTTACAGTTTCAAACGTTCTTGGTGCTTTTTTTCAAACGGGTAGTATTAATGAGGCAGTAAAAATTTTTGAGGATGTTAAGGAAAAAGATGTCATTTCTTGGACGACAATGATTGTTGGTCATGTGCAGAATGGGAAGGAAGAGGGCGCGTTGGTTTTATTTAATGAAATGTTAATGGAAAATGTTAGGCCAGACAAGTTTACAATTTCGAGTATCGTGAGTTCTTGTGCCCGATTGGCTTCTTTGTGTTATGCTCAAGGGATTCATGGGAAATCGGTTCACATGGGTGTTGATGATGATACACTTGTGTCTAGTGCCCTTGTTGATATGTATTCAAAATGTGGTGAACCATTTGAGGCCCGTAAGGTTTTTGATAGGATACATTCTAAAACAATTGTGTCTTGGAATTCTATGATTCTAGGTCTTGCTCAAAACGGTAAGGATGTAGAAGCTCTCGGACTTTATGAAGAAATGTTGATGGATGATATAAAGCCAGATAGCATCACGTTTGTAGGCGTTCTTTCTGCTTGTATCCACGAAGGCCTTACTGAAAGGGGAGAACAATATTTTCAATCAATGACAAAAGAGTATGGAATCTTACCAACTGCAGATCATTATGCATGTCTGATCAATCTACTAGGCCGATCAAATTGTATAGAAAAAGCCGTGGAAATAGTAAACGGCATGCCTGATAGACCTAATAGTCTTATTTGGTCAACCCTTTTATCTGTTTGTAAACTAAAAGGTGACATTGAACATGCAGAGATGGCTGCAAAACACCTATTTGAGTTGGAACCATCAAATGCCGAACCTTATATTACGCTGTCCAATATGTATGCTGCTAACGGTAGATGGAAAGATGTGGAACTCATGAGATCTCTAATGAACAGAAAAAATATTAAGAAGTTCGCTGCATTTAGTTGGGTGGAAATTGATGGAAAGGTGTACAAGTTTGTGTCAGACGATCGATCTCATCCAGAAAGAGAAGCTATTTATCACGAATTAAACAGGCTTGTAAGAAAGGTATTCAATGCTGGATATTCTCCAAATAAAGATCTGGTCTTGCATGATGTTGGGGATGATGAGAAGTTTCAATCAATATGCCTTCATAGTGAGAAATTGGCACTAGTATATGGATTGATGAGGAAACGTGAAGGACGGCAACCTGTTAGGATTATCAAGAACATTCGAGTTTGTAGTGATTGTCATTTGTTTATGAAGTTTGTTTCAAGAGTCATTAGTCGCACCATCATATTGAGGGATTCGAAAAGATTTCATCATTTTGTAGAGGGATCTTGCTCATGCAAGGATCTTTGGTGATTCTTTGAGGGTTGACTTTTGTTCACAATCCATTATACTATTCTTCTTCTTTCAAATTTATACACAAGTTACCGTGATATGAGAAGAAGAAAAAGCTGAGAAGAAGCCATGAACCTATCTGGCAACCATCTTTACAAGCTTTGGATCCTAATACTGTTTGGAGTGAGGCAACCCCATGAGGGGGCAAATCCTGCCATGTGGCGCCACATCATCTAAGGAGTTGTCCCCCCCTTTTTTTTTGATTGAGTGACGCTACTCTTTACAAGGGGCAACTCCTGCCAAGTGGCACTATATAATTGGTTGAGAAATAGAAAAGTGAAAAAGTGGGGAAGGGAGAGAGAGTTGTGTGTAAAGTGCGGGGAGAAGCGAGCGACTAGAATATGCTTTGGAAGGCTTTTTTTATGGCTCAAGTTGCCCCTTGGGGCAATGTAGAGAGCAAAGACGCCTCGCTCCCCATAGTCTAAGGGGAGGTGACTCATGTCTTTTTTTGCATATATAAAAGATTGCGTTTGTTGAAGTTTACAGGTGCAAGTTATGATTGGCCACCAATGGCATGGCAACAGACCATTAAAATTCATTGAGTTCATCACATACCATCCCTTGTATAGTGCACGACACACTGAATATCCGCTTGATGGTAAGTTAAACAGTTTATATTCATGTATGTTTAACATTTTAGATCTGATTATAAGCTCTTTCAGAAAGGGAAGTGATATTTGTACCACACAATTTGATTAATTTACCACACTGTATAACTATTACAGCAGACTGTACAAACAGTTAATGCATAGTTGTGGTAAATTAATCAAGTTATGTGGTACGAATATCATTTCCCTTTCAGAAATGGTATCTGTTTCATGATTAATTAACTATATTATTGTTTTGATTTGGTAATGAAAAAGAGTACTACATCGATTGAAGTGTATAGATGTTCTAGGATTCTAATGGTACTGTTCAACCACGAGTAAGTAGTTTTGGGGAAGTGTTTGACTGACTATTGCATAACTTAAATACTCCTCATCAATGAAAAATAGGGAAACTATCGTGAACATAATTCAATATGAAAAATCTGAAAGCTGCACCTAAAATCTCTAGGGTGAAACTGGAGTGTGATCATTGCGGCTTTTTAAATTACAAGTTTTGTCTTTATAACTCCAATTTCAGCATACTAAATAGAAGTTATTAACTCCCAATTGAACTTGAAGTTTCAATGATGTAATTGGTTTCATTTTCATACTTTAACTACATTATTACAGGTAACACTGGGCGGAAATATTGTTTTCTGTGTGATTTTAGTGACAATTCCCAACTGTTGCTAACTTGCTATCATCATTTATCTCCATGTTGAGTATATGCTACTGATAAAACTTTTAAGCACATATAAAGGTAGGGACACATTTGAATTCTCAAATTTATATTCAGAGTTGCTATATTCAGTATCTGTAGGTGTTTTTAGGGTCATATACAGTAGGAATCACTGGAATAAAAAAATAAATGAAACATCATTCATGGTTTTTACCTTTTTTTACAGCATCTATAATCACGTGTATTCCTAGAAGCAAACAACAATATATTGATTGTCCATAAATCTGGTCAATCCAAAACCCTGCCCAATACTTAGTGTTTATATAATTATATAGGTACTAAGTTCAGGTTTGGGTATCGATTTATATCATATGGTTATACAGGTCAGTTCAAAGCAGACTCCATTGTTGAACAAGCCCTTGAGCTGTTGCAAAGCTTGAAAACAGATGGTTTAATGTAGTTAGATCTGAACAAAACTTGAGACGTCATCCATTTTTGCCGGATTGATAGGAAGTTTAACCTGGGCTATTGTATTGTGGCTATATTGGTCACCTTCTATAATCATGAAAATGGATCACAGTTCCTCGTCACACTTCGTGCCCATACATGTCTCTTAGAAGCTGCCTTATGCAACTCGTCCGTGGTTCGTCCCTCGCCTGGGGACGAGTCAACACCACGGTGCCACTCGTCCAGGTCCGATTCGTCCCCCCACGCACGAATCCTTCTCCATTTTTTTTTAATCAACGGGTACTTTTTTTAAAACTTTGAAGATTGACACCTTTAGTCCCTGAAACGGTTATAATTCAAAAAACAAGTTTGAGATTTTGACAATATTGGTCCCTAACGGCTCATTTTTGATTATACATATAACACTATCATTCACATATATTTCACACATTACACCCACATATCTCTATATTTCATACATTACAACAATTCCTAATCAACCATGTCAAACTTCAACAACCAACAAGCCGACGATTTCTACAACGCAGCTTTAAACTTTACACCCGCAAACTCAAGTTCGGCACCCCAAATTTCGAACAACTCACCGCCAACACCACAATATCCATCGTTTTCATCTCCCGTGCCTCCAATCCAACAGATGATGTATGCGAATGACCCCCGTTTTCATCAATTTATGCAAACTTATTTCAATCAATTCTCGCAACCACAACAACAACCAATGATGTATGGCGGGTCATCTTCATCGACACTATGTCCACCCGATCCCATCCCCACTCCCGTACCTGACCCCACACCCGACCCGAACTGTCCCGCCGCCGAGGAGGGAAAACCAAAACGATGGCTCGGCGCTCGAAGAAGAATAAGGAACCAATGATCGACACCACCAATCAAGACAAAGCGAATTGGTCCGAGTTATAAATGAAAATTCTAACCTAATGTTGGATCGACGCTTCTGAGGATCCGATCGTGGGCAAGGACCAAACCGGCGATTGTTTTTGGGGAAAAATTATAAAGAACTACAATGCCCAAGTGACCATTCAACGAAGGCCGAATCAATTGTCGGGAAAATGGAGAAAGATCAAAGAAAAAGTGGGAAAGTTCCACTCCATTTGGGTGAGCTACGATTCCAATAGGGAGAGTGGTGAGGACGATAATCAAGTGATGGAGCAAGCCCGTTCGGAGTTCTTCAATCAAACCAAATTTCAATTTAACATGTATGATTGTTGGAAGCTTTTGAAAGATAGGCCGAAGTTTTTTCAAGTTTCGGGTGTTGATGTGATGGGTCGAACCATGGAGAAAAGGCGACAACACATCGATATAGTTGATAGTGAGGATGAGCCGCTTGACCCGATTGACCTTTCGGAGCCCGACATTTTTGGCCGTCACCCATTTGTGGTCCTACTAGGTCAAAGACGCCACGAACCTCGGGCACCTCTGATGCGGGGTCATCTCGGTCATCGGCTTTGGACCTTGCCGCTCGACTTGAAAGGATTGGGAGCACCAAAGAAGCGCTTATGGAAGAGCAACGAGAATCTCTTGTCATGATTCGTGAGGAGGAAAAGAAGCGCACCATGTACTCGGCTCTAGCATTTATGGGTCAAACCGAGTGTGACGAGGAAGAAAATGAATTCATCACACTCGCGAAAAAGAAATTGATAGCCGAGTATAGCCCGTTCGTTCGCGGTCCCAACAACTAGTTTATTTTTATTTTTAAGTAATTAGGAATGTTGTTTGTTTTTTTTAAGTATTTAGGATTGTTTTTTTTTAAGTATTTAGGATTATTTGTTTTATTTTTAAGTATTTAGGAATGTTTTTTTTTAATTGTATTTTCGGTTTTTTTTATGTGGTTAATAGTATTTGGGTAAATTACAAAAATCATTCCTGAGGGTTGTTCAAAACTACACTGGTCATACCTACAATTTAAAAATTACGCGAGACATACCTATCGTTGTCAAAAACTTACACTGACCATACCTATCGCTGACGGCCGTCTATTTGGCTGTTAAGTCAAGTCACGTGCCGTGCATGTGAGGTATCAAAACCGTAATTTCGTGTATACTTTAGGTATCATCCGTGTAATTTACCCTAATAAAAAATTATTAAGATATTTATATTTGTATTTCATTTATTAAAGTGAGTAAATATTCTATATTAAAATTCACGTATTTATATATATATTTAAGTATTTAGGATTGTTTGTTTTATTTTTAAGTATTTAGGAATGTTTTTTTTTAAGTATTTAGGAATGTTTTTTTTTAAGTATTTAGGATTGTTTTTTTTTTAGTATTTAGGATTGTTTGTTTTATTTTTAAGTATTTAGGATTGTTTGTTTTATTTTTAAGTATTTAGGAATGTTTTTTTTTAAGTATTTAGGATTGTTTGTTTTTTTTTAAGTATTTAGGATTGTTTGTTTTTTTTTAAGTATTTAGGATTGTTTGTTTTATTTTTAAGTATTTAGGAATGTTTTTTTTTAAGTATTTAGGATTGTTTGTTTTATTTTTAAGTATTTAGGATTGTTTGTTTTTTTTTAAGTATTTAGGATTGTTTGTTTTATTTTTAAGTATTTAGGATTGTTTGTTTTATTTTTAAGTATTTAGGAATGTTTTTTTTTAAGTATTTAGGAATGTTTTTTTTTAAGTATTTAGGATTGTTTTTTTTTTTTAAGTATTTAGGATTGTTTGTTTTATTTTTAAGTATTTAGGAATGTTGTTTGTTTTTTTTAAGTATTTAGGATTGTTTTTTTTTTAGTATTTAGGATTGTTTTTATTTTTAAGTATTTAGGAATGTTTTTTTTTTAAGTATTTAGGATTGTTTTTTTTTTAGTATTTAGGAATGTTTTTTTTTTAGTATTTAGGAATGTTTTTTTTTTAGTATTTAGGAATTGTTTTTTTTTTAAGTAATTAGGAATGTTGTTTGTTTTTTTTAAGTATTTAGGATTGTTTTTTTTTTAAGTATTTAGGATTATTTGTTTTATTTTTAAGTATTTAGGAATGTTTTTTTTTTAGTATTTAGGATTGTTTTTTTTTTAAGTATTTAGGAATGTTTTTTTTTAAGTAATTAGGAATGTTGTTTGTTTTTTTTAAGTATTTAGGATTGTTTTTTTTTTAAGTATTTAGGATTATTTGTTTTATTTTTAAGTATTTAGGAATGTTTTTTTTTTAGTATTTAGGATTGTTTTTTTTTTAAGTATTTAGGAATGTTTTTTTTTTAGTATTTAGGAATGTTTTTTTTTTAGTATTTAGGAATGTTTTTTTTTTAGTATTTAGGAATGTTTTTTTTTTAGTATTTAGGAATGTTTTTTTTTTAGTATTTAGGAATGTTTTTTTTTTAGTATTTAGGAATGTTTTTTTTTTAGTATTTAGGAATGTTTTTTTTTTAGTATTTAGGAATGTTTTTTTTTTAGTATTTAGGAATGTTTTTTTTTAATTTTTTTTCAATGCAATTTTTACTCAAAGAATCCATAAAATAAAAAAAAATAAAATTTGTAAGGAAGTTTTGGAGGTTAAACAACAACAATTGGTATCCTTTGTTTAATTGTACTTTTCATTGAAAAAAAAACTATCTTTTCATAATAAATTTCATATCTACCCAACTTAATAACCGAAGTATAAATAAAACTCTAAAACTCTAAATAATTATTTTTATGGTGAATTACAAAGATAATACCTGAAGTATGCACGAATTTACGGTTTTGATACCTCACATGCACGACACGTGACTTGACTTAACGGCCAAATAGACGACCGTCAGTGATAGGTATGGTCAGTGTAAGTTTTTGACAATGATGGGTATGTCTCGCGTAATTTTTAAATTGTAGGTATGACCATTGTAGTTTCGAACAAACCATAGGTATGATTTTTGTAATTTACCCTAGTATTTTATTTTTAATTTTAATGAATTATGTGTGTTGTTTAATTTTTGTTAAATATTGAGGGATTGAAAGTGTAAAGTTAGATAAAGTGTAGAATTAAATAAAAGGTGGGTCCAAGACTCCTGGGTATAAGGTTGGATTTATGGGGATTAGTCCTTGGATGGTTTTTTACTGATGTGGCGCTGATTAAGACTAGTCCTCATGCGGATGAGTCCTGGCGTAAGGCACCTTCTTAGTGTTGACATGACTCTACAGTGCCTAATAAGTTGTTTAAAAGAAAAACCCCCGACAAGAGTAGTAGTCAACATAAGCAAATACACCGAGCCTTTCATCTGGTCAACTCATTCTAGGCAAACCTTGAAGATTACCATCAATTAATTTTAGTGTTTTATTGTATTCAATTTCTTATATAAAAAAACCACAATTGTTTTAAAATTTCATTAAAAAAATTTCTAACATGACAAAATCAACCCCTTTCCTGCGTATGTTTCTAGAAATGATAATGTCATAGTTATTTTTTTCTCCAAAATTATTTCACCAACCCTAAATCTAACATAACCATGTAAAGTTCATCAGCTGATCAGCCTTATTTCATTTTCGGTTTTTTGAAACCAATCCAACTTCACTCTCTTTTTTTCAATGCAATTTTTACTCAAAGAATCCATAAAATAAAAAAAAATAAAATTTGTAAGGAAGTTTTGGAGGTTAAACAACAACAATTGGTATCCTTTGTTTAATTGTAATCTTTAAAACACAGAGCTTTTGTTTATTACTAGTTTAGCTGTTGGATACAATAATAATTCATTGAGTAGAAAGATAAAATCTCATATCCTAAAATTATGATTTTTAAAACAAGAGGTTAGAATTATTATAAAGTAGTATAGATAGGATAATACATACATATATTTACACATGTTAAAACAGATTGAGATCCTCAAAAGTTGAAAGTAACTTTATAGGTAAAGTTGAGAGATCTTGACCCGTGGATTTAAATCAATGTTTAAGATTCAAAAATCATCTTTGAATCTTGGCCCTTGATTTTAATCCAATGGTCAAGATCTCCTAACTTTACTTATAAAGTTTTTTTAACTTTAGAGGATCCCCAATATCTTAAAACACCTTAAAAAAGGAAAATTACTTGGACACAATTAAAAGACAGTTCTTACTTTGGGCAAACTTTTAAAAAATCCCAATTTAGATAAAAATAACTTCGTCTTCCCAAGGTTTTTGCTCACTACGGAAGTATTTACTAGGAATATTCTTTCCAAAGCATATGCATGAATTAATCAAAATTTGATCCTGTTCTAATCTCATTTCAATTCTTTTCAAGAAAACATAACGGCCATAAATGTGTTGCGAGTGGAACAACTACAAGCAAAGTACTCAACGTTGTTCAAGCAACTCACCAATGGTAGCCAACAATTCAATGATGCTTTAACCAACAAGATAGTGATCAAAAGTCAAATGTGGAAACACCAACTTGTATCTTTTTTTAACAATAACCGGTTTCATTTTGGGCATTTGATAAGTAGAAACATCTAACCATTGGTTTTAAAGTTTGTAATGCTTTTCTCAGTTATGGTCGTTGACATAGGTAACAGCCCCACTACAACTTAAGACAATCCAGCAAAGACTAGTAGCACGATCTCTCCGGCTGAAGAGAGCCCAAATGAGAATAGTGGTCATACATTAAACAATATCATAAATACAAAAATAAAATAAAAAACACAGAGATTAAAAGCAACTTTAATAAAATAAAATATATTAATGAGGCAATTGTGTTCGCTGTCCAAATAAAACAAATGCGACACTTTGTAGTGAATGTTAAACAAATTAAGGTGACTTGTAACCACGAACATGAAGTTTTGAGCAACCCAAGTTCCTAATACATCAAACTGTAAGCTATCTCCATCATGTGGAAGATACAACAATCGACCAATTAATGGATATTGATGATCTTGTCATCTCCTAAAACAAAATAACAAAATATAGAACATTATCACATTCCAGCATACTCCATTAACAAAACATTGCAAAACCATAGTAATATGTGTGAGGGGGGATATGGGGAAGATGAATGAGAGTGACTTAAATATATCTATGTAACGAATGGGGTGAAACCTTAGTGGTACCGTCATTATGTGATCATATGGGCTCACAAATGAAGACTAAAGTTCACAGACTCAAAACTTACCAAAGGCAAGTGGAAAAATTATGGGTATGTTTGGCACAAAAGCTTCGAGTAGTTAGGGGTTTGGAGCTGGGGCTTCTATTTCAACCTTTCTTATACAAGCTTTTATTTTAAAGACCTTTCGGGGATTTTAGGAGCTTTTTAGGGCCGAGACTTTTGATTTCAAATGCATATCCAAATAGAGCTATCATTTTAAAAGAGACTTATTTTTAAAAGCTTGGGGCTTTTAAGCTCCTAAAAGCCCAAAAGCCCTTTGCCAAACAGACACTATATCTTGTGACCCATGTGTGAGAATGTTGACTTACCGGCATGAGTTCTATGCAGTGTGCGCTCTGGATACTAAGACGGTATATGAGACCATAGGGTTCTCATTCATTTACTTCTTTTTAAATATACCTTTGTAATTGGTTACTATTCCTCACAACTATTTTGTCCAAATTGAAAACTTTCAAAAATAAGTCTATATAAAAAACTAACCTCTTCAGTTTATCTAAACTAGACTTATGGCCGCGTAATATGGCTTAGGCGGCGGAGGTGGTGGCAACAGGTGGCATTGGCAGTGGGGGCCGCGATCTTAATGAATGTAAAAATGATTGATGTTAAAGGTCGTAGTGTAGTTATTTTAAGGGTTGAAGGGTCTATATTCTAAATTATTTCATTAAGAGTATTATAGGTATATTAGGTGAAGACGATTAAATTAATGAATAAAGGAGAGGAGTATTTTTGATTTTTCAAAGATTGAAAGTTTAAGGGAAAAAATGGAGGCATTTGTTTTATCCGATAATATAGATAAATAATTTATCTTTAAAAAAATGGAGGAGGATTTTTTTACCCCACTTAACTAGTCAAGTTAAAAAACTTTTAACCCTAAAATTAAAATCAAAAGTCAATATCTATATACTATATTATAAAAAAAATACTCCCTTGTTAAAAGTTACATAGGGGGGAATTGTTTAAAATGTCCTTAATGATTAAATTACACTATTAGCCCTTTTTTATTTTTTATTTTTTTGAAAGGTGAATTTCGCTGGAAACTTCGTGTCGCGATTCGACAGCGGGAGGTCTAGCATACGTTGTCTTAACCGGGTCCACGCTAGAGAGCTCCCTCGAAGTAGAAATGCCTATTTCAAATACCCGATGGGGGAAAACCCCTACTAATCTGTAACATCCCAAAACTTAATCGTTTCTGTTGACTAACGTCGTTAGGTCAAATTCTAAGTTCGTGATATGTTATGTGGTAAAATGTGTGTTTATATGTTTATGTGCCCTATATGTGAGATTAATTATCTTTAATGAGTGACAATAAAGTGGACTAAATGATGTGTAAAAGGCCTTTGTAGTGTGCGAAAGTGCTTTAGTGTGTTATATGTATCCCCAATAGGTGTTTTTAAGCGAAATAAAGTCAATATGAAGTCCAGGGACTAGTTTTGCCAAAGGTGTAAAGTTAAAAAACGGGTTTAGGTTAGGATTAGCCTAATCTAGGGTTATTTTCCAGCCTAAACATAATTAAAAAGCAAACACAAAGTTTCTTCAATCCCTAATTGATTTCTTAAGCAAAATCTTCAAGTTTTGGTCAATCGAATCGAGTGTTTTGTATTGAATTGGATCGGCCATCATTTGCTACAGGTAATCCATGATTCGTTGTCTATATTTTCAGATCTAAAGATGTTATATATTGATTCAAATCTGATTTTAAAAGAGATTCTTAAAGAATTAGGGTTTATATTATGTTTTGGTTAATTAATGATCAAAACGGTGTTAAACGAGTCTAAGGTCGATCTTGATGATCAAAAGATGTTTATTTATGTCGAAAACATGTTTTGGGAGAAGATTTAGTCGTTCGTTTATGGAAAAATCGAAGAACTTGGTCGTTTTTGAAATCTGGACGAAATTACGTTAAATTCGTTAGCTGAGTCTGATTTTGTACTTGCGAAGATAATCTTCGTTTTGCTATCTTCGTAAGAACAAATCTATCTTCGTTTTGCTATCTTCGTAAGAACAAATCTATCTTCGTTTTGCTATCTTCGTAAGAACAAATCTATCTTCGTTTTGCTATCTTCGTAAGAACAAATCTATCTTCGTTTTGCTATCTTCGTAAGAACAAATCTATCTTCGTTTTGCTATCTTCGTAAGAACAAATCTATCTTCGTTTTGCTATCTTCGTAAGAACAAATCTATCTTCGTTTTGCTATCTTCGTAAGAACAAATCTATCTTCGTTTTGCTATCTTCGTAAGAACAAATCTATCTTCGTTTTGCTATCTTCGTAAGAACAAATCTATCTTCGTTTTGCTATCTTCGTAAGAACAAATCTATCTTCGTTTTGCTATCTTCGTAAGAACAAATCTATCTTCGTTTTGCTATCTTCGTAAGAACAAATCTATCTTCGTTTTGCTATCTTCGTAAGAACAAATCTATCTTCGTTTTGCTATCTTCGTAAGAACAAATCTATCTTCGTTTTGCTATCTTCGTAAGAACAAATCTATCTTCGTTTTGCTATCTTCGTAAGAACAAATCTATCTTCGTTTTGCTATCTTCGTAAGAACAAATCTATCTTCGTTTTGCTATCTTCGTAAGAACAAATCTATCTTCGTTTTGCTATCTTCGTAAGAACAAATCTATCTTCGTTTTGCTATCTTCGTAAGAACAAATCTATCTTCGTTTTGCTATCTTCGTAAGAACAAATCTATCTTCGTTTTGCTATCTTCGTAAGAACAAATCTATCTTCGTTTTGCTATCTTCGTAAGAACAAATCTATCTTCGTTTTGCTATCTTCGTAAGAACAAATCTATCTTCGTTTTGCTATCTTCGTAAGAACAAATCTATCTTCGTTTTGCTATCTTCGTAAGAACAAATCTATCTTCGTTTTGCTATCTTCGTAAGAACAAATCTATCTTCGTTTTGCTATCTTCGTAAGAACAAATCTATCTTCGTTTTGCTATCTTCGTAAGAACAAATCTATCTTCGTTTTGCTATCTTCGTAAGAACAAATCTATCTTCGTTTTGCTATCTTCGTAAGAACAAATCTATCTTCGTTTTGCTATCTTCGTAAGAACAAATCTATCTTCGTTTTGCTATCTTCGTAAGAACAAATCTATCTTCGTTTTGCTATCTTCGTAAGAACAAATCTATCTTCGTTTTGCTATCTTCGTAAGAACAAATCTATCTTCGTTTTGCTATCTTCGTAAGAACAAATCTATCTTCGTTTTGCTATCTTCGTAAGAACAAATCTATCTTCGTTTTGCTATCTTCGTAAGAACAAATCTATCTTCGTTTTGCTATCTTCGTAAGAACAAATCTATCTTCGTTTTGCTATCTTCGTAAGAACAAATCTATCTTCGTTTTGCTATCTTCGTAAGAACAAATCTATCTTCGTTTTGCTATCTTCGTAAGAACAAATCTATCTTCGTTTTGCTATCTTCGTAAGAACAAATCTATCTTCGTTTTGCTATCTTCGTAAGAACAAATCTATCTTCGTTTTGCTATCTTCGTAAGAACAAATCTATCTTCGTTTTGCTATCTTCGTAAGAACAAATCTATCTTCGTTTTGCTATCTTCGTAAGAACAAATCTATCTTCGTTTTGCTATCTTCGTAAGAACAAATCTATCTTCGTTTTGCTATCTTCGTAAGAACAAATCTATCTTCGTTTTGCTATCTTCGTAAGAACAAATCTATCTTCGTTTTGCTATCTTCGTAAGAACAAATCTATCTTCGTTTTGCTATCTTCGTAAGAACAAATCTATCTTCGTTTTGCTATCTTCGTAAGAACAAATCTATCTTCGTTTTGCTATCTTCGTAAGAACAAATCTATCTTCGTTTTGCTATCTTCGTAAGAACAAATCTATCTTCGTTTTGCTATCTTCGTAAGAACAAATCTATCTTCGTTTTGCTATCTTCGTAAGAACAAATCTATCTTCGTTTTGCTATCTTCGTAAGAACAAATCTATCTTCGTTTTGCTATCTTCGTAAGAACAAATCTATCTTCGTTTTGCTATCTTCGTAAGAACAAATCTATCTTCGTTTTGCTATCTTCGTAAGAACAAATCTATCTTCGTTTTGCTATCTTCGTAAGAACAAATCTATCTTCGTTTTGCTATCTTCGTAAGAACAAATCTATCTTCGTTTTGCTATCTTCGTAAGAACAAATCTATCTTCGTTTTGCTATCTTCGTAAGAACAAATCTATCTTCGTTTTGCTATCTTCGTAAGAACAAATCTATCTTCGTTTTGCTATCTTCGTAAGAACAAATCTATCTTCGTTTTGCTATCTTCGTAAGAACAAATCTATCTTCGTTTTGCTATCTTCGTAAGAACAAATCTATCTTCGTTTTGCTATCTTCGTAAGAACAAATCTATCTTCGTTTTGCTATTACGATGATATGTTTTAGCCTTATCTCAACGAGCTTTTTGTTTTATTTTGCGCTTATCGACTCCACCATTTTATTGAAGGAAAATGGTTAACACTCGCAACCGCAACATCCAACGCGACGGAGCTACTGCTAGCGTTACTCCACCTGTCCATCCGGGTGCAGGTGCTTCTAATGCTGCTAATGCTAATGTGAATCGTGTGAACCCCCGCCGTGTTAATCAACCAGGCTCATTGGGTCCGATGCCTCCACCACCTGGCAATCCTCCGAGAGTTAACGATGTAGTGGTGGATCAGATTCCCAATCAGGCGGAGATGTATAATCTTGTGCTAACTCTTCAGGCCCAGTTGGCCCAAACGCAAGAACAGTTGAATCAGGCGTTGGCAGCTAACGCAGAAGGAACTGGTAACAGTCACTCTGTGCCTTCTCACCACACTGAGCCACCGGTCGATGATGTCGTTATTCCCCATGCTAATGTTAATGTGGTTCCTCCTAATGATGTTCACGCCCCTCGATTCAAGTTTGAAAGTTTCCAGAAGTGTGGAGCTCAGAAATTCTATGGAACACTTAATGCAGTAGGTTGCATGGAATGGCTTGATGATACTGAGATGGTTTTTGAAGCTTGTGATTGTCCCGAGGATAAGAAAGTGTTGTGTGCTAGTAGGATGTTGAAAGAAGGTGCTCGGGACTGGTGGAAGAGCATTACCATTTCGATGACTCCAGCTATGGTATCTGCTATTACGTGGGCTAACTTCAGACAGAAATTTATTGAAGAGTATATTGGAGTTCATGAGCAGCGCAAAATGGAAAAAGAGTTTCGTGCCTTGACGGTGGATATAGGTACGCTGAGGTGGTTGCTTGGGTTGCTCCTTGCAACAGTCATACGTGGCGAGTAGTTTCGGGTGGTCTGATGACCCACCTAATGTCATGAACATAACGTGCTACTCAGGGATCGACATTGTCTTTCCTTAACGACGCAGATGGACCGTCGAAAGACTTCTCCATCAAGTCGGGTGTGAGGCTTCCTTGAGGTCGTATGACCGCCTGCACACAAACTCATACCCTATATGATAACGGTAACTTCGGTTACAACTTAACGGTAACTTCGGTTACAACTTAACGGTAACTTCGGTTACAACTTAACGGTAACTTCGGTTACAACTTAACGGTAACTTCGGTTACAACTTAACGGTAACTTCGGTTACAACTTAACGGTAACTTCGGTTACAACTTAACGGTAACTTCGGTTACAACTTAACGGTAACTTCGGTTACAACTTAACGGTAACTTCGGTTACAACTTAACGGTAACTTCGGTTACAACTTAACGGTAACTTCGGTTACAACTTAACGGTAACTTCGGTTACAACTTAACGGTAACTTCGGTTACAACTTAACGGTAACTTCGGTTACAACTTAACGGTAACTTCGGTTACAACTTAACGGTAACTTCGGTTACAACTTAACGGTAACTTCGGTTACAACTTAACGGTAACTTCGGTTACAACTTAACGGTAACTTCGGTTACAACTTAACGGTAACTTCGGTTACAACTTAACGGTAACTTCGGTTACAACTTAACGGTAACTTCGGTTACAACTTAACGGTAACTTCGGTTACAACTTAACGGTAACTTCGGTTACAACTTAACGGTAACTTCGGTTACAACTTAACGGTAACTTCGGTTACAACTTAACGGTAACTTCGGTTACAACTTAACGGTAACTTCGGTTACAACTTAACGGTAACTTCGGTTACAACTTAACGGTAACTTCGGTTACAACTTAACGGTAACTTCGGTTACAACTTAACGGTAACTTCGGTTACAACTTAACGGTAACTTCGGTTACAACTTAACGGTAACTTCGGTTACAACTTAACGGTAACTTCGGTTACAACTTAACGGTAACTTCGGTTACAACTTAACGGTAACTTCGGTTACAACTTAACGGTAACTTCGGTTACAACTTAACGGTAACTTCGGTTACAACTTAACGGTAACACCACTATGCTTCTCAACTGTTTTCCTTGTTGAGAGTTTTTAATAAATCGTTTCCGCATAATTGATGCCGTTAGGCAAAAGTTTTTGGAAATCCATATTTTTACGAAACGGGTGTTACAATTTGGTATCAGAGAAGTAGTTTAAGTGAACCAAGGCCTATTGACCATAGGGTTTGGACTTAAACTTAAGATGTGCATGCTAGGTACTCGTAGGATGCCTTAGCTAGTGATGACATGTGATGTAGGATGGGTTGGGATGAGTGCGAGTGTGATAGGGCTTACGAGATGTTTACGTTACGATGATATGTTTTAGCCTTATCTCAACGAGCTTTTTGTTTTATTTTGCGCTTATCGACTCCACCATTTTATTGAAGGAAAATGGTTAACACTCGCAACCGCAACATCCAACGCGACGGAGCTACTGCTAGCGTTACTCCACCTGTCCATCCGGGTGCAGGTGCTTCTAATGCTGCTAATGCTAATGTGAATCGTGTGAACCCCCGCCGTGTTAATCAACCAGGCTCATTGGGTCCGATGCCTCCACCACCTGGCAATCCTCCGAGAGTTAACGATGTAGTGGTGGATCAGATTCCCAATCAGGCGGAGATGTATAATCTTGTGCTAACTCTTCAGGCCCAGTTGGCCCAAACGCAAGAACAGTTGAATCAGGCGTTGGCAGCTAACGCAGAAGGAACTGGTAACAGTCACTCTGTGCCTTCTCACCACACTGAGCCACCGGTCGATGATGTCGTTATTCCCCATGCTAATGTTAATGTGGTTCCTCCTAATGATGTTCACGCCCCTCGATTCAAGTTTGAAAGTTTCCAGAAGTGTGGAGCTCAGAAATTCTATGGAACACTTAATGCAGTAGGTTGCATGGAATGGCTTGATGATACTGAGATGGTTTTTGAAGCTTGTGATTGTCCCGAGGATAAGAAAGTGTTGTGTGCTAGTAGGATGTTGAAAGAAGGTGCTCGGGACTGGTGGAAGAGCATTACCATTTCGATGACTCCAGCTATGGTATCTGCTATTACGTGGGCTAACTTCAGACAGAAATTTATTGAAGAGTATATTGGAGTTCATGAGCAGCGCAAAATGGAAAAAGAGTTTCGTGCCTTGACGGCTGAAGTGGGTAAAATCAATGATTATGCTCGTTCCTTTATGGAGAAGATGAAGTTCGTGGGCCATCTGTTCCGTACTGATGCAGATCAGGTTGCTTGCTATGTTGATGGTTTGCCTCCGAGTTATCGAGGTATTTGTAGGCAGCACAAGACTCTAACTGAAGCTATCAAAGAGTCTAAAAAGCTTGATGATGATTTTGCTACGGATAAGAAAGTGTTGTGTGCTAGTAGGATGTTGAAAGAAGGTGCTCGGGACTGGTGGAAGAGCATTACCATTTCGATGACTCCAGCTATGGTATCTGCTATTACGTGGGCTAACTTCAGACAGAAATTTATTGAAGAGTATATTGGAGTTCATGAGCAGCGCAAAATGGAAAAAGAGTTTCGTGCCTTGACGGCTGAAGTGGGTAAATCAATGATTATGCTCGTTCCTTTATGGAGAAGATGAAGTTCGTGGGCCATCTGTTCCGTACTGATGCAGATCAGGTTGCTTGCTATGTTGATGGTTTGCCTCCGAGTTATCGAGGTATTTGTAGGCAGCACAAGACTCTAACTGAAGCTATCAAAGAGTCTAAAAAGCTTGATGATGATTTTGCTACGGATAAGAAAGTGGAAAAGAAAGATGATGAGAAGAAGTCTGGTAATAAGAGGAGATTCGGTGGATCTAACCGTTTTGGTAAGAAATTCAAGGGATCTTCGTCCTCCGACAAGGGAAAGACAGACAAGGACGGAAAATGGTGCTCTAGCTGCAAAGCTATTCATTCTAGGCAGTGTTCTGCTAAGACCCGCAGGTGCAATAGGTGTGGAGCACAGGGTCATACCATTGATGAATGCACTGACAAAGCAAGATGTTATAAATGTGGAGACACAAAGCACCGTATTGCCGACTGTCCGCAAATGAAGAAGGACGAGGGAAAGAAGACGGAAGCCCCCAAAGCCAAAGCCCGTGCTTATCAGATGACGGCTGAAGAGGCCAAAGATGACGACCAGGTAGTTACTGCTACCCTTATTGTTAACTCCAAACTTGCTAATGTGTTATTTGATTCTGGTGCGAACAAATCTTTTGTGTCTACTCTGTTTGCTCCTAAATTAGACATGATTACGAGTCCCTTAAGGTGTCCTATTGAAGTAGAGGTGGCTAACGGCACAACGTCTATCGTACGTGAGGGTTATTCTGATTGTCCTTTAGAGATAGAGGGTCGGTGTTTTACTGCTAACTTGCTACCTGCTACTATCCATAGTTTTGATGTTATACTCGGTATGGACTGGATGTCTAAAAACGATGCTGTCGTCTTATGTGCAAAGAAAATAGTTCGTATCGCTACCCCTGACGGTAAAGGTGTCTGTGTTTATGGTGACAAGAAGCCGGGAAATGTTAAGGTGATCTCGATGATGAAAGCCCTTCGTTGTATACGGCAAACTAAGTCACATTTTCTAGCTTATGTCATCGATTCTCGTATCGCGAAGCCTACAGTCTCTGATGTCGAAGTTGTTTCCGAGTTTCCTGATGTTTTCCCTGAAGATCTTCCAGGTCTTCCTCCTGATCGTGAGGTTGAATTTTTTATTGACCTCATTCCTGGTGCTACTCCTGTAGCCAAAGCTCCCTATCGATTAGCTCCGACGGAGATGAAGGAGCTGATGACCCAAATTCAGGAACTTTTAGATAAAGGTTTCATTCGTCCGAGTTCCTCTCCATGGGGTGCTCCTATCCTTTTCGTAAAGAAGAAAGACGGATCCATGCGCATGTGTATCGATTATCGCGAGCTGAATAAAAGAACGGTGAAGAATAAATATCCACTCCCTCGCATTGATGATTTGTTCGATCAACTTCAAGGTGCTTCCTATTTTTCGAAGATCGACTTACGATCTGGCTATCATCAACTGAAGGTTGAAGAGGAAAGTGTAGCCAAAACAGCGTTCCGAACTCGTTATGGTCATTACGAGTTCCTTGTCATGCCATTCGGTTTGACAAATGCTCCAGCGAAGTTTATGGATTTGATGAACCGTGTCTGTCGACCGTTTTTGGATCATTTCGTTATCGTTTTCATCGACGACATCCTTGTGTATTCAAAGTCGGAAGAGGAACATAGAGAGCATTTGAGAGCTGTCCTTCAAGTCCTCCGAGAGAAAAAGCTATATGCTAAGTTCTCCAAGTGCGAGTTCTGGCTAAAGGAAGTTCATTTCCTCGGCCATGTCATCTCCTCTGATGGTATAAAAGTAGATCCTTCGAAGATAGAAGCGGTGTCGAAGTGGGAGCAGCCTAAGTCTCCTACTGAAATTAAGAGTTTTCTCGGTTTGGCTGGCTACTATCGACGTTTTATTCAGGATTTCTCGCGCATTGCCAAGCCAATGACTGAATTAACGAAGAAAGGTGTGAAGTTTGTATGGACCGATGCTCAAGAAAAAGCCTTCACGACGTTGAAAAAGAAGTTGTGTGAAGCTCCAGTCTTAGCTTTACCCGAAGGAACCGATGATTTAGTTGTCTATAGTGACGCATCCATCACGGGGTTAGGGTGTGTACTGATGCAACGAGACAAAGTTATCGCTTACGCCTCTCGACAGCTGAAGCCACATGAGCGGAATTATCCTACTCATGATCTTGAGCTGGCTGCTGTTGTTTTTGCTCTGAAATTGTGGCGACATTATCTGTATGGTACAAAGTGTACCCTATACACGGATCATAAGAGCTTACAGTACGTGTTTACTCAGAAGGATATGAATGTTAGGCAACGACGGTGGATGGAGTTATTAAAGGATTATGATTGTGAGATTAAATATCACCCAGGCAAAGCTAATGTGGTTGCTGATGCCTTAAGCCGCAAGGGATATGCGAAAAGTAGGTTATGTGCATTGATTACGAAGGTCGAGTCGAACTTAATGGAACCTATTCGATTAGCTCAAATTGAAGCGTTGAAGGAGGAGAATGTGAAAGAGGAGTCTATTGGGAAAAAGAAGAAAAATAGACTTGAAATGGAAGAAAATAGTCGCGGTCTTCGAACTTACAAAGGTAGAATATGGGTTCCTCTATATGGAGGCAATCGTGAGTTAGTGATGGACGAAGCTCACAAGACTAAGTATTCTGTACACCCTGGTGCCACAAAGATGCATGCGGACTTGAAGCCGATTTATTGGTGGCCCAGTATTAAAAACGATGTGATGATGTACGTACAGAAGTGTTTGACATGTGCTAAAGTAAAAGCTGAACACCAAAAGCCTTACGGGAAGTTTCAGCAACTCGAGATCCCTGAGTGGAAATGGGATCGTATTACGATGGATTTTATAACCAAGCTTCCAAGAACGCCTCGTGGTCACGATATGATATGGGTTATTGTCGATCAATTAACGAAGAGTGCCCATTTGTATGGACCGATGCTCAAGAAAAAGCCTTCACGACGTTGAAAAAGAAGGGGGGGGGGGGGGGGGGGGGGGGGGGGGGGGGGGGGGGGGGGGGGGGGGGGGGGGGGGGGGGGGGGGGGGGGGGGGGGGGGGGGGGGGGGGGGGGGGGGGGGGGGGGGGGGGGGGGGGGGGGGGGGGGGGGGGGGGGGGGGGGGGGGGGGGGGGGGGGGGGGGGGGGGGGGGGGGGGGGGGGGGGGGGGGGGGGGGGGGGGGGGGGGGGGGGGGGGGGGGGGGGGGGGGGGGGGGGGGGGGGGGGGGGGGGGGGGGGGGGGGGGGGGGGGGGGGGGGGGGGGGGGGGGGGGGGGGGGGGGGGGGGGGGGGGGGGGGGGGGGGGGGGGGGGGGGGGGGGGGGGGGGGGGGGGGGGGGGGGGGGGGGGGGGGGGGGGGGGGGGGGGGGGGGGGGGGGGGGGGGGGGGGGGGGGGGGGGGGGGGGGGGGGGGGGGGGGGGGGGGGGGGGGGGGGGGGGGGGGGGGGGGGGGGGGGGGGGGGGGGGGGGGGGGGGGGGGGGGGGGGGGGGGGGGGGGGGGGGGGGGGGGGGGGGGGGGGGGGGGGGGGGGGGGGGGGGGGGGGGGGGGGGGGGGGGGGGGGGGGGGGGGGGGGGGGGGGGGGGGGGGGGGGGGGGGGGGGGGGGGGGGGGGGGGGGGGGGGGGGGGGGGGGGGGGGGGGGGGGGGGGGGGGGGGGGGGGGGGGGGGGGGGGGGGGGGGGGGGGGGGGGGGGGGGGGGGGGGGGGGGGGGGGGGGGGGGGGGGGGGGGGGGGGGGGGGGGGGGGGGGGGGGGGGGGGGGGGGGGGGGGGGGGGGGGGGGGGGGGGGGGGGGGGGGGGGGGGGGGGGGGGGGGGGGGGGGGGGGGGGGGGGGGGGGGGGGGGGGGGGGGGGGGGGGGGGGGGGGGGGGGGGGGGGGGGGGGGGGGGGGGGGGGGGGGGGGGGGGGGGGGGGGGGGGGGGGGGGGGGGGGGGGGGGGGGGGGGGGGGGGGGGGGGGGGGGGGGGGGGGGGGGGGGGGGGGGGGGGGGGGGGGGGGGGGGGGGGGGGGGGGGGGGGGGGGGGGGGGGGGGGGGGGGGGGGGGGGGGGGGGGGGGGGGGGGGGGGGGGGGGGGGGGGGGGGGGGGGGGGGGGGGGGGGGGGGGGGGGGGGGGGGGGGGGGGGGGGGGGGGGGGGGGGGGGGGGGGGGGGGGGGGGGGGGGGGGGGGGGGGGGGGGGGGGGGGGGGGGGGGGGGGGGGGGGGGGGGGGGGGGGGGGGGGGGGGGGGGGGGGGGGGGGGGGGGGGGGGGGGGGGGGGGGGGGGGGGGGGGGGGGGGGGGGGGGGGGGGGGGGGGGGGGGGGGGGGGGGGGGGGGGGGGGGGGGGGGGGGGGGGGGGGGGGGGGGGGGGGGGGGGGGGGGGGGGGGGGGGGGGGGGGGGGGGGGGGGGGGGGGGGGGGGGGGGGGGGGGGGGGGGGGGGGGGGGGGGGGGGGGGGGGGGGGGGGGGGGGGGGGGGGGGGGGGGGGGGGGGGGGGGGGGGGGGGGGGGGGGGGGGGGGGGGGGGGGGGGGGGGGGGGGGGGGGGGGGGGGGGGGGGGGGGGGGGGGGGGGGGGGGGGGGGGGGGGGGGGGGGGGGGGGGGGGGGGGGGGGGGGGGGGGGGGGGGGGGGGGGGGGGGGGGGGGGGGGGGGGGGGGGGGGGGGGGGGGGGGGGGGGGGGGGGGGGGGGGGGGGGGGGGGGGGGGGGGGGGGGGGGGGGGGGGGGGGGGGGGGGGGGGGGGGGGGGGGGGGGGGGGGGGGGGGGGGGGGGGGGGGGGGGGGGGGGGGGGGGGGGGGGGGGGGGGGGGGGGGGGGGGGGGGGGGGGGGGGGGGGGGGGGGGGGGGGGGGGGGGGGGGGGGGGGGGGGGGGGGGGGGGGGGGGGGGGGGGGGGGGGGGGGGGGGGGGGGGGGGGGGGGGGGGGGGGGGGGGGGGGGGGGGGGGGGGGGGGGGGGGGGGGGGGGGGGGGGGGGGGGGGGGGGGGGGGGGGGGGGGGGGGGGGGGGGAACCTATTCGATTAGCTCAAATTGAAGCGTTGAAGGAGGAGAATGTGAAAGAGGAGTCTATTGGGAAAAAGAAGAAAAATAGACTTGAAATGGAAGAAAATAGTCGCGGTCTTCGAACTTACAAAGGTAGAATATGGGTTCCTCTATATGGAGGCAATCGTGAGTTAGTGATGGACGAAGCTCACAAGACTAAGTATTCTGTACACCCTGGTGCCACAAAGATGCATGCGGACTTGAAGCCGATTTATTGGTGGCCCAGTATTAAAAACGATGTGATGATGTACGTACAGAAGTGTTTGACATGTGCTAAAGTAAAAGCTGAACACCAAAAGCCTTACGGGAAGTTTCAGCAACTCGAGATCCCTGAGTGGAAATGGGATCGTATTACGATGGATTTTATAACCAAGCTTCCAAGAACGCCTCGTGGTCACGATATGATATGGGTTATTGTCGATCAATTAACGAAGAGTGCCCATTTCCTCCCAGTTCGTGAGAATGCTCCTATGGAGAATTTCGCTACATTGTATATTAAAGAAGTGGTTACTAAACATGGTGTCCCGTTATCGATTGTGTCCGATCGTGATGCTCACTTTGTTTCCAAATTTTGGAAGAGTTTTCAACGGGAATTTGGTACTCAAGTTCGTCTGAGCACAGCCTATCATCCGCAGACCGATGGGCAAAGTGAAAGGACTATTCAAACGCTTGAAGATATGCTCAGAGCTTGTGTGATGGATTATGGTGGTTCATGGGATAAACACCTACCTCTTGTTGAGTTTGCGTATAACAATAGTTATCACGCGAGCATTGGAATGCCACCTTTTGAGATGTTATATGGTAGAAAGTGTCGGACTCCTAGTTGTTGGTTGGAGCCCGGGGAAAAGCAATTTGCTGGACCCGAAGTAGTACAAATTACGGCCGATAAAGTTAATGTTGCAAAGAAAGCCCTGCGTGTTGCTCGCGAAAGGCAAAAGTCATATGCCGATAAGAAAAGGAGGCCGTTTGATTTTAAAGAAGGTGAAATGGTTTTACTCAAGGTGTCGCCTTGGAAAGGTGTATTACGATTTGGCAAACGAGGAAAGCTAAGCCCTAGATTCATTGGACCTTTTAAGATCATTAAAAAGGTTAATGAACAGGCATTTCAACTGGAATTACCTCCAGAACTTCATGGAATTCACAACACATTTCATGTGTGTTATCTACGTAAATGCTATGCAAATGAAGCGGATGTCATTCCACTCGAGGACGTAAGTATTGATCCAAACAAGCAGATTGTTGATGAACCTGTTGCTATAATGGGAAGGAAACAAAAGAAGTTACGACGAAAGACTATCGATCTAGTTCTCATTAAATGGAAACACAATCACGGCGAAAGTATGACTTGGGAGACCGAGTCCGTAATGCGGGAGACCTATCCCCACCTTTTTGATGCTGAAGTGATTCCGGGGACGGAATCCTCTTAAGGGGGAGGTAATTGTAACATCCCAAAACTTAATCGTTTCTGTTGACTAACGTCGTTAGGTCAAATTCTAAGTTCGTGATATGTTATGTGGTAAAATGTGTGTTATATGTTTATGTGCCCTATATGTGAGATTTAATTATCTTTAATGAGTGACAATAAAGTGGACTAAATGATGTGTAAAAGGCCTTTGTAGTGTGCGAAAGTGCTTTAGTGTGTTATATGTATCCCCAATAGGTGTTTTTAAGCGAAATAAAGTCAATATGAAGTCCAGGGACTAGTTTTGCCAAAGGTGTAAAGTTAAAAACGGGTTTAGGTTAGGATTAGCCTAATCTAGGGTTATTTTCCAGCCTAAACATAATTAAAAAGCAAACACAAAGTTTCTTCAATCCCTAATTGATTTCTTAAGCAAAATCTTCAAGTTTTGGTCAATCGAATCGAGTGTTTTGTATTGAATTGGATCGGCCATCATTTGCTACAGGTAATCCATGATTCGTTGTCTATATTTTCAGATCTAAAGATGTTATATATTGATTCAAATCTGATTTTAAAAGAGATTCTTAAAGAATTAGGGTTTATATTATGTTTTGGTTAATTAATGATCAAAACGGTGTTAAACGAGTCTAAGGTCGATCTTGATGATCAAAAGATGTTTATTTATGTCGAAAACATGTTTTGGGAGAAGATTTAGTCGTTCGTTTATGGAAAAATCGAAGAACTTGGTCGTTTTTGAAATCTGGACGAAATTACGTTAAATTCGTTAGCTGAGTCTGATTTTGTACTTGCGAAGATAATCTTCGTTTTGCTATCTTCGTAAGAACAAATCTATCTTCGTTTTGCTATCTTCGTAAGAACAAATCTATCTTCGTTTTGCTATCTTCGTAAGAACAAATCTATCTTCGTTTTGCTATCTTCGTAAGAACAAATCTATCTTCGTTTTGCTATCTTCGTAAGAACAAATCTATCTTCGTTTTGCTATCTTCGTAAGAACAAATCTATCTTCGTTTTGCTATCTTCGTAAGAACAAATCTATCTTCGTTTTGCTATCTTCGTAAGAACAAATCTATCTTCGTTTTGCTATCTTCGTAAGAACAAATCTATCTTCGTTTTGCTATCTTCGTAAGAACAAATCTATCTTCGTTTTGCTATCTTCGTAAGAACAAATCTATCTTCGTTTTGCTATCTTCGTAAGAACAAATCTATCTTCGTTTTGCTATCTTCGTAAGAACAAATCTATCTTCGTTTTGCTATCTTCGTAAGAACAAATCTATCTTCGTTTTGCTATCTTCGTAAGAACAAATCTATCTTCGTTTTGCTATCTTCGTAAGAACAAATCTATCTTCGTTTTGCTATCTTCGTAAGAACAAATCTATCTTCGTTTTGCTATCTTCGTAAGAACAAATCTATCTTCGTTTTGCTATCTTCGTAAGAACAAATCTATCTTCGTTTTGCTATCTTCGTAAGAACAAATCTATCTTCGTTTTGCTATCTTCGTAAGAACAAATCTATCTTCGTTTTGCTATCTTCGTAAGAACAAATCTATCTTCGTTTTGCTATCTTCGTAAGAACAAATCTATCTTCGTTTTGCTATCTTCGTAAGAACAAATCTATCTTCGTTTTGCTATCTTCGTAAGAACAAATCTATCTTCGTTTTGCTATCTTCGTAAGAACAAATCTATCTTCGTTTTGCTATCTTCGTAAGAACAAATCTATCTTCGTTTTGCTATCTTCGTAAGAACAAATCTATCTTCGTTTTGCTATCTTCGTAAGAACAAATCTATCTTCGTTTTGCTATCTTCGTAAGAACAAATCTATCTTCGTTTTGCTATCTTCGTAAGAACAAATCTATCTTCGTTTTGCTATCTTCGTAAGAACAAATCTATCTTCGTTTTGCTATCTTCGTAAGAACAAATCTATCTTCGTTTTGCTATCTTCGTAAGAACAAATCTATCTTCGTTTTGCTATCTTCGTAAGAACAAATCTATCTTCGTTTTGCTATCTTCGTAAGAACAAATCTATCTTCGTTTTGCTATCTTCGTAAGAACAAATCTATCTTCGTTTTGCTATCTTCGTAAGAACAAATCTATCTTCGTTTTGCTATCTTCGTAAGAACAAATCTATCTTCGTTTTGCTATCTTCGTAAGAACAAATCTATCTTCGTTTTGCTATCTTCGTAAGAACAAATCTATCTTCGTTTTGCTATCTTCGTAAGAACAAATCTATCTTCGTTTTGCTATCTTCGTAAGAACAAATCTATCTTCGTTTTGCTATCTTCGTAAGAACAAATCTATCTTCGTTTTGCTATCTTCGTAAGAACAAATCTATCTTCGTTTTGCTATCTTCGTAAGAACAAATCTATCTTCGTTTTGCTATCTTCGTAAGAACAAATCTATCTTCGTTTTGCTATCTTCGTAAGAACAAATCTATCTTCGTTTTGCTATCTTCGTAAGAACAAATCTATCTTCGTTTTGCTATCTTCGTAAGAACAAATCTATCTTCGTTTTGCTATCTTCGTAAGAACAAATCTATCTTCGTTTTGCTATCTTCGTAAGAACAAATCTATCTTCGTTTTGCTATCTTCGTAAGAACAAATCTATCTTCGTTTTGCTATCTTCGTAAGAACAAATCTATCTTCGTTTTGCTATCTTCGTAAGAACAAATCTATCTTCGTTTTGCTATCTTCGTAAGAACAAATCTATCTTCGTTTTGCTATCTTCGTAAGAACAAATCTATCTTCGTTTTGCTATCTTCGTAAGAACAAATCTATCTTCGTTTTGCTATCTTCGTAAGAACAAATCTATCTTCGTTTTGCTATCTTCGTAAGAACAAATCTATCTTCGTTTTGCTATCTTCGTAAGAACAAATCTATCTTCGTTTTGCTATCTTCGTAAGAACAAATCTATCTTCGTTTTGCTATCTTCGTAAGAACAAATCTATCTTCGTTTTGCTATCTTCGTAAGAACAAATCTATCTTCGTTTTGCTATCTTCGTAAGAACAAATCTATCTTCGTTTTGCTATCTTCGTAAGAACAAATCTATCTTCGTTTTGCTATCTTCGTAAGAACAAATCTATCTTCGTTTTGCTATCTTCGTAAGAACAAATCTATCTTCGTTTTGCTATCTTCGTAAGAACAAATCTATCTTCGTTTTGCTATCTTCGTAAGAACAAATCTATCTTCGTTTTGCTATCTTCGTAAGAACAAATCTATCTTCGTTTTGCTATCTTCGTAAGAACAAATCTATCTTCGTTTTGCTATCTTCGTAAGAACAAATCTATCTTCGTTTTGCTATCTTCGTAAGAACAAATCTATCTTCGTTTTGCTATCTTCGTAAGAACAAATCTATCTTCGTTTTGCTATCTTCGTAAGAACAAATCTATCTTCGTTTTGCTATCTTCGTAAGAACAAATCTATCTTCGTTTTGCTATCTTCGTAAGAACAAATCTATCTTCGTTTTGCTATCTTCGTAAGAACAAATCTATCTTCGTTTTGCTATCTTCGTAAGAACAAATCTATCTTCGTTTTGCTATCTTCGTAAGAACAAATCTATCTTCGTTTTGCTATCTTCGTAAGAACAAATCTATCTTCGTTTTGCTATCTTCGTAAGAACAAATCTATCTTCGTTTTGCTATCTTCGTAAGAACAAATCTATCTTCGTTTTGCTATCTTCGTAAGAACAAATCTATCTTCGTTTTGCTATCTTCGTAAGAACAAATCTATCTTCGTTTTGCTATCTTCGTAAGAACAAATCTATCTTCGTTTTGCTATCTTCGTAAGAACAAATCTATCTTCGTTTTGCTATCTTCGTAAGAACAAATCTATCTTCGTTTTGCTATCTTCGTAAGAACAAATCTATCTTCGTTTTGCTATCTTCGTAAGAACAAATCTATCTTCGTTTTGCTATCTTCGTAAGAACAAATCTATCTTCGTTTTGCTATCTTCGTAAGAACAAATCTATCTTCGTTTTGCTATCTTCGTAAGAACAAATCTATCTTCGTTTTGCTATCTTCGTAAGAACAAATCTATCTTCGTTTTGCTATCTTCGTAAGAACAAATCTATCTTCGTTTTGCTATCTTCGTAAGAACAAATCTATCTTCGTTTTGCTATCTTCGTAAGAACAAATCTATCTTCGTTTTGCTATCTTGTAATGATGAGTGTTATGCATAACCCGTGCCTGACGGTGGATATAGGTACGCTGAGGTGGTTGCTTGGGTTGCTCCTTGCAACAGTCATACGTGGCGAGTAGTTTCGGGTGGTCTGATGACCCACCTAATGTCATGAACATAACGTGCTACTCAGGGATCGACATTGTCTTTCCTTAACGACGCAGATGGACCGTCGAAAGACTTCTCCATCAAGTCGGGTGTGAGGCTTCCTTGAGGTCGTATGACCGCCTGCACACAAACTCATACCCTATATGATAACGGTAACTTCGGTTACAACTTAACGGTGACCTAGTCACAATTTAACGAGATGAATCAAAGTGACGAAATTGATTAGGCACATTTAGGGTCATGAACTCTATGCTTATATGTGACGTGGATATGTTTATATGATGATATGTATGCCTAATTAAAATGACTTAAAGTTTTAAAAGGACGATTTAAATGGATGAAATGTTTTGCTTAAACCTGGTGTTATCTTACTTAGCTATTTATAGCTAACACTTGTTCTTTAAATGTGTTGTTCCCCTCAGGTTAAGCAGTGAAATGACTTGTGAAGCTTTGACGAGAGATGGGTAGAGGATCAAGAGGGCCTTAGTCTACCCAATAGTTTCTCATAGACTTTATGATATTGTTTCCTCTTGGAACCCTATGTAATGACTGCTGTTTTGATTGCTTTATGTTGGGCAATCTTATGGATTTTCTTTTATTATTTCTACGATACGTTAGTAACACCACTATTGCTTCTCAACTGTTTTCCTTGTTGAGAGTTTTTAATAAATCGTTTCCGCATAATTGATGCCGTTAGGCAAAAGTTTTTGGAAATCCATATTTTTACGAAACGGGTGTTACAATTTGGTATCAGAGAAGTAGTTTAAGTGAACCAAGGCCTATTGACCATAGGGTTTGGACTTAAACTTAAGATGTGCATGCTAGGTACTCGTAGGATGCCTTAGCTAGTGATGACATGTGATGTAGGATGGGTTGGGATGAGTGCGAGTGTGATAGGGCTTACGAGATGTTTACGTTACGATGATATGTTTTAGCCTTATCTCAACGAGCTTTTTGTTTTATTTTGCGCTTATCGACTCCACCATTTTATTGAAGGAAAATGGTTAACACTCGCAACCGCAACATCCAACGCGACGGAGCTACTGCTAGCGTTACTCCACCTGTCCATCCGGGTGCAGGTGCTTCTAATGCTGCTAATGCTAATGTGAATCGTGTGAACCCCCGCCGTGTTAATCAACCAGGCTCATTGGGTCCGATGCCTCCACCACCTGGCAATCCTCCGAGAGTTAACGATGTAGTGGTGGATCAGATTCCCAATCAGGCGGAGATGTATAATCTTGTGCTAACTCTTCAGGCCCAGTTGGCCCAAACGCAAGAACAGTTGAATCAGGCGTTGGCAGCTAACGCAGAAGGAACTGGTAACAGTCACTCTGTGCCTTCTCACCACACTGAGCCACCGGTCGATGATGTCGTTATTCCCCATGCTAATGTTAATGTGGTTCCTCCTAATGATGTTCACGCCCCTCGATTCAAGTTTGAAAGTTTCCAGAAGTGTGGAGCTCAGAAATTCTATGGAACACTTAATGCAGTAGGTTGCATGGAATGGCTTGATGATACTGAGATGGTTTTTGAAGCTTGTGATTGTCCCGAGGATAAGAAAGTGGAAAAGAAAGATGATGAGAAGAAGTCTGGTAATAAGAGGAGATTCGGTGGATCTAACCGTTTTGGTAAGAAATTCAAGGGATCTTCGTCCTCCGACAAGGGAAAGACAGACAAGGACGGAAAATGGTGCTCTAGCTGCAAAGCTATTCATTCTGGGCAGTGTTCTGCTAAGACCCGCAGGTGCAATAGGTGTGGAGCACAGGGTCATACCGTTGATGAATGCACTGACAAAGCAAGATGTTATAAATGTGGAGACACAAAGCACCGTATTGCCGACTGTCCGCAAATGAAGAAGGACGAGGGAAAGAAGACGGAAGCCCCCAAAGCCAAAGCCCGTGCTTATCAGATGACGGCTGAAGTGGGTAAAATCAATGATTATGCTCGTTCCTTTATGGAGAAGATGAAGTTCGTGGGCCATCTGTTCCGTACTGATGCAGATCAGGTTGCTTGCTATGTTGATGGTTTGCCTCCGAGTTATCGAGGTATTTGTAGGCAGCACAAGACTCTAACTGAAGCTATCAAAGAGTCTAAAAAGCTTGATGATGATTTTGCTACGGATAAGAAAGTGGAAAAGAAAGATGATGAGAAGAAGTCTGGTAATAAGAGGAGATTCGGTGGATCTAACCGTTTTGGTAAGAAATTCAAGGGATCTTCGTCCTCCGACAAGGGAAAGACAGACAAGGACGGAAAATGGTGCTCTAGCTGCAAAGCTATTCATTCTGGGCAGTGTTCTGCTAAGACCCGCAGGTGCAATAGGTGTGGAGCACAGGGTCATACCGTTGATGAATGCACTGACAAAGCAAGATGTTATAAATGTGGAGACACAAAGCACCGTATTGCCGACTGTCCGCAAATGAAGAAGGACGAGGGAAAGAAGACGGAAGCCCCCAAAGCCAAAGCCCGTGCTTATCAGATGACGGCTGAAGAGGCCAAAGATGACGACCAGGTAGTTACTGCTACCCTTATTGTTAACTCCAAACTTGCTAATGTGTTATTTGATTCTGGTGCGAACAAATCTTTTGTGTCTACTCTGTTTGCTCCTAAATTAGACATGATTACGAGTCCCTTAAGGTGTCCTATTGAAGTAGAGGTGGCTAACGGCACAACGTCTATCGTACGTGAGGGTTATTCTGATTGTCCTTTAGAGATAGAGGGTCGGTGTTTTACTGCTAACTTGCTACCTGCTACTATCCATAGTTTTGATGTTATACTCGGTATGGACTGGATGTCTAAAAACGATGCTGTCGTCTTATGTGCAAAGAAAATAGTTCGTATCGCTACCCCTGATGGTAAAGGTGTCTGTGTTTATGGTGACAAGAAGCCGGGAAATGTTAAGGTGATCTCGATGATGAAAGCCCTTCGTTGTATACGGCAAACTAAGTCACATTTTCTAGCTTATGTCATCGATTCTCGTATCGCGAAGCCTACAGTCTCTGATGTCGAAGTTGTTTCCGAGTTTCCTGATGTTTTCCCTGAAGATCTTCCAGGTCTTCCTCCTGATCGTGAGGTTGAATTTTCTATTGACCTCATTCCTGGTGCTACTCCTGTAGCCAAAGCTCCCTATCGATTAGCTCCGACGGAGATGAAGGAGCTGATGACCCAAATTCAGGAACTTTTAGATAAAGGTTTCATTCGTCCGAGTTCCTCTCCATGGGGTGCTCCTATCCTTTTCGTAAAGAAGAAAGACGGATCCATGCGCATGTGTATCGATTATCGCGAGCTGAATAAAAGAACGGTGAAGAATAAATATCCACTCCCTCGCATTGATGATTTGTTCGATCAACTTCAAGGTGCTTCCTATTTTTCGAAGATCGACTTACGATCTGGCTATCATCAACTGAAGGTTGAAGAGGAAAGTGTAGCCAAAACAGCGTTCCGAACTCGTTATGGTCATTACGAGTTCCTTGTCATGCCATTCGGTTTGACAAATGCTCCAGCGAAGTTTATGGATTTGATGAACCGTGTCTGTCGACCGTTTTTGGATCATTTCGTTATCGTTTTCATCGACGACATCCTTGTGTATTCAAAGTCGGAAGAGGAACATAGAGAGCATTTGAGAGCTGTCCTTCAAGTCCTCCGAGAGAAAAAGCTATATGCTAAGTTCTCCAAGTGCGAGTTCTGGCTAAAGGAAGTTCATTTCCTCGGCCATGTCATCTCCTCTGATGGTATAAAAGTAGATCCTTCGAAAATAGAAGCGGTGTCGAAGTGGGAGCAGCCTAAGTCTCCTACTGAAATTAAGAGTTTTCTCGGTTTGGCTGGCTATTATCGACGTTTTATTCAGGATTTCTCGCGCATTGCCAAGCCAATGACTGAATTAACGAAGAAAGGTGTGAAGTTTGTATGGACCGATGCTCAAGAAAAAGCCTTCACGACGTTGAAAAAGAAGTTGTGTGAAGCTCCAGTCTTAGCTTTACCCGAAGGAACCGATGATTTAGTTGTCTATAGTGACGCATCCATCACGGGGTTAGGGTGTGTACTGATGCAACGAGACAAAGTTATCGCTTACGCCTCTCGACAGCTGAAGCCACATGAGCGGAATTATCCTACTCATGATCTTGAGCTGGCTGCTGTTGTTTTTGCTCTGAAATTGTGGCGACATTATCTGTATGGTACAAAGTGTACCCTATACACGGATCATAAGAGCTTACAGTACGTGTTTACTCAGAAGGATATGAATGTTAGGCAACGACGGTGGATGGAGTTATTAAAGGATTATGATGTTAGGCAACGACGGTGGATGGAGTTATTAAAGGATTATGATTGTGAGATTAAATATCACCCAGGCAAAGCTAATGTGGTTGCTGATGCCTTAAGCCGCAAGGGATATGCGAAAAGTAGGTTATGTGCATTGATTACGAAGGTCGAGTCGAACTTAATGGAACCTATTCGATTAGCTCAAATTGAAGCGTTGAAGGAGGAGAATGTGAAAGAGGAGTCTATTGGGAAAAAGAAGAAAAATAGACTTGAAATGGAAGAAAATAGTCGCGGTCTTCGAACTTACAAAGGTAGAATATGGGTTCCTCTATATGGAGGCAATCGTGAGTTAGTGATGGACGAAGCTCACAAGACTAAGTATTCTGTACACCCTGGTGCCACAAAGATGCATGCGGACTTGAAGCCGATTTATTGGTGGCCCAGTATTAAAAACGATGTGATGATGTACGTACAGAAGTGTTTGACATGTGCTAAAGTAAAAGCTGAACACCAAAAGCCTTACGGGAAGTTTCAGCAACTCGAGATCCCTGAGTGGAAATGGGATCGTATTACGATGGATTTTATAACCAAGCTTCCAAGAACGCCTCGTGGTCACGATATGATATGGGTTATTGTCGATCAATTAACGAAGAGTGCTCACTTTCTCCCAGTTCGTGAGACTGCTCCTATGGAGAACTTCGCTACGTTGTATATTGATGAAGTGGTTTCTAAACATGGTGTCCCGTTATCGATTGTGTCCGATCGTGATGCTCACTTTGTTTCCAAATTTTGGAAGAGTTTTCAACGGGAATTTGGTACTCAAGTTCGTCTGAGCACAGCCTATCATCCGCAGACCGATGGGCAAAGTGAAAGGACTATTCAAACGCTTGAAGATATGCTCAGAGCTTGTGTGATGGATTATGGTGGTTCATGGGATAAACACCTACCTCTTGTTGAGTTTGCGTATAACAATAGTTATCACGCGAGCATTGGAATGCCACCTTTTGAGATGTTATATGGTAGAAAGTGTCGGACTCCTAGTTGTTGGTTGGAGCCCGGGGAAAAGCAATTTGCTGGACCCGAAGTAGTACAAATTACGGCCGATAAAGTTAATGTTGCAAAGAAAGCCCTGCGTGTTGCTCGCGAAAGGCAAAAGTCATATGCCGATAAGAAAAGGAGGCCGTTTGATTTTAAAGAAGGTGAAATGGTTTTACTCAAGGTGTCGCCTTGGAAAGGTGTATTACGATTTGGCAAACGAGGAAAGCTAAGCCCTAGATTCATTGGACCTTTTAAGATCATTAAAAAGGTTAATGAACAGGCATTTCAACTGGAATTACCTCCAGAACTTCATGGAATTCACAACACATTTCATGTGTGTTATCTACGTAAATGCTATGCAAATGAAGCGGATGTCATTCCACTCGAGGACGTAAGTATTGATCCAAACAAGCAGATTGTTGATGAACCTGTTGCTATAATGGGAAGGAAACAAAAGAAGTTACGACGAAAGACTATCGATCTAGTTCTCATTAAATGGAAACACAATCACGGCGAAAGTATGACTTGGGAGACCGAGTCCGTAATGCGGGAGACCTATCCCCACCTTTTTGATGCTGAAGTGATTCCGGGGACGGAATCCTCTTAAGGGGGAGGTAATTGTAACATCCCAAAACTTAATCGTTTCTGTTGACTAACGTCGTTAGGTCAAATTCTAAGTTCGTGATATGTTATGTGGTAAAATGTGTGTTATATGTTTATGTGCCCTATATGTGAGATTTAATTATCTTTAATGAGTGACAATAAAGTGGACTAAATGATGTGTAAAAGGCCTTTGTAGTGTGCGAAAGTGCTTTAGTGTGTTATATGTATCCCCAATAGGTGTTTTTAAGCGAAATAAAGTCAATATGAAGTCCAGGGACTAGTTTTGCCAAAGGTGTAAAGTTAAAAACGGGTTTAGGTTAGGATTAGCCTAATCTAGGGTTATTTTCCAGCCTAAACATAATTAAAAAGCAAACACAAAGTTTCTTCAATCCCTAATTGATTTCTTAAGCAAAATCTTCAAGTTTTGGTCAATCGAATCGAGTGTTTTGTATTGAATTGGATCGGCCATCATTTGCTACAGGTAATCCATGATTCGTTGTCTATATTTTCAGATCTAAAGATGTTATATATTGATTCAAATCTGATTTTAAAAGAGATTCTTAAAGAATTAGGGTTTTATATATTGATTCAAATCTGATTTTAAAAGAGATTCTTAAAGAATTAGGGTTTATATTATGTTTTGGTTAATTAATGATCAAAACGGTGTTAAACGAGTCTAAGGTCGATCTTGATGATCAAAAGATGTTTATTTATGTCGAAAACATGTTTTGGGAGAAGATTTAGTCGTTCGTTTATGGAAAAATCGAAGAACTTGGTCGTTTTTGAAATCTGGACGAAATTACGTTAAATTCGTTAGCTGAGTCTGATTTTGTACTTGCGAAGATAATCTTCGTTTTGCTATCTTCGTAAGAACAAATCTATCTTCGTTTTGCTATCTTCGTAAGAACAAATCTATCTTCGTTTTGCTATCTTCGTAAGAACAAATCTATCTTCGTTTTGCTATCTTCGTAAGAACAAATCTATCTTCGTTTTGCTATCTTCGTAAGAACAAATCTATCTTCGTTTTGCTATCTTCGTAAGAACAAATCTATCTTCGTTTTGCTATCTTCGTAAGAACAAATCTATCTTCGTTTTGCTATCTTCGTAAGAACAAATCTATCTTCGTTTTGCTATCTTCGTAAGAACAAATCTATCTTCGTTTTGCTATCTTCGTAAGAACAAATCTATCTTCGTTTTGCTATCTTCGTAAGAACAAATCTATCTTCGTTTTGCTATCTTCGTAAGAACAAATCTATCTTCGTTTTGCTATCTTCGTAAGAACAAATCTATCTTCGTTTTGCTATCTTCGTAAGAACAAATCTATCTTCGTTTTGCTATCTTCGTAAGAACAAATCTATCTTCGTTTTGCTATCTTCGTAAGAACAAATCTATCTTCGTTTTGCTATCTTCGTAAGAACAAATCTATCTTCGTTTTGCTATCTTCGTAAGAACAAATCTATCTTCGTTTTGCTATCTTCGTAAGAACAAATCTATCTTCGTTTTGCTATCTTCGTAAGAACAAATCTATCTTCGTTTTGCTATCTTCGTAAGAACAAATCTATCTTCGTTTTGCTATCTTCGTAAGAACAAATCTATCTTCGTTTTGCTATCTTCGTAAGAACAAATCTATCTTCGTTTTGCTATCTTCGTAAGAACAAATCTATCTTCGTTTTGCTATCTTCGTAAGAACAAATCTATCTTCGTTTTGCTATCTTCGTAAGAACAAATCTATCTTCGTTTTGCTATCTTCGTAAGAACAAATCTATCTTCGTTTTGCTATCTTCGTAAGAACAAATCTATCTTCGTTTTGCTATCTTCGTAAGAACAAATCTATCTTCGTTTTGCTATCTTCGTAAGAACAAATCTATCTTCGTTTTGCTATCTTCGTAAGAACAAATCTATCTTCGTTTTGCTATCTTCGTAAGAACAAATCTATCTTCGTTTTGCTATCTTCGTAAGAACAAATCTATCTTCGTTTTGCTATCTTCGTAAGAACAAATCTATCTTCGTTTTGCTATCTTCGTAAGAACAAATCTATCTTCGTTTTGCTATCTTCGTAAGAACAAATCTATCTTCGTTTTGCTATCTTCGTAAGAACAAATCTATCTTCGTTTTGCTATCTTCGTAAGAACAAATCTATCTTCGTTTTGCTATCTTCGTAAGAACAAATCTATCTTCGTTTTGCTATCTTCGTAAGAACAAATCTATCTTCGTTTTGCTATCTTCGTAAGAACAAATCTATCTTCGTTTTGCTATCTTCGTAAGAACAAATCTATCTTCGTTTTGCTATCTTCGTAAGAACAAATCTATCTTCGTTTTGCTATCTTCGTAAGAACAAATCTATCTTCGTTTTGCTATCTTCGTAAGAACAAATCTATCTTCGTTTTGCTATCTTCGTAAGAACAAATCTATCTTCGTTTTGCTATCTTCGTAAGAACAAATCTATCTTCGTTTTGCTATCTTCGTAAGAACAAATCTATCTTCGTTTTGCTATCTTCGTAAGAACAAATCTATCTTCGTTTTGCTATCTTCGTAAGAACAAATCTATCTTCGTTTTGCTATCTTCGTAAGAACAAATCTATCTTCGTTTTGCTATCTTCGTAAGAACAAATCTATCTTCGTTTTGCTATCTTCGTAAGAACAAATCTATCTTCGTTTTGCTATCTTCGTAAGAACAAATCTATCTTCGTTTTGCTATCTTCGTAAGAACAAATCTATCTTCGTTTTGCTATCTTCGTAAGAACAAATCTATCTTCGTTTTGCTATCTTCGTAAGAACAAATCTATCTTCGTTTTGCTATCTTCGTAAGAACAAATCTATCTTCGTTTTGCTATCTTCGTAAGAACAAATCTATCTTCGTTTTGCTATCTTCGTAAGAACAAAAATAGTTTCATAAACTATAACCTCCAAACGGTAATGTATAACCTATATTGTGGTTGGGTTGATATGGGAGGTATTCGGGGATTAAAGATGACGATGCCTATGCCTAAAATGCTTCCCCGTAAATACGTTTATGATATGATATGTGATGATATGTTTATGATATGATATGTGATGATATGTTTAACGATATGATATGTTATGATGAACGGTGGTTAATGATATGATGTAATGATGATATGTGCATGTATATGTGGCTTGTTCATCTAGAACACTAGACCTTTTTAGGTTGCCATGACACGTGCACGTTTTAAGGGCCCTAACGTGAAATGATGATAGATGATGACTAGTTTAGGATAACATAAGAAACCTAAACTAAATGTGGTAAATGCTCGAGCTAATTAGATGATGAGTGTTATGCATAACCCGTGCCTGACGGTGGATATAGGTACGCTGAGGTGGTTGCTTGGGTTGCTCCTTGCAACAGTCATACGTGGCGAGTAGTTTCGGGTGGTCTGATGACCCACCTAATGTCATGAACATAACGTGCTACTCAGGGATCGACATTGTCTTTCCTTAACGACGCAGATGGACCGTCGAAAGACTTCTCCATCAAGTCGGGTGTGAGGCTTCCTTGAGGTCGTATGACCGCCTGCACACAAACTCATACCCTATATGATAACGGTAACTTCGGTTACAACTTAACGGTAACTTCGGTTACAACTTAACGGTGACCTAGTCACAATTTAACGAGATGAATCAAAGTGACGAAATTGATTAGGCACATTTAGGGTCATGAACTCTATGCTTATATGTGACGTGGATATGTTTATATGATGATATGTATGCCTAATTAAAATGACTTAAAGTTTTAAAAGGACGATTTAAATGGATGAAATGTTTTGCTTAAACCTGGTGTCATCTTACTTAGCTATTTATAGCTAACACTTGTTCTTTAAATGTGTTGTTCCCCTCAGGTTAAGCAGTGAAATGACTTGTGAAGCTTTGACGAGAGATGGGTAGAGGATCAAGAGGGCCTTAGTCTACCCAATAGTTTCTCATAGACTTTATGATATTGTTTCCTCTTGGAACCCTATGTAATGACTGCTGTTTTGATTGCTTTATGTTGGGCAATCTTATGGATTTTCTTTTATTATTTCTACGATACGTTAGTAACACCACTATTGCTTCTCAACTGTTTTCCTTGTTGAGAGTTTTTAATAAATCGTTTCCGCATAATTGATGCCGTTAGGCAAAAGTTTTTGGAAATCCATATTTTTACGAAACGGGTGTTACATAATCCGCCCAAAGCACGACGATTAATAGAGGTAAACCCTGCCCTATCAGACTTGAACCTGGGTATACCCAAGCCTCACATGCCCGTTGCCCGACTTCCGCGAGCACCGCTCCCGCACGTATGCGATCGGTGGCTACGAAACAGCTTCTAATGTAGGCCCAAGTGTAGAAGAACAAGCACTAGTGTATTTGGAGGTCCTGGATAGGGGTATAAAGAGGCCTTCACTTAAATGGCCATAACTTGAGCTACCGGGCTCCGTTTTCGACGGGACGACCAGTCAAAACGACCGTTGGAACGCGGACCATCAAGCCGCAATACGAGGAGCTTCTACCTATGATGATAGTAAACAAATAAAAAAAACGCCCGTTTTTCCCCCCACCGTGCGACTTAATTTCTATGTCCCCCAAGGCTTGAACACAAGACCTCATACAAGGGGATGACTTTTCAACCATTGAGCTAAAGTTCAAGGACTCAATTAACCATTTACATCAATTATATTTACATCAATTATGTCGCTTCTACCATCAACAGTTACATTTACATCAATTAATTTACATATTAATTTAGATCAATTATATTTACATCAATTAATTTACATCAATTATATTTACATCAATTATATTTACATCAATTATATTTACATCAATTATATTTACATCAATTATATTTACATCAATTAATTTACATCAATTATATTTACATCAATTATATTTACATCAATTAATTTACATCAATTATATTTACATCAATTATATTTACATCAATTATATTTACATCAATTATATTTACATCAATTATATTTACATCAATTATATTTACATAATTATATTTACATCAATTATATTTACATCAATTATATTTACATCAATTATATTTACATCAATTATATTTACATCAATTATATTTACATCAATTATATTTACATCAATTATATTTACATCAATTATATTTACATCAATTATATTTACATCAATTATATTTACATCAATTATATTTACATCAATTATATTTACATCAATTATATTTACATCAATTATATTTACATCAATTATATTTACATCAATTAATTTACATCAATTATATTTACATCAATTATATTTACATCAATTATATTTACATCAATTATATTTACATCAATTATATTTACATCAATTATATTTACATCAATTATATTTACATCAATTATATTTACATCAATTATATTTACATCAATTATATTTACATCAATTATATTTACATCAATTATATTTACATCAATTATATTTAGTCAACCTCCGAACTTGTCATGAAACATTAAAATAAATTTAGAAAAAGAAAGAAAAAAAACGAAAACATTCAGAAAATACAACTCCGTCTAGCGTTTGCTTTAATCACTTTCAATTAAAAAATAAAAAACAAAAACATAACAAACAAACGAATCAATTTAAGATCTAATTTCCCCCAAAACCAACAATTTGTATCACTCACAGAAATCAATGAGTTTGGCATTCATCTTCAATCCATATTAATTGAATTAATAATAATAATAATAATAATCATACTTTTGTAAAAATATATGGCTCATTGGCTTAAAGTTGCTGAAGGTTGGTACATTATTTAATATTTATGTAATTCCTATTCTCTAATTTTCATATTTATTTACATTTTAATTATTTATATCAAGGATTAATATATATATATATATATGTATGTATGTATAGTAAGAGATCTGGATCGTTACAATCCTTAGTATTTGTGGTTTATTGTAAACATTTTCAGCTTTATATACTTCGAAGAAATATCAAAATGCAACTTGACATTATTATTTCATGGAAAACAAGGTTTTGGTATCAATTAAGATCACATAAAAGCCGAGCCTGGCCCGGTGTCCCTTCAACCGTAGTGTTACCCGATTGCCTCCCTTGGCCAGTTGGCCGTGGAACCGGGGACCAATAATGGGTGGATTATCCATTTATTATATTCTTGTAACTTAGTTGTCCAAAAAGTGATAATAAAGTAGAAACCAACTGTGATACGTAACAAGATTATGGCTTGGTTTTAAAAATCGCGCCTTAGGCACACTCTCTTGCGATTTATGCCAAAAAAGTTGACTTTTGTACATGAGCTTTGGATTGCTAGTTAGTTGGCTCTTAGTTTAACCTTATAACCTTTAAGCAACCTTCTTTTGAAGTATATAGTACATGAGTTCTGGACTGCTAGTTAGCCTTCTAATCATAGAGATCGATGGTTATTTTCAACATATTTTGCTTACTTTTAGTATTTTATGTGTTATAACTTATAAATACTATATAAATGGTTAATAAAAAAATATCAAAATTTGCACGCCTCGTGTATGAAAGTCCCGCCGCTTTTGCGCTTCGGAAATGGACCCTGTTGCTTTTGTGTGTCTCGCGATTTTTAAAACCAAGGAATATGGTCGAAATATCTGGTCACTGAAAAGCATGTAGATTTCAGCCAAAAACATGCATTATGTTTAGCTGAATATTTATAACATAGAATTTTAATGAAGACCCAACAACCATATGCTTTAAGCTTCATTGAATGCCAGATCTTTTGTTGAAGATTAAGGTATAACGAACCGATGTCAAATTTTACCTTGAGCAGCATTCATAATATCTAGTTTTTATCTGTGTATTTATTAATGCTATATATTTGCAAAAAGCTTTAAAAAAACTAAATATTTTATGAAATATTCAATTTTTAATTTTATTGCCCTATAATAGAAATGGGGTAATCTTGTTCTTCATGTCATGATTTACATTTAGCAAAGACAACTCCCGGCAATTGTTAAATTTGTATTGCAATTTTTTTTTATTTTGCACTAGTATGACATCAGACATGAACCAAGTGTTAAAGTACGACTGCAACTCAAAAATGGACGCTTGTGTTTCTTGACCTGTCTTTGTTACTAGGTTTTGCTCCTCTATATTATCATTTAAACTCTTTAGTTATGCAGCTTAGTCTTGTTTAATAGATACAACCTGTATGCATAACTAGCATGTACCCATGTAATGCAGCTAGACCGAACAATTCGTTGTTGTCAATGAAAGGTGGTGGTCCTAAGTTGCTCTGTAACTCCTATTTAAGTATAGGTTGGAAACTATTAATGGTTGTGTGAAATGAATTATAGAGTAAGTACTGATAGTTGAGTGACATGAATGGTTGGGATTAAAAGTTATGGGGTAATTGAAAGATGAGTGGTTTTGATGGATTGAAGAACAACTATTATATTACAGTTAAAAAACTTCTCCTGTAATGCGTTAAAACTTCAGTATATTATAACGGAGTATAGATATAACTATAGATATGTATCTGTTTCCAAAGATATATTTTTGTTCCAACATTAGCTTTATGGTAAGCAACCTATAACTGTATGTTTGTAATAGTTTTTAGTAGTTCATGCAACTTGCTTGATTACTTGTTCCACACGTAATTCTATGAACTTGGAATTTTTGGTGACTCGCAAAGCTCATGGTATGTGTCACACAGATTTGTTTGAAGTTGTTGATCGAAGGGCAAAGCTGGTAGTTGGAGATGAGCAACCAAATTCACTGCCACCAGGTTAGTTAGTGTATCTCTGTATTATATTGACATATATAACAGAATGTTTCCATGTGCTATCACTCTGATTAAGCACATGAAAGTCTAGAACTTTTTATCTCTGATTAGCATTGTGAAACCTTAATCATTAAGTAAATAAAAGTTGGAGGGTAAAGACATTGTTAAAAAAAAGAAGTTATAGGATTAAATTGATAATCAGTTGAAACTTTAAGTAAAAACCTGACAATAGAAAATTTTAGGGTTATAATAATAAAATGTTGAAATGTTAAAGTAACCATTATTTAATCTTTTTACAACAGAATTGCAACTATGGTGTTAGTACTATACAACAGTACTTGTGTTGAGAAAAAAATTAACGATAAATAGTTTACACATGGTTTAGGGCCTGTTGGTTTATTTATTCTTAAGTTGCTGTCTAGATGAAGTGTCTATCTGGATAACCATTGTCTGTGTAAATTAAGCAGTTTTGTTTGTTTTATGTGCTGAATGAAGAATATGTATTTGAGAAATATTAAAAATTAGTGATTGAATTGAAAAGCAGTACACCAATGACTTTTTCAGTCAAATCATTTTGTACAGACTAAGTTCAAAACAAACAAATCCTATGACTTATCATATTAACGCATTTACTCAAGTTAATTAAGCTCCAAACAAACCCCAGCTTAGTAGCCTACGCTTATGATATCTGCATGGTGGTCATATGTTTGATTATTCTTTCTTTTCATGACTTTGCCAATCTGTACCACTAAGTTTCCAGCGCACAAGGATCTCAAGCAAAGAGTAGAAAGTCTAAAGTAAAGGTATTCTAGAGTTTTCTTGTGGGATTTACATAAACTCGCGAGAGTAATTTTATTCACAAGTGATTTAAAATTTCACTATATGCAGCTTAAAAAGGGAAATTCTTCCGATGACACGCCTACGACAATTGATACTTCCTTGGACAAAGCTATTACGTCTACGACAATTGATACTTCCTTGGACAAAACTACCTCCCGCATATCACTGTCAAACGTTTCATACGATAAAAATCTACCTGCTGCTTCAGCTGATCATGATAGTCATATTCATTCGTCTTTGAAAACTAAAGAAGAGGACCAACTCAAAGTTAATAATGATGTCTCCAAATTAGATACTTATGTGTCATTGTCATCTTCGAGTGATCAGTTGAAACATGATACAGTCAATGACGAAGTTACCACAACTGCCACTAATCGAGAGGCTGTTTCACCAATCTTCAATGGTGATCTTGTCAATGGGGATTCTTCAAAGTTTGGTGAAAAGCTATCATCAGCACCTGTAACTTTTGAAGGGAGTAGAGCTGAAAATTATAATCCAGCTGATTCTGGTCAAGATGTCTCGTTTAAAGATAAAGGAAATGAGATGGTGATCAACGAGGGATCACAATCTTTAAGTACAGATACGGTTACGCAACTTAATACACCAAGAGTTACTGATCTCAAATTTGAACCTCAGCTAGATGAAAAGAAGTATAAAGAACATAAACCTGTATCTTCCCCAAAGACAGTAAAAGATCAGCTTGCTTCCCCAAAGAAAACACAAGATGAACCAGGTTCCCCAAAGAAAGTACAAGATCAGCTTGGTTCCAATAAAAGAGTACAAGAAAAACCTGGCTCCACTAAGAAAATAGAAGATCAGCTTGATGAGGTAAACTATATTGATGTGGCATTGTACTTTGGGATTCTCTTTATTAGCTTCAGATTGTTTAGTGTGTTGGTTGCATGGCATAAGATTACAAGAGATTTTCGTTGACATTTGTTTTTTATTTAACAGGCACAGGGGCTACTTCAAAGTACAAAAACCACTGGTCAGTCAAAAGAGGCTAGACTGGCCCGGGTAAGGCTGCAAATCTGTTTTCATTCTTTTAGTTGTAGTAAGTAGTCCTTCCTCATGTATTCGGGTGTTGGTTACGCATATTTACCTATATAAAGCTACAATGTTGCTTCTTTATGAATATATCTGTAATTTGTTTAGTAACCTCACTTTGATATTAAAGCAAGAGCAAGAGTATTATAACCAAAGAGAGTGAAAGTGATACATGGTGCTGCTTTAAATAGGTTTGTGCTGGGCTTTCATCACGCCTTCAAGAATACAAATCAGAAAACGCACAATTAGAAGAGCTTCTGGTAGCAGAGGTACGGTGTGAATGCAGGATTTTATTGCACCTGCTATGCTTTAGATCGCATTATTATATATCAAAGAATTGCTTTTCACAGCTTATTCTACTTTAAACAGAGAGACCTGAGCAAGTCATACGAGGGGCGAATGCAACAATTGCAAAAAGACTTGTCTTTATCAAAAGAAGAGGTGAGTAGAGTGGAGTCAAGTATGTTGGAAGCCTTGGGTGCAAAGAATGCTGAAATCGAGGCACTTGTCAGTTCTCTGGACATCGTTAAGAAACAGGCTGCTATTTCAGAAGGAAATTTAGCATCACTGCAGGTTTATGCACTCCTATGAAGAATGCAAGTTTATGTCTTACTCTTTTGCTACCTGCCTACCTTTTATGGTTTTGGTATAATAATATCTGCAAATATAAGAGTCTGATCACATCTACTTTTCTGATTGAACCGTTAGCCATACCATTTAACAGATTTTTCAAATTTGATGAAAACACCTTTTCTTTTGAAGGGCTACTATTTTTTGCATTATCTACTGTAAAACAAAACCTGTAAAACAAAATTGTTCCCGTAGTATGTGCTTGTGAGTGTCGAGCCTGCCTATGAGTTCCCCCATTAATAGCATATGGTTCTAAACTTCCTGCTACTAATATCTTTGCAAAGAAGACGAAAGTCTTTTTATTCAACACACTCTCCAACTATCACGAGTTTTCAGTAACATTTTTTATTATGATTTTGTACTCTCTTTATTGCACACACAGTTCTTGTGGTGGTTGATTTCTTTTTTTGATATACTTTGTCAATCGTCATTAAGTTAATAGATGACAACTATCTAATGTGTAATTTTTGTCGTATTTGACCATATAGCTCAAGCTTGTATAACAAAGAGTTCTTTTTACCAGGCAAATATGGAGTCGATTATGAGGAGCAGAGAACTAACTGAAACAAGGATGATGCAAGTAAGAAACGGGTTTAAATGTTAATGTGATACTTAGTAAATGCTATTTGGGACTTTGTGTTATTCTGATTGTTGTGTGGTATTTCTGGCGTTGGTGTTATTGTTGAATTTGTGATTGTACAGGCTATAAAGGAGGAGCTTGCATCTGCAGAAAGAAGAGGAGAAGAAGAACGTGCTGCACACAATGCTACCAAGATGGTTTGGATCTAACCAAGTGTTGCTACTTTTTCTGTTAAAATATTCCTATGATGTACACACTTTCAAGAGTCATGATTTTCCTCGCAGGCAGCAATGGAAAGGGAAGTAGAACTAGAACAACTAGCTCTTGATGCATCCACAGCCTTAGCCAAGATCCAGGTATTCTCAAGATGCAATTTTTTTCATACCTGAGTATGCTATCTGTCATTACTATGATACTACTGTTATGTAGCCATGATTGGCATATATATAAAAAAGCGAACATACTTGAACTTTTTTCACTAAAAAGTTCCTCAACCAGATTTTTGAATAAATTAGTACCTGAACTTGATAAAAGTATATAACCTGTGTGTTTAATGATAATTACCACAGTGAGCTCAGACGTGATGCAACATAGGCTATTCTTGCCGATGTGTCTGTTTTGTATTTTATTTTTATATATCAATCTATGGTTATTCATATGAAAATATATCAAACTCCCTGTAACCCTCTCCCTTTCTTCTTTCTGAATTAATTGACCGGTGAACACACCCCACTTTTGACCCACGTAAACAACCCCCTTTTGTTGTGGTGTGTGCTTCAATTTTGCAGATAAGGTTTCTGTATCTGGTATGTGTTTGTTGATTTGGTGGAGGGGGAAGGGGAGCTATTGTTGGGAACATGAGAGGAGTAAAACTTCAGTGAAAAAACTGGAGCTGTTGAGGGCTTTTTTGTTAATATCATAAATGAAAATATGTTGGTTTTATAAATGTTTCCTTGGCACAGTTGAAAATTATGATTATATTTAGAGAAGTCTTTACAATTTTGATTCATACCCATACGTATGGCCATACTATTTACGTTTCTGCCTGTGGTAACCATGTCTTGTAACTGGTACCTGTATTAGAGAACAGCTGATGAGAGGGCTTCAAAAGCTGCAGAGCTTGAGCAGAAGGTGGCTCTACTTGAGGTAACTACAGAAACTCTAAGTTTATTTACATGAAATTATTTGTCTAATATACTTAACATGTTCTAAGAGCATCTACCATTAGGTTGAATGTTCTAGCTTAACTCAAGAACTGCAAGATGCGGAAGCTCGTGCTCGCCGAGGGCAAAAGAAATCTCCAGAAGATGCCAATCAAGTGATTCAGGTAGGATTAAGTAAAGAAGATATTTGTAAAGTTTCAATGAGCTTAAGTTTTACACTTCCCTATATGGCTATATCTATCTATACTATATTATAAAGCAAATAAGGTTTCAACTTTCAACTTTCAATTTCAACAATGTACACATGATAATGCATGATGTACCATACATCAATGCCCCACACCTTTCAACTTTCAACTTATCTCTCTCCTCAAATCTCAACAACTCATTTTTTTCTCTCTCCTCCATAAATCATTTTATTCCTCTAATTCATTCAAAATCTTTTATCTCAAAAACCGTACATCGATAAATTATAAAAATTATATGGGTGTTCTTAAAATTTCATGCTCTTTCATTAGAGAGGTCATTCGATATACTTTCGACGAATTTTTAAATCCGAGGGCGGAGCCCGTACGGCTAAGGCATTTGGCTATCACACTCTATGACCTATCACCTCCTATGACCTATCATACTCTATGACCTATCACCCCCACCATCTCACCGCCGCAACGCGCGGGTACTTTCTCTCGTATATAAGAAATGAGATATGTTGTTTAAGGAGGGTACCTTGTTTAAGAAGTTTGATTACCTGATCTACCAAAGTACCAAACTATCTTGTAATAAATAGTACATTTTGTTTTCTCGGCTTTTATCCAAATGTTTTGGTTTACCTTCCTGTTGCTGGAGTGTGTTTGGCTCAAAAGTAGACACTAAGACCCAAAGGGCCTTGGTCCTAGTGGTATGTGTGACAACTCATCAACCAATAGGTTGTGGGTTCAAGTCCTATGGCGGGCAATGTGTCAATTTGCGGGGAAGATGTGCATAGTTGCCTTTCGTAAAAATCGTAGATACTAAGAGAATGTTTCAAAATTCGATGCTTCTTATTTGGTATCACATAAGTTTTAAGTAGCATGTAGTTAGATGCAGGATTTGTATTTTTGTAGGATGGGTTGATATATGATGGCCATTGAACCAAAGTCACTCAAGCTTTTATTAACATTGCATATTTGATGTTATCACTTTTCCACTTTTTAACTCTAAATTGTGAATGTGTGGATGCAGGCTTGGCAAGAAGAAGTAGAACGTGCACGTCAAGGTCAGAGAGAGGCTGAGAGAAAGCTCTCTTCTACGGAGGTAAGTTTCTTATGGATTTTTCCCCTGGATACATAACCGAGTGTTGTTTTTCCCTTTGTGCGTATTTTGTCTAATAAAAGACTAGTGAAGAACTCATTCTCAGTTATTAGTATTCGATGGTCCTTATGTTTTAAAATGATTAAACAATGACAATGAATGATTTCAGGCTGAAGTTCAAAAGTTGAGAGTGGAAATGGCTGCCATGAAAAGGGATGCTGAGCATTATTCACGCCAGGTATTAGCTTCAGATTATCCATATAAAAGTGGTTCTTTCTTTTTTTAAGTTATACGAATAAATATCATTTTCTACATTTTCAATTAGTAATATTAATTGAAAATAAGAATTGGAATAAATGTCTTCTTATTCAAGTTATATCTTTGGTTGAACTGAGCAATTATGTTTATGAAATATGCTCGATTTAGATTTTGTCTCCTGTTTTGTAAGTAGAAGGGTGTGTCCCTTCGGGGACATTCGATGAAATTGTAACTAGAATGGTGTATGCATGATTTTTACTTGTCTTGTGAATGTCGAAGGCTTACATAAACTTAGAACAAATTTTTGAGGTTGATGAAAACAGAGTAATGTATGTTGCTAGAAGTATTAAGAGACTGCTATGGGTTCGTCCCTACTCGTCCCTGCCTTCGTTCTTATCCCAGGGACGAGCCAACACCATAAGGTGGGACTCATCCCTCGTTTGTCCATGGGTGATCTGGGGGGTGTTAAAGCGATTAGTGGTATAAATGGCGGGTCATAGACTAGTCCTTGCATTGGCGATATTTTAGGGGATTAGTCCTGGTTAGTCCTTGTCTGATGTGGCGCTGATATGGCGCTGACAAACACTAGTTTTTTGAAAGACAAGTTCTCCATAGTGGATACGCTAAGAAACACTAGTTCTGGTTCTTGTGACCTCTTATATCAATTAACGACCACTGGATATTGCTTGCTTTACGACTTATGTTTGGTAAGTTGGAATCAAAGATTGAATGGTATAAATCATTTGGAAAATTAAAAAATGTTGTTAGTTATGGTCTTTGGAATGGAATGATTAATAGGAAATATAATTGCATTCCCTCTAAAACTACTTTTTCCATTTTTTAAGGGTCCCTAAAGTTTTTTTCATCTCTGGATGGAATCGATATAAAATTACACATTAAATTCCATCCTACCAAACATATAATTCTCTCCATTTAGGAACAGTCACCTACATAAATCAATCCACTTGTTTTGTGGCCCTCCTTTTACATCTTTTGGTGCTTCTTTTTCACTTCTCTAGACACTAGGTTTTTCCATGTGCTGACTAATTCAGGTGATGGTTTCACTGAGCAGGAGCATATGGAGTTGGAGAAAAGATACAGGGAACTTACAGATCTGTTGGTAAGTTGAAGTCTGATGTGTCATTTGTGAATGTTCTGTTAATTAATTAATGGCTTTAGTTGATGAAACAAGACACTATGTATCATCAGTATTACAAGCAAACCCAGTTGGAGGCGATGACCAGTGAAAAAGCTGCAGCAGAATTCCAGTTAGAGAAAGAGATAAAGCGTATTCAGGAAGCTCAGGTTCGTTCTGGCAACTTGTATCTTTTATAACATGTAGAGGTGGCAATGTGGACACGGTTGGGTAACGGGTCAGAAAGGTGATCTTTTCAGCACTGGTTGAAATGGACCGGTTTTGCTGGGTTGACTCACATGATCTACTTTTGTCTGTTTGATTTAAACATTTTAACATGTGAATTAGGGATGGTTTTGGTTTGGTACAAAAACCGAACCGTACCAAAACTGAGGAATGAGGAATGCTGAAACCGAATGTGTCAAATACCCAATCCTGAAACCGAACACACTATCTCGGTACCAAAATTTCCAGTTTCATACCAATTGCAGCGTATTTTCACAACTATAAAGAAGAAAAATGGGTTGAACAAGTGAGATGTTGGTAAACAAGAATCCAACTTCTTATGTACAAGCAAACATCACATAACTTTGGCACTTTGCCTATGTATGCATGTGTAATTTGAAATCTGCAAATAAAACGTTACCATGATTTTGCAATCAAAAGGCACTAAAATTTGTATTAAAAAACAGCATAAGTATTGAAAATTACATATAATTATGTTATTGTTTTAAGTATGTAAAAGTATAGCAAAGCTGCCGAACAATAGGCGGGTTTAAAATAGACGGCAACTATGTAGGGGGAGTTAAAAAGTTAAAGTCGTATATTTCTACCGAGCCTTTGGGATATTATCACATATATATGTTATTAATTAATGCTTAGTTTAGTATACAATGTTACTGTTTCCTAGTACTACATCATTGTGTTCTTATATTTGTTAAGATGCAACCTATTAGAGTTATGGTTACATGTGTGTGTATTTGTAGTTGTTTGTACATTCAATAGAGGAAAACAAACATGGAATGTGATCTGGTATTTGCATTGTTGGTTAACAGTCACCACTAGAATTGATGAGATACCCATTCTGATGCATGGCTAAAAAAAAATAATCCAAGATTTCGGTATTAGAATCGGTTTCACTGGTACCGAACTGGCTGGGACGAAATCGTTTCATCAAATCTCTAAAACCAAAACCAAAACTGAATACCATCAGTACTGGGATTTGGTACCTGTACGGTACGGTATCGTTTTTTTGTGAATTTTGCTCATCCCTAATGTGAATTATGATTGCACAAACAGTATAATATAACCTGAATTTTTAAATTAAAGTACCATTTAGTAGATTGTTTACAGTATTATTATAATATAACCTGAATTTTTTAAATTAAAGTACACCATTTAGCAGACATTATGCATCAAATACAAGACTTGGGGCAACTTTCAACTTGTTTGAGTTATTCCCCTTCTAGCTAGTTTTTTATTTGACCCGTCTGTGATAGAACACAAGCCAAAATGACTCATTTATAAGTACATCCCATTCTGGTCTGCAGTCCTACTCTAATTGTCACTTGGTTCGTGTTGTACATATTTACTCACTTTTTTAGTGACCAGGTAGAAGTAGAAAGGAGCAGAGTCCCTCGTCGCGCATCAACAATTTGGGAAGAAGACACTGACATGAAAGCTCTTGAGTATGTTGCTTTCCTGATCTTTACAGTTGCTTACATCAAAATTAAGGTCATGCCTTGTATGCAAATGAGACTGTAAAGTAAATTATTTGCCTACTACTACTACTACTATGTTTCTAGTATAGTAAAGCTTCTTCGCTCTTTTTATATATGTGATCACAGAGGACTTACAAATTGTGATCTTTGATTTGTACTTTTCATGATAAGTGTGATATGAACTTGAGCTGTCACAATTGTTTATTTATTGAACTATGAATCCACTGATTAATCATAACCCTAACACAATTTCTTCTAATTACTTATATTCCTTTTGACTTGGCCAGCAAGAGAACGATAGGGAAACTAAATAACCTTGCTGTTTGGATCTCACTTATACCACTAATTTTCCATCTTCCTTGAGTCATATCAATGTGCTCCTTGATAATGTCTAAGTACATCTTAATTTCAGGCCTCTCCCCTTTCATCATCGCCACTTGGTTGGGGCAAGTATACAGGTATCACTTGGTTCTATTGCTATACCACCCATATTGTGCCTTTGCTGCTCATCTTAATTCATCCACATTCATACCAATGCAGCTGCAGAAGGCTGCAAAAATTATAGATTCTGGTGCTGTTAGAGCTATGAGATTTCTCTGGCGATATCCCTTTGCTCGACTTTTCCTGATATGTTACGTGGTAAGAACACTGTTTGGATCATAATCCTCCCCTCTTTTGATATATTTTGTTGGTGTTACTTTATTTATGGTTCTCTACATTCCACTTTAAAAATATCTTGTTCTCTCTATGGGTATCTAGTATCTACAAAATGAGTAAATATAAGAAGGCATGGAAGAAGTATCTGTATCATAAAGCAATTGAGTTTTGACTAGTTTTTGACTAAGTTTTGATGGTTTTCAATCTGATTCACAAATATATGCAGGTGTTTGTGCACCTCTTTATGATGTACCTGCTGCATCGACTTCAGGTATGAGCTAGTCGGCTCTGTAGGATATACATCTGAATTTATATCTTACGCCCGATTGGTGATGACTTCATTGCTGGCTTAATTTTTATTAAAAATACAAAGAACAGAAGTTGTTAGTAATTGTGACCACCGCACAAAAAACATAAAGTGATAAATCCTGGGTATGTGGCCGGATGATTTTTAAGTGATGCGTAATTGCATATATTTCTGTATGCCTATGGTTTTACTCCTAGCTGGTTGGGTAGAGGATTAGCCGGGTAATTTGGTGCGGGTTATGTTGACCTGAACACTTCCGTACGCAATTTTTATTTATTGTATCGATTAGTGTTTTAAATGTTATTATAATATAAAATATTTTTAATAATAAGAAATATCTGACTTTTGGCACATTTCTACCCATTTGACTCGTTAGGGTTAAAAAAAACTTGAGCTTACCCATTGCCACCTATAACAATTGTCATATCTTCGACTTTAAGGTATCAAATTAATCTATTTGTAACATAAAAGTCAGTTTATAAGGTCAGATGGATAATATGAATCATTTTGGTTTCATAGTTTGTCGTCCCATAGTTTTTGGTGAGGCTTTCTCTGAGATTAAATAAAGATCATTGCATTAAACTACAAAATTTTAATATACAGGTGCATTACATTGGTAGCGTGTATTGGCACTATAAAAGCTAATATATGAATAAGATTGAATTCTTGAAACTAATAGTTTTAAATTTTTAATTGATTGACTTGTAATTTTGAATGAGCAGGAGCAAGAAGACACCATATCATCAAGAGAAATTGTTGATTCTATGGGACTTGTAATTTAGCGTGTCGACACTGCCATTGAAATTGCATCGTTTTAGTTTGCCAATGGTAGTACAATGTCTCAGCGTGATATAGTAAAGAACTGAATCACCTGTTGTTATTCCATTGTCCTGCTTAAGACTTAAAAAACATTAGAAAGGGTTGAGGAACCTGAGAAAGCGGTTCCAACATACCTTATTTTGAGTTGTTTCACAGCGTTGGATACCATAGAGGGAGTTAGGGACTACGCAGTAGAAGGTATCATGTAACATGTATTAAATACAAACTCTGCTCGTGTTGCACATATGAAAGTTTTACTTTATATATTCAGTGATCATTACTGCAATTCGAGTACTTGTAAATTGTAATACACAAATACATACCCTTTTTTGCTTTGATTAAATCTTTTTTTGGGAGTGTGTTTCCTGAGTCTACTTGTTCAGAACAAAAGATGCATTGTTTTTTTAAAATCGAAATTTGTCATTTTTAGCAGCAGCACTGCGATGCAAATATGCTCATGAGTTAGGCCTGAACTATATATGAATACCAAGCAAATTATGGTTTCATCGCTTACTAGTAACGAACTATTATTTATAGAGTTATGCTCGCGCGATGCGGCTGTGTAATGGAGGCGGTGGTGACGGTGAAGGGTTGTGGTGGCGCGCGGAGGCGGCGGCGGCGACGACGGGTGTTGGTGACGGCGGTGGTGGCGAGTAGTGTAGGTTATTGATGAATATAGTTTTGATGAATTGTTGAAACTTAATATCAATATCGAAATTTAAGTTTAATGTTGAAACTTAAAAGGAGATTTGATTTGTTTTATAATATAGATAGATATCGGTATATTGTTGCCGGTTGGTCTACGCATAAAAAAACGAATTTTAATCCTAGTTGTAGCAAGTCTTTATTTTAGATGAACGTACGAATAAATTCTAGATGGCGGTGCTCCATGTGAAACTGATTTTTAGGATTTGCAATACAAATTTGGTTATCATAATTTACATATGGGAGGTGATATCTGAAAGTTTTATTTGATACAAGTAAATTTAAGTTAATTGACCGATATGCCCTCATTGTTTATTTTATTACTCTGTATTTATTTATTTGAGTTGTATTCCTGTGTACATGGGGTTTTTGGTGCAAACAAAGGAACAGATCGGAGCCGTTGGATCAACAAGGATGAAGGGTCAAGATCAAATCAAAAATAACACTGGAAGGGTATTTAGGTCATTTAGCATATCCATATATATACCGCTCAAACACACGTTCCTCTCATTAAACACATAGTAAAACACACACAAACACACACACACCGCCGGGAAACTCACCGGAAAACCGATTAATCGTCAAATAACGATCGAAAACTGTTTTTGTAGTCAAAATCGTTCGGATAACAACAGCAGAAACAAATTGATAGTAACAATACATCAAACAACAAAACGCCGACGAAAATTCAAAACCTAATCGGAAAATCAATTTCGCCGGAAATTGACGCAATCAATAACAGCGGCTCGTCGTTAATTGAATTGAACAGTAATCAAATAGTCGTAAACCGTTATATTGATCGTCAAATCAATGGATGTAGAACACGAAATTTCCGATGAAGAAATCGACGAAATCGAAGAGGTTACAGGTAAATTACTTACCTAATCCTATATCTAAACGTTTATTTTTCAAATAAGTTGTTGATTTTGTATCTAAATCATGTGGATTATCTTAATGCACGCCGTTTGTATAACATGCGGTCATACATCCATGTCTGAATGATTAATGTACCAATCACCAGGTGATTGTAGTATAACAGTCCATAAGCATAAGATAATTACAGTTTAGGCATGAACAAATTAGTTTTTTTGTGTTGAAATCCTATGGTGATTGAATGTATTAATTGATTCTGCATGCTATAATCACTTGGTGATTTAACATTTGAATCATGTGGATATATGGCAATGTCCGGATGCTTTGTGTGCCAATCACTTTGGGATTGAACTATAATCAGTTGTTGATTTTGTCAGAGATGCATGACACGTGGTTTTTTATTTACTTGAAACAGGTTCTAGTAGGAATGTCACACCGAAAACAGTTTTCAGAACAAAGAGACATGAAACACCGGGAGGCACGTTGTATGACGAACCAATTGTTGACAAGAAGTTGAAACTGTTTGTTGGACAGGTTTTAGAAAGCCTAGATCATTGTGTCAAAATGTATCGGGAATATGCATTGGCTTCAGGATTTGATGTCAGAAAGTCAAGTCAAACCACAAATAACTTTGGGGCTGTTGTGAAGAAGTATTATGTGTGTAACAGAAATGGAAATCCAAAACCAATGAGAGTCGACACATTGCAAAGCGGTGAACAACCAGTTAGAAAATCAACCATGGAACGTACGGGATGTAAGGCTCAAATAAAATTTGTGAAGATATCTGGGAGTTCCAAATACAAAGTAGCAGATATACAACCAATACACAACCATGAATTGTTGAGACCTGAATACAAGCATCTGTCAAAGCAAGAAAGACAACTCAAATATGCCGAACAAATCTTTGTATACAACGCCTCAAAGGCGAATATTGGTCTGACAAAGGCACATCAGCTCTACTGTAAGATGAAGGGTTGTGAAGAGAACGTGAATGGAACAGTTGTCGACTTTAGAAATTGGTCACGTGATCTGAATGTGTTCATCAATGAAAGTGATTCACAGATGCTTGTGAACAAAATGCTAGAAAGAAAGAAATACGTTCCAGGGTTTTCTTTCTATTACAAAGTTGTAGATAACATACTACACTCTCTTTTCTGGGCGGATGAGGTGGCGAAGTGTAACTACAACTGTTTCCATGACGTAATGTCTTTTGACGCCACCTACAGAACCAACAGGTACGTGACTACAGTGAATCACCAAAATATTTAGAGAAAAATAACATTGACTTAACATGATTATTTCATTGACAGGTACAACTTGATGTTCGTTCCATTCACTGGTATCGATAACCACCGTAAATGTGTCACCTTTGCGGGAGGTCTGATACGTGATGAGACGGCAGAGAGTTACATATGGCTTCTTAATTGTTTCATGGATACATTCAAGAAAGAGCCAATCATGGTGGTTACAGATCAAGACAAATCAATGGAGAAAGCGATAAAGACTGTGTTCAAGAAAGCAAAACACAGATTGTGCATGTGGCACATTACCCAAAAGCTGCCATCAAAGGTATGATTGACAATCTGCATACGCTTTAGTTATGAAATAGGCATAAATAATTTATTAAATTTGTTACCCAGTCACTGAATGATTCTAATTATCTTGAAATATATACACGTGCCATAGGTTAGGGATGCCATTCCTAGTATAGAGGATGAGTTAGAAAGTGACTTCAAGAGAAGATTTGATAGCATAGTTTGGAATATGCACATTGAACCAGCTGAATTTGAAATGAAATGGGACAAGCTGATGAATGACTTCTCATTGAAGAACGATACCTGGTTCAAACATATGTTTGAAATTAGATCCAGTTGGATACCCGCATACTTTATTGATACAGAAATGTATGGGTTGATGAGAACAACTTCAAGATCTGAAAGTGAGAACGCTTTCTTTCTCATTTCACAAAGTCCGGATCAAATTTAGTGAACTTCATGAGCGGGTTTGAGTCTGCTATGTTCAAGCAGAGATCAACTCAATCAAAACTGGATGCCTTTACCATAACAAAAACAAGACAACTGAAAACACAACTGAAGATGGAAAAGCAGGCGTCCAATGTGTACACACATACAATGTTTGAGTTCATCCAAGAGGAGATAGAAAGTTCATTTTACAAATGTACATTGGATCAGATGACCAAGGATGAGGAAACCAAAACTTCTACTTGTGTTATCAATGATTGCAGTATCAATTCATCAAAGCCAATTCAATACAAGGTAAACAAAACAAAAACTTCTACTTGTGTTATCAATGATTGCAGTATCAATTCATCAAAGCCAATTCAATACAAGGTAAACAAAATCAAGTTGTAACATGCAAACTATTTCCAATAATATAATGATTACATTTGATCATTAAGTGATTGCTTCAATAAAAGTTTTTTTTTTTTTTTTGTTTTGAAGGTTTTTTTTTTTTTTTTTTTTTTTTTTTTTTTTTTTTTTTTTTTTTTTTTTTTTTTTTTTTTTTTTTTTTTTTTTTTTTTTTTTTTTTTTTTTTTTTTTTTTTTTTTTTTTTTTTTTTTTTTTTTTTTTTTTTTTTTTTTTTTTTTTTTTTTTTTTTTTTTTTTTTTTTTTTTTTTTTTTTTTTTTTTTTTTTTTTTTTTTTTTTTTTTTTTTTTTTTTTTTTTTTTTTTTTTTTTTTTTTTTTTTTTTTTTTTTTTTTTTTTTTTTTTTTTTTTTTTTTTTTTTTTTTTTTTTTTTTTTTTTTTTTTTTTTTTTTTTTTTTTTTTTTTTTTTTTTTTTTTTTTTTTTTTTTTTTTTTTTTTTTTTTTTTTTTTTTTTTTTTTTTTTTTTTTTTTTTTTTTTTTTTTTTTTTTTTTTTTTTTTTTTTTTTTTTTTTTTTTTTTTTTTTTTTTTTTTTTTTTTTTTTTTTTTTTTTTTTTTTTTTTTTTTTTTTTTTTTTTTTTTTTTTTTTTTTTTTTTTTTTTTTTTTTTTTTTTTTTTTTTTTTTTTTTTTTTTTTTTTTTTTTTTTTTTTTTTTTTTTTTTTTTTTTTTTTTTTTTTTTTTTTTTTTTTTTTTTTTTTTTTTTTTTTTTTTTTTTTTTTTTTTTTTTTTTTTTTTTTTTTTTTTTTTTTTTTTTTTTTTTTTTTTTTTTTTTTTTTTTTTTTTTTTTTTTTTTTTTTTTTTTTTTTTTTTTTTTTTTTTTTTTTTTTTTTTTTTTTTTTTTTTTTTTTTTTTTTTTTTTTTTTTTTTTTTTTTTTTTTTTTTTTTTTTTTTTTTTTTTTTTTTTTTTTTTTTTTTTTTTTTTTTTTTTTTTTTTTTTTTTTTTTTTTTTTTTTTTTAAGGTAAACAAAATCAAGTTGTAACATGCAAACTATTTCCAATAATATAATGATTACATTTGATCATTAAGTGATTGCTTCAATAAAAGTTTTTTTTTTGTCCTGTTTGTGTTTGCTGAAGGTACTTTTCAACCAACAAGAAGGTGACATCATTTGTACGTGCAAAAAGTACCTTAAACTTGGGCTTCTATGCAGACATTGTTTTTGGGTGTTGAGGAACTTCCAAATTGATGAATTACCCAAAAAATACGTCATGAGACGTTGGATGAAGAATGTTATTTCCCCTGAATTAAGATCAAGAAGAAACAGATATGGAGACGAGAACATACCTGTTCAAAACTTGATAAATGAAGCAAGTTCAGTTATCGATGATTCTTTACAACGAATTGGACCGAACGAGAAAAAGTTGGAAGAGTTTGTTAATAAGCTTAAAGCATTGAAGCTTGAGGTAGAAGCTGATAACCCAAACACACCGTCAAAGAATAAAGATGATATTATTTCGTCAATGATTGGGTATGAGAAGCCAGACTCTAATCAAATTCAAAACCCACCAGTTGGAAGCTACAAGGGATGTCATCATGATCATCGAATCAAGAGTGGGAAAGAGATTGGAATAGAACAAAGCAAAAAGAGAAAAATTGTTTGCAAAAAGTGTGGAGGTGCCAACCACAATCAAAGGACTTGCGAAAGACAAGCAAAGAAACAAAAAGAAGCTGAAGGTAAGTCTGATCAGCAGCCTTGAAGAATTTAATGTTACTTTTTTTAATTTTCGAAAACTTAATTTCATAGACGGTTTGATGTTTTCTTTTATTCTTTTTTGAAACTTAGTTTGATACACAATTGTTACAGTTGGTGAAATACATATTTGCTTAATCTGTAATTGGTTATTTTAGTGATTTGGAGATTATCAAGTGTGTTCCCATAGTGTATTTTTGTTTATTCAGTTGTTTTTAAAGCAATTACAAACCCTAAGAAAATAACAAAAATGACCAACACATCTGTTTGTGTATTTTAACACTTAATCACCAAGGGATTGGCAATTAATCACTAAGAGATTTTAACCGTAACTGGTTAAAACATTTCTGTTTGTGTATTTTAACAGTTAATCACCAACGGATTGGCACTTAATCACCAAGGGATTGGAACATAATCACTAAGAGATTTTAACCATAATTGGTTAATTTTTTTTGAAGAACAAAAACAAATAATCACCAAGGGATTGGCACTTAATCACAAAGAGATTCAATTACTACATTCAATTACCCTATGATTGATATCACCACGAGATTGACACTTAATCACCAAGGGATTGGCACATAATCACTAAGAGATTTTAACCATAACTGGTTAAAAAACTTTTGTAGAATAAAATCAAATAATGCAACAATCAACTAGTTATTTAAACAAAGTACTTTGTAATTACTTCATTGAAACATAGATATACCAAAAACAACCACCTAAAACATTATCCGTTACCATCTGTCAGTGCAGATTCTAATATTGTTTTGACGAGTAGTCAGAATATACAAAAGGACATAACAGTTTCAAACAGACAGACGAAATGTTTCAAATTACAATTACTTCAAGTCAACAGGATTCTCCTTCTCCGGTCCTTTCGCATCCTTTGTGACGACATTCTTTCCAAGCTTAAACTTCAACATTCCTCACCACATTTTCACCACATGAACTAAAAAAAAAAAAGAAAAACAGTTACAAAGTCTCATAATGTACATTTCACAAATAACAAAAACATTAACTAAAAAAATGTCACTTACCTCCCTGTCATGGAGTTACTAGTCTTCATTGATGCAACATTTTCAACCGGAGCAGATTTCTTAATATCAACTTGAACAGCAACATTCTTTGGGGGACGTATGTATACGGAACGCTTTAAGGTTTAGGGTTTGAAGTCGTGGGGTTAGCCTAACGACTAACCCTACAACTTCAAACCCTAAACCCTAAAGCTTAATTGCTAATCCGAGGGGAAAGCTACATTCTAAAAACCCTAAAACCCTAAACCCTAGAATGCTAATAGGAAGGGGACGTATGTATACGGAACGCTTTAGGGTTTGAAGTCGTAGGGTGTTGGCTTAACGGCTAACCCTACAACTTCAAACCCACCTAAACCCTAAAGCTTAATTGCTAATCCGAGGGGAAAGCTACATTCTAAAAACCCTAAAACCCTAAACCCTAGAATGCTAATAGGAGGGGGACGTATGTATACGGAACGCTTTAGGGTTTAGGGTTTGAAGTCGTAGGGTTAGCCTAACACGGCTAACCCTACAACTTCAAACCCTAAACCCTTTTTTGATTTTATCTGGTGAAAAGGGGCGATTTACACACACTTAAGGCCGCCGACCATTTTCGGTCAATTCCGGCCATTTTTGGCCGGATTTTTGATTGCTTTTTCATCCCATTCGATTCCATTTTCAATTATCTACAAATCCATGTAATTTTCAATGTCAAATTCACGCAAAAAGAAAGGAAAAAAAGAAAAGAAAACCGAAGAAGAAGTCTTGAATGAGTTAAAAAAGTATGATCAAGCATATATACAAGATTTTGAAGCCAATAAACATTATGTACAATCGTTATACAACCTTAGATCATCATCAAAATCCGTTAAGTCAACTGCCTCTGCTTCAATCGCCGATCAAATTGATTCAGCCACCATGCCGCCGCCAAAATCTACACAGCCGCCGCCGCAAACCGTCCTGCCGCCACCTATTCCGGTCGCCGCTGTTCAATTGAAGGCCGGTGGAGATTAGATTGAGGGTGGCGCTGCTCCTGATCCAAAATCCGATGCTCAATTGATCGATTCTAGGGTTATGGCTGCCGAAACCCTAGATAAAAACCCTAATTTGTTGCCTGCCACCAAACCGCCACCTTCAACCACCATTGAGCCGCCGCCTGAACAATTAATTGATGGGGAGGGGTTAAGGAATTGATTAATGATGGTGAAAAACTAATTTCGAAAGATCAAGTGGTCGAATTGAATAGGATTTTGGTTGAACATTTGGCTAAAAACCCTAATTTTGATTCGCCCACCGTTAATCCACCATCGGCCACCACTGGTTCGGCCTCCATCCACCGTGTGAGCCCTTTTGACATACATGAGGCCACGAGTTCTGGTTCACAGCCGCGGGTCCCACCATTGAGTGAAATTGACAAGCATTTTGGTGTTCAGCTTGAAAACGACCAACGTTGTGATGAAGCACTTCGATCATTTGCATCGGCCACCATTGAAAAAGTGGCTGATTCTTGGGATAAAAATGTTGTTTCGCAGGTTGATGATGATAGGAACTTGAATGATTCGCCTGGTGAGGGTTTGAAGTCGACTGTCGAACCACCTTTGCATGGTTTGCATGCAAAAGGTGGTGCTACTCATGTACCTCCTATGCCGGATCCTCTAAAGTTTCCTCCAGGTTCTACTTACTTTAAGCCAGCTACAGATCATGCACATGATATCCCTACTGCTACAGAAGATGTACCTAAGCGTGATGTCACCCCGAATGATCTTGGTGGACACCCAGACAACCCCAAGGTACAGCAGCCCCGCACTTATGCTTCTATTTTTCAGGATGCTGCAAACATTCGCAAAAAAGGTACATTGAGATTCATTCCCCCTGTTATTACTTCTGGTGTTCCTAGAGCTGTTATTCCACGGGATCTTTTGTTGAAACAAAGTGAGAGTTGGGCTAACACTTTAGTTGGTCATTTCATTGGTAAGCGTCCTGCATTCCCTTTTGTGCAATTTCATGCTAATCGATTATGGAAAAAATATGGTTTGGAGGATGTTATTTTGAATGACCAGGGATTCTTTTTATTTAAGTTTAAGTCTGATCAGGGTCAGTTGCATGTGTTTGAAAAAGGGGCATGGTTGTTTAATGATATCCCCATCATGCTTAGGAAATGGCAGCCTGAAATCTAGTTTGACAAACCAGCTAATAACAAGGTTGCCATTTAGGTTAACATTTATGATCTACCAGCTATTATGTGGGATTATGAGATTCTTAGCCATTTGGTCAGTTCTATTGGTATTCCGATTGTTGTTGATAGATATACTGCTGAAATGTGTGAAAATAAGAAAGGTAGGGCAGTATTTGCTAGATTTTTGGTTGAGTTTAACTCTTTGAGAGATATCCCTATGTTTGCTGAGGCTGAGATTTTAGATTCTGTAAGAAGGTTCAGACTTGAGTATCATTGGCTACCTCCTAGGTGCTCACATTGCAAGATTTTTGGGCATAAATTTGATGATTGTAGTGTGAGACCAAGGACACAGAAAGAGATGGAAGCCCGTATGGCTACTGCAGCTCCAGCATCACAGGTTGGTCCATCAGGGACCAAGGATGGCCCATCAGGGGCTAAACAGGTTGATCCAGCAGAGGCCCAGGCAGATGATGGGTTTCAGAAGCCCAAGAGACGTAAGAGGAGGCCCAAAAGGCCCCTTCATTTGCTATCCCTAAGCCTAAGGTCATGTGTGTTCCCAAGAAGACACAAGATTCAAAGGGTAAGGCTCCAGCAGCAACTACTTCTACTACAGCCACTACAGATTCATCAGCTCCAGTTAGATTTCCTACTGCTCCAGCTTCAGTCCCTCAGAGACCACTCCAGATTCACACAGCTACTACTACAGTTCCAGACACTCATTCAGGTACACAGGCCAGCACAGATCATGATTCTATTCTTACTACCCCTGCACCTATTGTTGAGACTAGGAACAAGTATGATGCACTCTGTCAGATTAACACTGATGAGCCTATTGTCCCTGCTGATGATGATGTTGATGATGATTATGATGGTGATGAAGATGAAGATGGTGATGAAGTTGAATCTGACACCAGTCCCTCTGGTCAGTTCATGAAGATACTTGCTTAGTTGTGATGATTACTAGCTCTGTTTTACATTCTTATTGTTTAGATTGCTAGTTTTATTATTACTAGGTGATTTGGGCCTGTCCAGTCACTTAGTTGGTATATTTCTTGCATCACGGGTCCCCTTTATCATTTGTGGGGGCCCGTGAGGGCACTTTTTTGTAAATGTTTATACATTTATAATACATTTCCTTTATCCATATAAAAAAAAAAATCCGAGGGGAAAACTACATTCTAAAAACCATAAAATCTAAACCCTAAAACCTAGAATGCTAATAGGAGGGGGACGTATGTATACGGAACGCTTTAGGGTTTAGGGTTTGAAGTCGTAGGGTTAGCCGTTAGGCTAACCCTACAACTTCAAACCCTAAACCCTAAAGCTTAATTGCTAATCCGAGGGGAAAGCTACATTCTAAAAACCCTAAAATCTAAACCCTAGAATGCTAATAGGAGGGGACGTATGTATACAGAACGCTTTAGGGTTTAGGGTTTGAAGTCGTAGGGTTAGCCGTTAGGCTAACCCTACAACTTCAAACCCTAAACCCTAAAGCTTAATTGCTAATCCGAGGGGAAAGCTACATTCTAAAAACCCTAAAATCTAAACCCTAGAATGCTAATAGGAGGGGACGTATGTATACAGAACGCTTTTTTAGGGTTTAGGGTTTGAAGTCGTAGGGTTGATTTTCTCTCGTGAAAAGGGGCGATTTACACACACTTAAGGCCGCCGACCATTTTCGGTCAATTCCGGCCATTTTTGGCCGGATTTTTGATTGCTTTTTCATCCCATTCGATTCCATTTTCAATTATCTACAAATCCATGTAATTTTCAATGTCAAATTCACGCAAAAAGAAAGGAAGAAAAGAAAACCGAAGAAGAAGTCTTGAATGAGTTAAAAAAGTATGATCAAGCATATATACAAGCTTTTGAAGCCAATAAACATTATGTACAATCGTTATACAACCTTAGATCATCATCAAAATCCGTTAAGTCAACTGCCTCTGCTTCAATCGCCGATCAAATTGATTCAGCCACCATGCCGCCGCCGAAGTATACACAGCCGCCGCCGCAAACCGTCCTGCCGCCACCTATTCCGGCCGCCGCTGTTCAATTGAAGGCGGGTGGAGATTCGATTGGGGGTGGGGCTGCTCCTGATCCAAAATCCGATGCTCAATTGATCGATTCTAGGGTTATGGCTGACGAAACCCTAGATAAAAACCCTAATTTGTTGCCTGCCACCGAACTGCCACCTTCAACCACCATTGTGCCGCCGCCTGAACACTAACAGCTAAACCCTAAATCTTAATTTCTAAACACTAACAACTAAAATATATGGGCCAAAGGCCCAATAGTCTTGTATTCATGAAATAAAATGTTGATGGTTTATATTATTAGTTAATGAAAAATTCAATTACAGATTTGATGAAGATTAAAGTATGTTTTCATATTTATAACCAATCACTAAGAGATTGTGTTAATCACTATGTAGATATAAATAAATGTGTTTTGGTCATCCAATCACTATATGATGGTAGTATTCACTTGGTGATTGTAGAAATAATCCTTAGGTGATTGATAATCACTAAGAGATTGTGTTAATCACTATATGATTGTAGATATAAATAAATGTGTTTTGGTTATCCAATCACTATATGATGGTAGGATTCACTTGGTGATTGTAGAAATAATCCTTAGGTGATTGGTATTACCACCCGATCAATGTTGGGTAGGTAATCACCAAGAGATTTTATTAATCACCATATGATTGTAGATATAAATAAATGTGTGTTGGTCATCCAATCACTTTATTATGGTACGAAACACTTAGTGATTGTAACATAATCCTTAGGTGATTGCCTTTACCACCCGGACATTGTTGGGTAGGTACTCACTAACTGATTACAATAAATAAATGATCCAGTAAAATAATAACCAAAGAACAGTTGTACATAGAACAAAACATAACTCATTTAACTGAAATATTGCATTTTAAAAAACAAGAAATCATTTGATTACATTTTTAAAACCTAGACATTAACAACTAGAAACATACAATAGAAATCATGAAATTTAAATACTTGATGATACGTCCCACGGTGTATCAATATACCAAAGTATATTGAATACAGAACAGTTGTAGAGGGGGGTGAATACAACTTTTCACAATCTTTACAAACTTTTAACACAAAACGTTTTAAGATTCAGATAATGAATATTAAGCAAGTAAGTAAAGTGCAGAATCATTAAAACAGTAAAGAACAAAAACATTCTTGAACACAGATTGTGGTTTTCAAATGTAATCCTTTATTAAGAAATAATCTATACAAAGAACTACAGGGTTGTTGCGGAATAAAGATAGCCTATAGATATCTAAACAACCCTATGAAATGACAAACAACAATCAATAAGTTTCAGCTCAAGAGAATCAGCCCAAGCTGATCTCGTACAGACTAAGCTGTGTGTAAGAGTAGAGAAACTTGTGTGAAGAATGATTCTCAGGAAATGCCACACATATGCAATCCATGAATGAGGCTTTTATAGGCACGAACGCTCCTTCATTAGGTGTCCGTTGCAGCTACGTGTTCTTCATTCAGTGGTTGATGAAGGAATAATCAATCGTGCCTTTCATGGTACTTGTGGTCCCCCACGTACTGACGCACATTCTTCATCTACCAATAGGAGTATGGACACGCATATGTAAAACAACCACCAACCTGGATCCTAGGAATCTTCCTAGTCACGTCATTTGTCCTTATCTTCAATCCAGGTTGTTATCTTCACTTGATTGTCAGACACAGATTGGGCCGTTTGTCAAGGCACCAATCTGCCTAAGTGTTTCCAAGCTGACTGCTAATCCCAAGCTGTCTTCCACTAACATCTTGGTCTTCTATCTTCAATCCTCCTCTTCGACTTGGACTGAATGCTAATACATTGTTGATGCAGCTTGAATAACACTTGCTTTCATAAGATATTACAATTACAAGTATGAAGCATGATCTGGGTCAGAGACAGATCGTAAGCTGTGTCAGCTTAGTCTGACCCAGATCAGATTACAAGAACCAAAGATTACTAAGTGTTTATAGGTCAGATTTGTCATCATTAAATTTACAATTAACATTGGGACTCAACAATCTCCCCCTATTTGATGATGACAAAACCCAACTACACTTTTAACTATCAGCTTACAAAGAATCAAACGAAAATATGACTAACAGCTTGTGACCTTTTGAATCTTTTGGGTTCTTTTCAATCTGATATGAAATTTTAACCAAGAAACTAGATTTGTACAACTGCCTTTGCATATATAGAGAATAAATCAAAGATATTACAAGTTACATCACTATTCTCCAAGCATTTCAATAGCTTCTTGCTTAACCTCAAATGATGGAGCAACTCTCACATCTAATTTCCTATCTAACCCCTCATCAATAAGGAACTGCTCATACCCATTACCTTCTTCACTAAAGTTTCTGCAGAATCTGTACAAGGTAAATAGGTGCATAGATGGTACCTGTTTTAGTTCAGCAGTCCTTTGAAACACCAAATTCCCTCTAGCATCTACAAAGTACATCCCATGTTCAGGTTCAGTGATGAACTTCCCACATCTTGCATCTTCAACACCAGCAGGTAGAGACAGATTAAGATTATCAAAAATCTTGTCAATAGCACCAGAAGATAATTGTGCAAGCAACTCTGTAGGAGACAAGTTTTGGAGAAAAACTGAATGGTCACCTCCAGGAGCATCAATCTTTTCAAACCTTCTTCTTTTCTTCTTCAGTGGCTCAGCTGACTCATCTTCATAATCCATATCATATGCAATTGGTCTTGGAAGGCCAGAGATATCAATCTTGTACTTCACAATAGCAGCTAACTTCTTCTCAATGGCTTCCAGGACTGTCTCTTTGTGAACTCCAGACATACCAGTAACGATATTATGTAGTTCCACCCACTCTGTGTATCCTAGATCAAGCAGTTTGTCAAGATCATGAGTTTCCCAGTTGGTTTCATAACCTCTCCTTGTAAACCTTATGCTGGGAATGTTCTTTCCTTTTTGTCTTTTCAGTAGAACATGAAGGATTGGTTCTGGATGCCTTCTATAATGGATCTTTTCAGTAACTTGTCTTTTCTCCAAAGCATCAAACCAATTATGGGCTTTCACACTTTCTTTCACATCTTTAACCTTCTGTGATGGTGTAGAATGAACCACCACTTTCTTCTTTCCTTTTCCTTTGCTCACAACTTTCTTTTTAGAACCAATGGCTGCAAGATCTTCTTCATCTTCCTTATTCAATTGTTCTTGAACAGCCTTGGCAATTTCAGAATCAGACTTAGTTGCAGCAATTCTCTCTCTTTCTAATCTGTCCTCCTTAATCATTTTATATGCCACCTCAACTGTTACCCCAAGCTGTGGAGCAGTTTCAGTTGCAATCTCCCAATCCTTTTCTTTCTCAGTTAAGATCTTCACACCACTTGACCCAACTTCTGTAGTTCTTTTCTTGATCTTCACATCTCAACTGTTACCCCAAGCTGTGGAGCAGTTTCAGTTGCAATCTCCCAATCCTTTTCTTTCTCAGTTAAGATCTTCACACCACTTGACCCAACTTCTGTAGTTCTTTTCTTCATCTTCACACCTCAACAGTTACCCCAAGCTGTAGTTCTTTCTCAGTTAATACCAACATAACCAATAATCATATGATTCCATCCCACGGTACCGGATGGGAATCATCTCCACTCACTGCTGCTGTCCATGATAACCATATGGAAGACCGGGTGGACCAAAAAGGTCAGTAATCCAATTGCGCTCCTCCTCTTGACCTGAACCTGAGCCTCCAGCATCTCCTCCAGACTGTCCACCACCTAAACCCGAACTCGAACCTGCAACAAAACCAGGAACAAAGGAAGATGAACCACCGGCAAAACCTCCGGATCCACCAACATCATGTCCACCCTGAAAAACCCCAAACTGTACTGGACTACGGGGAGAACCTCCTAAATCATGGGGTCGTGGTGACATGTTCCCCGGAACAGTCGTCTGAGAGAAAAAAGGCTGACCCCCCCTGACGATAATCAGGGACATAAATAGGCGGTGGAGAGAATGGAGGAATCGGGTCAGGTCGAACAAACTCCCGGCCATGATACTGAGCATCCCACATAGGCTGATAATAATCAAGGCTATAGTTAGTGTGGGCCTGCTGTGATCCAATCCAGGTGATGTCCGATCCATCCTCCGCTGGTAGTCATCAAAAGCCCGACGGCTAGCCTGCTGATCATCATATATATTCTGAACAGTCTGTCCCAAAAGCGTAAGATCAAAGGAGCTCGGGACAGGGATGCTACGACCACGCATCCTAGGTGGCTCCTGGGAAGCATCACCCATCTCTACATCAGCAGCCTCCAAGTCTGGAGGTGGTTCCTCAACAACACCAGTGTCATCCAACAATCTAGCAGGCTGGCTCCCTTGCTTCTTCTTCACTATCTTCCCCCGAATCAACTCTTTAACATGGAAATCCTCCTGATTAACTTGTGAAGACAGATGGGTCTGGCACTCCTCAGAATCAAATACACCCATCCTCTTGTAAATCCGGGTTATGAAATGTCCCAAAACCAACTCTGAGTCAGAATGATTACACATGCGATCAATCACAACCATCGGGGCCAATGCAAACTTCCTAGGAGCCCCCTCTGAAACAGCTTTAACAACCACAAATCAGTCTGGTATGCCTTGTCCCAATGAGTAGACCTCTGGACCAAAAACGTAACTATCATCCTGTGAAGCAACCGAAGCTTAACACTGTGGATCTTAGACACACTAACCGTCCCACCAGAAGGCTAAGCCTCTCCTCCAGAAATCCGACCCCAATACTGTGGAATGGACTCACCATCACCCAAATCACCTTTGACATAAAAACCCTGTCTCAAAAGTTGCCTGAAGTCCTGGTTATCCAACTCTTGCCTAGAATACATACCAGCATAAAACCCAAACTCAGCTATAGACAGCTTCCTCTGCTGTCCCCCACAGTAAAACAAAACAACCCTTTCTTTAAAAATATCCTTGATCTTATTCAATTCCTTAGTCAATTTCAAACTAGAATAAAACTCAAGGCATAACTCACGATAGACAGGTTCCCTGTTAAGAAAAATCTGTTGCCACATATCACTATTAACTGTCCTATCACCAACCCTCGCTTCTATACTAAACCACCTTCCAATATCACCCTGAACCCCAAAAAACCGAGCATCAGATTGAGCAAGATACCTGGGTGGGCAAACAACTTGCTTATGAAGCATGTAAAGCTTGTTCAAATAATTGTTCTTGTGGGGTTGCCTAGCCCCATCAAACTCTAACCATGCATGCTTCTCGTTCAATGCACCCGGCCAATAATTAAGAGGAGGTACCGCTGGTTCTCTCCTAGCCGTCTTACCGGGGACATCGGCAGTCCCGCTAGATTGTCCCACCTCCGCTTGCTTCCTCTTATCAGTAGTAGCAGTCTGCAATCACAAACATTAAAGCAAACAAACACGTTAAATGTGGGATGCAAAACTTGAAACCTCATTCAACATCAAACTCAACTGCGGGTCAGAAGATTCCCACTGCGGCGCAGTGGGACTGGCTGGTCCTCACTGCGGCGCAGTGAGGCAAGTAACACGTGCAGGTCAGGTGCGGCCACTGCGGCGCAGTGGGCTAACACACAACACCACTACGGCGCAGTGGGCTAAGAAATCTGGGTAGGTTCTTGTTTTCATTACGACAGGCAGCCAAAAATTAGGGGCAATTAATCATTCCATCAGCAACAACAAGCAATAATCACCACATAATCAAACATTACTTCCCCCCCACACTTATTCATCCATAAATCCCCAAATTTTTCAAAACCCTAACTTTAATTTCAAAGACAAATTCAGAAGAACAAGTGTTTGAATTGAGAAATTAACCACCCCATTAGCATCAATAGCCCTTAAACAACAAAACCCACGAATTAATTCGGAATTGAAAACCCTAGAAATTAAAAATCAAAAATTAAGTAAAATAAAGAAAATAATCAAGAAAACTTACTCCTCTTCCCATGATGCAATGTATGAAGATGAAAATATGGAAAAGTGATTAAAGATGGAGGAGAATGGAGATCTTGATGGAAATAATGGAGTTTTGCTTTTAGATGAGAGCAAAGAAGAAGAAAGAGTGAAAAGTGATAAAGTGAAGAACAAAACTTACCTGCCCCTTACTTTGACCTACCCGGCCTCCCACTGCGGCGCAGTGGAGGTGCATCATTCCCACTGCGGCGCAGTGGAGGTGCATCATTCCCATTGCGGCGCAGTGGGGCTTATTCCAACATTGGGCAGAAGATTTTGGCTGCGGTGCAGTGACCAATTTACATCCCCACTGCGCCGCATTTTGCCTTAGAAATTTTTTTGTATGACAAACTAAAAACAACTTACCTCAATCCGCTTCACACCAAATCTGCACCTGCACTTTCTTGACAAATCAAAATCAAATCTAACTAATCAAAAGAAAATAAAATGCGATAAAATAACACGGGTTGCCTCCCGAGAAGCGCTTAAGTTATTAACGAGTCTTTAGCTAGACTCGACTAACCATCAAGTTTCCAATTCAAAAATGGGGATCTCCTCGATTATCCCCTCAACTTGCTCTTCTTCCAAATACAACTTAAGCCTATGACCATTGACAATGAATGACCCGTCACCATTACGCTTAAACAACTCTACATAACCCGACGGATACACATGCTTAATCACAACAGTCCAATCCATCTAGAAGTGAGTTTAGGTTGCTTAATCTTAAATTTAGACAAGAATAACAAAACCTTAGCTCCAACCTTAAACTCCTTCCTACGGATCCTTTTATCATGCCAAACTTTGGTCCTTTCCTTGTAAAGCCTAGAATTTTCATAAGCACCTAGCCTAAGCTCATCAAGCTCATGAAGTTGCAACATTCTAAGTTCACTAGCTTCCATCATATCCAAATTCAGATTCCTCAACGCCCAATACGCCTTATGCTCTATCTCAATAGGAAGATGGCAAGTTTTGCCATAGAGCAACCGGTATGGCGTGGTGCCAATCGGCGTCTTAAAAGCCGTCCTAAACGCCCATAAGGCGTCATCCAACTTCTTCGACCAAACCTTGGGGTTATCTCCAACAGTTTTCTCTAAAATCCTTTTCAAAGCCCTATTGGTGTTTTCTACTTGTCCACTAGTTTGTGGATGTGCAGGTCAGGTGCGGCCACTGCGGCGCAGTGGGCTAACACACAACACCACTGTGGCGCAGTGGGCTAAGAAATCTGGGTAGGTTCTTGTTTTCATTACGACAGGCAGCCAAAAATTAGGGGCAATTAATCATTCCATCAGCAACAACAAGCAATAATCACCACATAATCAAACATTACTTCCCCCCCACACTTATTCATCCATAAATCCCCAAATTTTTCAAAACCCTAACTTTAATTTCAAAGACAAATTCAGAAGAACAAGTGTTTGAATTGAGAAATTAACCACCCCATTAGCATCAATAGCCCTTAAACAACAAAACCCACGAATTAATTCGGAATTGAAAACCCTAGAAATTAAAAATCAAAAACCACTATGCGCAGTGGGCTAAGAAATCTGGGTAGGTTCTTGTTTTCATTACGACAGGCAGCCAAAAATTAGGGGCAATTAATCATTCCATCAGCAACAACAAGCAATAATCACCACATAATCAAACATTACTTCCCCCCCACACTTATTCATCCATAAATCCCCAAATTTTTCAAAACCCTAACTTTAATTTCAAAGACAAATTCAGAAGAACAAGTGTTTGAATTGAGAAATTAACCACCCCATTAGCATCAATAGCCCTTAAACAACAAAACCCACGAATTAATTCGGAATTGAAAACCCTAGAAATTAAAAATCAAAAATTAAGTAAAATAAAGAAAATAATCAAGAAAACTTACTCCTCTTCCCATGATGCAATGTATGAAGATGAAAATATGGAAAAGTGATTAAAGATGGAGGAGAATGGAGATCTTGATGGAAATAATGGAGTTTTGCTTTTAGATGAGAGCAAAGAAGAAGAAAGAGTGAAAAGTGATAAAGTGAAGAACAAAACTTACCTGCCCCTTACTTTGACCTACCCGGCCTCCCACTGCGGCGCAGTGGAGGTGCATCATTCCCACTGCGGCGCAGTGGGGCTTATTCCAACATTGGGCAGAAGATTTTGGCTGCGGCGCAGTGACCAATTTACATCCCCACTGCGGCGCATTTTGCCTTAGAAAATTTTTTTGTATGACAAACTAAAAACAACTTACCTCAATCCGCTTCACACCAAATCTGCACCTGCACTTTCTTGACAAATCAAAATCAAATCTAACTAATCAAAAGAAAATAAAATGCGATAAAATAACACGGGTTGCCTCCCGAGAAGCGCTTAAGTTATTAACGAGTCTTTAGCTAGACTCGACTAACCATCAAGTTTCCAATTCAAAAATGGGGATCTCCTCGATTATCCCCTCAACTTGCTCTTCTTCCAAATACAACTTAAGCCTATGACCATTGACAATGAATGACCCGTCACCATTACGCTTAAACAACTCTACATAACCCGACGGATACACATGCTTAATCACAAACGGTCCAATCCATCTAGAAGTGAGTTTAGGTTGCTTAATCTTAAATTTAGACAAGAATAACAAAACCTTAGCTCCAACCTTAAACTCCTTCCTACGGATCCTTTTATCATGCCAAACTTTGGTCCTTTCCTTGTAAAGCCTAGAATTTTCATAAGCACCTAGCCTAAGCTCATCAAGCTCATGAAGTTGCAACATTCTAAGTTCACTAGCTTCCATCATATCCAAATTCAGATTCCTCAACGCCCAATACGCCTTATGCTCTATCTCAATAGGAAGATGGCAAGTTTTGCCATAGAGCAACCGGTATGGCGTGGTGCCAATCGGCGTCTTAAAAGCCGTCCTAAACGCCCATAAGGCGTCATCCAACTTCTTCGACCAAACCTTGGGGTTATCTCCAACAGTTTTCTCTAAAATCCTTTTCAAAGCCCTATTGGTGTTTTCTACTTGTCCACTAATTTGTGGATGATAAGAAGTAGAAAAATAATGCACAACACCATACCTCTTCATGACCTTAGCTAATTGATGATTTGCAAAATGGGTTCCTCGGTCACTAATCAAAGCTCTAGGGAAACCAAATCGACAGAATAATTGTTTCAAGAAATCAATGACTACCCTCGCGTCATTCGTGGGCAAAGCCTTGGCTTCGGCCCATTTAGACACGTAGTCAACGACGACAAGAATATATTGAAACTTATTAGACGGTGGGAATGGTCCCATGAAGTCTATACCCAAATATCAAATACCTCGCATACCTGAATGCTTTGTTGAGGCATCTCATCCCGCTTAGTAATGCTCCCTTGTCTTTGACAAATGTCACAAGTCTCTACCAAAGTCTGGGCCTCCTTGAAAATTGTAGGCCAATAGAAACCTGCATCAAAAACTTTCTTACCAGTAACTGAAGGACCGTAATGACCTCCAGTTGGACCATAGTGACAAGCATCAAGAATCTCCCTCGTCTCAGCTCCAGCTACACATCTCCTTACCATACCATCTGCACAAACACGAAACAAGTATGGACTATCCCAAAAATAGTGCTTAGCATCCGATATGAGCTTATTCTTTTGCTGGGACGTGAAATCATTCGGTATCTCACCTGCAACCAAATAATTAGCAATATCTGCAAACCAAGGAGCATCATCAGAGTTAGAAATAAACATTAAAGACTCATCAGGGAAGTGATCATTAATCTCCCCATCTCGAAGTTCCTCCCGGTGAGGATCTTCCAAACGACTCAAATGGTCGACCGCCAAGTTTTCAGCACCTTTCTTATCCTTAATCTCTATATCAAACTCTTGTAACAACAAAATCCATCAGATAAGCCTAGGTTTAGCATCTTGCTTCGAGAACAAGTACTTAAGGGCTGAATGGTCGGTGAAAACAATGGTCTTACTCAACACCAAATAAGATCTAAACTTATCAAAGGCAAAGACCACGGCAAGAAACTCCTTCTCAGTAGTGGTGTAATTATGCTGAGCGGGGTTCAAGGTCTTACTAGCAAAGTAAATTGGCTTGAAATGCTTATCAACCCTTTGCCCAAGCACGACTCCCACAGCATAGTCACTTGCATCACACATCAATTCAAATGGCAATTCCCAATCCGGTCCAACCATGATAGAGAATTAGTCAACTTCTCCTTTAAAACCTGAAATGCACTCAAACAAGCATCATCAAACACAAAAGGGACGTCCTTCTCCAACAAGTGGGTCATAGGACGAGTAATCTTAGAAAAATCCTTAATAAAATGGCGGTAAAAACCGGCATGTCCAAGAAAACTCCTTACCCCTTTCACATTGGAAGGCGGGGGTAATTTGGCTATAACATCTATCTTAGCCCTATCAACTTCAATCCCGACCTTAGACACTTTATGCCCTAAAACAATTCCCTCGGTCACCATAAAATGGCACTTTTCCCAATTCAAAACAAGGTGTGCCCTCTCACACCGTTCTAACATCCTTTCCAAATTATGCAAGCAAGTGTGAAAAGAGTCCCCAAAAACCGAGAAATCATCCATGAAACCTCCATGGAGGTTTCAAGCATGTCCTGGAAAATAGCTATCATGCACCTTTGAAAGGTGCCTGGGGCATTACACAAACCAAACGGCATTCGCCGATAAGCAAAAGTACCAAAAGGGCATGTGAAGGTGGTCTTTTCTTGGTCCTTGGGATCAATGGGTATTTGGAAGTACCCGGAAAACCCATCTAAGAAACAAAAATATTCATTACCTGCAAGTCTTTCTAACATCTGATCAATGAAAGGAAGGGGAAAGTGATCCTTACGGGTGGCATCATTAAGCTTACGGTAATCAATACAAACCCGCCAACCCGTTATAGTCCTAGTGGCCAAGAGTTCCTTATTCTCATTCTCAATAACTGTCATGCCCCCCTTTTTGGGGCACACAATGAACAGGACTAACCCAAGGACTATCAGCAATAGGAAAAATGATCCCAGCATCTAACAACTTAATGACCTCTTTCTTAACAACTTCTTTCATGTTCGGATTAAGCCTCCTTTGTCTCTGGACAACGGGCTTAACATCATCAACGAAATCTATTTTATGCTGGCAAAAGTTAGGACTAATACCTGGAATATCGGTGGTCTTCCAAGCAAAAGCCCGCTTATGGGCTCGAAGCACAGACAAAAGACAATCCTTCTCGTCACTCGAGAGTGAGGACGAGATAACCACGGGTAAAGAAGATTTCACCTGACAAATAAGCATACTCCAAATGGGAAGGTAATGGCTTAAGCTCCAATTCAGTGGGTGGTACATCAATAGAATTCGGTACCCTCGAACTTCCATCAGCAACAACCTCCTCAAAACTCTCATCCTCGGGAGGTGTCTCATCCAAGCTAAGCGCCATAACCTCTGCAAACAAATCATCATCAGATATATCTCCCGATCCTAAATTAGCAATCTCCTCGTCTCCAGTGTCGGTCTCCATTAGTTCCTGAAACTCTCGGTCTAAAGCATCATCAATAACGTCAATCCTGAAACAAGACTCATCATTAGAATATGAATGCTTGATAGACTTTTCAACATTAAACACAATTCTATCCGTATCCACACCCAAAGAAATTTCCTTATCCTTCACACGGATGATAGCATCCGCGGTATTAAGGAATGGTCGTCCAAGAATAGGGGTACCTTCGTATCTTCCTCCATCTCGAGGATAACGAAGTCAACTAGAAACACAATATGGCCTACCCGGACAATCATGTTTTCAGCAATCCCAATGGGATACTGAAAAGAATGGTCAGCTAATCTAATACTCATGCGGGTAGGTCTCAAAACTCCTAGAGCCAACTTACTCCAAACCGAGTAAGGCATCAAATTAATGCTAACACCTAAATCAGCAAGTGCCTTACAAGTAAGAGTACGAATAGAACAAGTAATAAGGAAACTGTGAGTCCCAAATATAGATGGTTAATTAAACCCGACTGGCAAGTACAACTGATCTTGATGGACAAGTTCAGTTTACGATCCAGATATGGATAACAAGAAACAATTGACTAGATATAAAATGTAAGAATAAGTTGGCAGAAACTATATAAAGATATATATAAATATAATCAAGTATGTAGCATTAAGACACGTTGTTTTCTTTTCAATGTATTTGATTTATTGATATATAAACAAATACAAGGATTGTTGCGGAACAAAGATAAACACCAAGTGTAAGTATCTAAACAATCCCGAAATACAAGTGATCTAATAAACTTGGAAATACTCATAAGTTTTCTTAGAGTATATCTCACAAGTTGCAATGCTAAAGTTTCTAAGCTCTTTGCAAGTTGTGAGAAGACTTTGTATTTATAGACCAAGTCCATGATGATGTGGACAAGATCGTACAAATGTGGTTGTGAGCATTTAAGGAATTAACCATAATTCCTTACATGCTGCACTTGGAAGAGTATATAAGTCACTTGATGTGACTTATAGTACTAGGTTCCAAGCCTATACTTTGTACCTTTTGTTAATAGATAAATCTATTAACCGGATAAAGGTGTAAAGTAAAAGTCTTCCTCGTAATCAGTGTAAAGTGTTGTAAATACTTTAACTGAGATGCTTCAGTCTTGATCTGGTAGAATCACTCTTTGCTCGCTTCTGAGATGATTCTCTTCTTCATACTTCAGTCTTTGACTTCAGAATGAATGCTTCAGATTTGTCTTGATCTGAACTGAAGTGAAGCTTCAGTGAAGGAATTCTGAGACACCTCAGAATTCTGTACAAATGTCTTCACTAAACTTCAAGCTATTTCTGAACAAATTATACTTAGTCGATTTCGACCTAACAAATTCCCCCTATTTGTTCTGAAATAGTACATGCATCTCAGACTTCTATCTATACATGTTTGTAAGTCTGAAATGCAAGTTTTTTGTTTAAGTTGTAAAAGTTTTCTAAGTACATCTTATAGATCATTGATGTCTCAGAATTTTACTTGTTGTTTTTCTAACTTAAACTTATCATCTACTTATTTGTTACAAGTTGCAACATATATATACAAACTGAAATGAATGTTACAAATGTAAATTCTTTACAAGTACATGATAATCTGAAAAGAAAACTACTTCTTGGCAGGCCTTGAACCAGAAGGTGCCTCAGTAGGTTTTCTCTTCAGTGGAGAATGATCCTTTTTGCCAAACAGCCTTCCTTCAATCTCTACCTTGGCTTGCATCTTTTGTTGTATTCTTGCTAACCATGCACCAGTCAAGGCAGATTTTGGTTTCCCTTTTAGAACCTGGATCATCTCCCTGTGCTCAGAAATCCCAAATGTATGAACTGAAACTTGATTGTATTCTTCAGCTGCCCTACCTTCTCTTTTCACAACCAAGTCAAATAACTTCAATCCATAAGCCTTTGTAACTTCCATATCAATGATTTTGGCTGGATGCGATCGATGGTTCATATAGTGATCATACTGAACCTTTTCATGTTTCTTTGGGTCTCAGCAGTATCATCAGATATTGGTTTGAGTGAAGTAAAGACAACATCACGAGAATCTTTCTTTGCAGTCCTTGTTCCAGTTCTGGGCTTTGTGGGTGTTCTGAACAACTCTTTTTCTACTTTCTGAACTTCGGCCAGAATTTCCTTCCTTTTGATCTCCATTTCTTTTTCTCTATTTTTCTTTAAGTCTTCAATGGATAACTTAAAGGTCAGACTTTCCAACTTTTGTTCCAGAGGAGAGTAGTTCATCCCACATTCATATTCCAGCATATCCACCAAAGCCTTTTGCTGTAACATCCCAAACTTTTCTTTACTAGTTGACTAATGTCGTTAAGTCAATATTGTGTGTGTCGTTAAGTCTATTTTAGATTTAATGCTTATATGTAGTTAATGTGTGTTATGTGTGAGGCTTGTAAGCCTAAGTGTTAATGTAGTATAAATGTGTGTAATATGAAGATTAATGTCTATGTAGTGACATTTAATGAAGGATTAATGATGTATATGGTCAATAAAGTAGTTTGTGACCAACAATGAAGGATTAGGAAGCTTAGGGGCTAGTTTGACATAGAAGGAAAGTTAAAAACGGGTTTAGGGAGTTAAGGGGTGTCATTAGGTTGGCATTTGCAGATTTTATTCCCCTAAACAAAGCCCTAGCCGATCCCCTTCCTTCCCTCTCAAGTTTCTCTCTAGATCTATTCGTTTTGGAGCCAAATCGATCGTGTATTGCTTAGATCTTGGATCTTTGTCACCTAATACAGGTAATATAGGTATTCCTCATCTGAAATCTGCTTGCGTGAGTCTTATATTAGTCTTAATCCAGGCCATAAGGGTTTGGGTTGGGTTATTTGATTAAACGTTCATCAATTTCATGTTATTCGGGTGATTAAATGGTTGGTTTATGATGTAAAGGATTAAGGGATTAATAGGTTGATTAAAGGTATGAATTGCAATTAAAAGGATTAATTTTAAGTCCCCAGGTTGGATTTGGGGTATGGGTTCGTATGGAATTCGTTTGATCAAAGAACAAAATTGAGTTGCTGATCTGCACCCCAGGTGCGGCGCACCACTGCCCAGTTGGGTTTTGGGTTTCTTATGATGGACCCCGATATGCGACGCACCAAGGGCTGGTGCGGCGCACCTGGTCTTAATCTGAATTCCCTGGAAGATTGGTGCGACGCACCAAAGGGTAGGTGCGGCGCACCCATTGTTGATAGAAATTCCCTGGAGGATTGGTGCGACGCACCACATGGAAGGTGCGGCGCACCACATGTCCAGATTTCACAAAATGTGTCGTTTAGCTTATATTTCGATCTTATACTTGTTAGGTTATTGGAGACACCTAGTCATCGTTGTATTGTGCTTGTAGCTTGTTGTTAAACCGTATCGAGGTAAGATACACTACTTTTGTCACGCTGAGGGTTCAACAAGCAAGGGTTTCATACTTATAACTTCTTTAACGGTAACTTATGATATATGTGCGTATCTCGGGTTACACGGGAGGTAATATGGGATATGTAGTCGACCATGAGACCTGAAATGCAGACCCTAATGTAGTGAAATGAAGTATTGCTTAATGTAGTATATTGTAATGCAGTTATGTAGTATTACGAAGTAGCTTATTATGCGTGAAATGTAGAAATGATGTTGACGTGTGATATATGCATGACTACATGGCTTGTACACCTAGCTCACTAGACTCGGTAGGTTGCCATGTCACTTGCACGTTTAAGGATCCAAACGTAATGAAGATAAAGTGTGTGAATGTTTAGGAATGTGGGTTACCTAAACCATATGTGTGAAACCGAGCTCGTAAATATAATGCAGGGAAAGTGTTAAGCTTAACCCGTACTGGTCTTAGCCGGACGAGTGCGTTGACGTAGTTGTTGCTTGGGTGGCTCCTTGCAACATGGTCTTTATAATGCAGGGCGAGTAATACGAGGGGTTTGACCAACCTCCACATACGAATTACTCTTGGATTGGCTTGCCATTCCTTAACGACGTACGATGATTAGCCTTTGGTTGATCATCTAGTCGGGTGTGATGCAGGGCACACTTATATGTAGATAACGAAGATATGTGTGACAATGTGTGAACTAATGCAGGATAGGCACATTTAGGATGATTATCCTATCTGATATGAAGTTGATATGCAGTTATGTGTGATGTGTGTTGTGCCTAATGAGTTTGTCTAATAATGAAGAAATGTTTTAATTGGACAAATGCTTTTAAATTGAGTGTGGTCTTACTTAGCTATTCTTATAGCTAACACTTGTTTCTTTAATGTGGTTGTTCCCTCAGGTTTAGCTTGAAGGACTTGTAGATGCAAGACGTGAGGGCGTGGGTAGAAAGCATGCAGATTCCTTAGCTACCCCTAGTTGCTTATTATGGAGACTTTTGATTACATTTCAATTTGATGTCGAATATATGTAATAATGTGTGAACGGTTGTTTAATGTTGGGCAACCGTTGGGTTTTCATTTGAACTATTGTTTGATATGGCGTGTAACACCAACTAAATGCAGAAACCGAAATGTTTTTATCGGTTTTGACTTTTACGGTCTTTACTTCCGCAATTTAACACCGTTAGGTGAAAGATTTTGAAAACCCATATTTTTAAACGTCGGGTGTTACACTTTTCTTGGAAACCGGGAGCCATGAAAGGATCAAACAATGCTCTGTTATTTCTCATGTTACTTGTGTTTCCGGCAATGAGAATTTCTTCAATTGATTCATTTAGAGCAACCTCTTCATCATGTTCAATAACTTCTTGATGATCCATTTTTATTTTTCTGATTTAAGACATAAAACAATTTAACGCACACATAAAATAATGTTTGAATAGCAAATAACAAGTTTCACTCAAATGATTTATATAAAATACAAAGAGGTTCACAAAGGCGATCAACTCAGTGTATTCTTTATAAATAATTTGAAATGAGAAGATAAACTCAGAAAATAAAGTATAATCATATAAGTACAATATATTTAAAAATAGCAAGGAAGTACACAAAGGCGTTCAATTCCTCGTATTTCAAATATATTGTGATTATATGATAATACAAAGCACTTTGTCACATTACACAAAATTTAAGAAAAAAAAACTTTTTTGAAAAATTTTCTAAGTATAGAAACTAGGACGATCTTGACAAGATCGTCCTGAGGTTGAACTCAGGTTTTGGAAAAATAAGACGATTAAGGTGAAGATCGTCTTAACTTTTGTTATTGAAAAAAGGTTAAGAAATGAAAAAGAAACGATCTTGAATCAAGATCGTCTTAAAATTAATTATTGAAAAAAATGTTAAGTATGGGAAAAAATGAACATGGGACGATCTTGGATAAGATCGTCTCAACATTTGTTATATTGAGAAAGGTTTTAAGAAAAGGAAAATGAGACGATCTTGTACAAGATCGTCTTAAGGTTTTATTACTTAAAAACATTTTGAAGTGAAGGAAAATGGGACGATCTTGTAGAAGATCGTTTTAAAAACAAGTGTTAAAAACACTTCACTTCAATTTTCATTTTTTAAAAAAAATTCTAACACTTTAAAATATAAAGTGAAATCATCTCAATGATTTCCCTTTAAATTTAAAAGTATTAGTTTTGAGCAAACCGATCTCTTACGAGTTCAGTTACCCATTCATTTGTTTTTCAAATCAATTCATCTTCCACACAGCGTACAGACCCTAGAACGATCCTGACAAGATCGTCCTGGTCTTGGTCTCAAGGGTTACAAGGCAAATATAAGAGAAAGTGGAACTAAGACGGTCTTGGAAAGATCGTCTTATTTCCAAGTCGTTCTGGAACCAAGACGGTCTTGGGCAAGATCGTCTTAGAAACAAAATGACTTGAAATTACGAAGACTTTGCCAAAGTCGTTTTATTTCCAACCAGGTTTCACATAACACAACATGATTCATTTTTACATCTAAGCATAACTAAATATCTATATGAATCACTGTAAGTAAACTTTTACTACTCCAATCACTTAAATCAAGAAAAATAACCTAGAACAAATCGAAGATCGTCTTAGGTCATCTTCTCCACAAAACAAAATGAGTTGCAGGTTTTTGAATTTTCGAAACCACAATACTAAGCATTTAAACATGTAATAATCATACACATATAACCTAAACATGCTTCTAAATCAATCCAACAATACAGAATCATTACCAGTAGCTCAAAATTCAAGAAATAAAAAAATAAGTTCTTCATTTAAGTTCGGATTCTTACTTGAATAAGTGATCAGAAGACAATGTTGTTATGGAATAAAATGCTCAGTATGAAATCACCAACAAAACCCTTATCTTGTTTCAATGATCAGCCAAAAGTTGTATTTGAAGTGATTTGAGAGTGTTTATGGGAAACTGGGATATGATAAAGAAATGGAAAAAGGAAAGGAAAAAAAATTAGTTTCCCTCCTCCTTAAGGAAGAGGAAACCAAATTGGTTGGGTCGGGTGGGTCTTGACCCGATTTTGAAAGTCATGGGCTTTTGAAATTGGGCTTTTAACAAAATAAGCTTATGTTTTGTTTTATCACACCAACAAATAATAAAAAAAAACTTTTATATAAACAAAACAATTTATAATGAGTTAATTTTTATTTTTATGAATTTTTCAAATTTTATATTTGGTTTTTCTAATATAAACAATGAGTTTTTCTTCAAATAGTGCAAATACACAAACTCCCCCTAGATTCATGAATTATCCTTTTTCTCCCCCTCAAACATTGCATGATATTTAAGCACATTGCACATAGGGATAGCATCAATGTTTGACAGATAATGAATGAGAGAGAAAGAGATGAAGGATTTGTACGAAACATGCAGAGGCAAGTAAGTGCATTGGTAATGAGCACTTATTTGAGATTGTTTCTTGAAAAGAAACTCATTCCAGGATCATGTGTTGAACAGTATCCGAGATTGGAATACTAAACACAGACCTTTATTACCTGCAAAACACAATTAAGGTTTTCTAGGTACCCACCTTTGAATGGGTCCTTTTGGGTTAGTGGAATCATTCAAAGTGTACAGATGAGGTTTTCGAACAAGAGGTTTATTCTTAAGATTCATCACAATCCCATTGTAATCAACAATCAAAGGTTTAGAAATCACAGCAGAAGATTTAGAATTTCTTACAGACCATGGTTTAGCTGAATTACCCAAATTTGAATCAAATTTCCTATCAGGAACTTTCTTCTTGTAATCATTAGCTATCCAACTTCTTCTAACTGGTGATTTATCAGATACTTGTGTTTTAGCATAGCTAGTAGATTTTATCAATGATGATTTAAAAATCCACTTATGGTTACTAGCTAAGCTCTTCTCTCCTTTATCAGATAACTTCTTAGATTCAGTTCGAGGAGTTAAAAACACATTCTGATTTTTGCTTTGCTTGGTGGAGGTTTTGATATTCTGTTTCTTTTGAGTTGCAACAGTGAACCAACCATACTGATCTCTATAACTAGTTATACCATTAGATGTATCTTTGATCAACAAATCTTGGCTAGTTTTAGACATTTTAGTAAGACAACTAGATTGAGAGATAGCTTTAGAAGCAGAGGTTCTAGAAACAGATGAAATATCAACTTTAAGCTTTGAGTTAGTAGAAATTGCTTTCTTACCTTTGACGGCTGGGGCATGCTGACCTTTGAGTGTATAAAATGAAGTTGGAGCAAACTTAGATTTAGATTCCTTGTTTGATTTAGGCTTTCTGGGTGAGAGTTTTTCAAGTTCTTTTTCAACTTCTGGTGCAAAAACATGATCAGTTTCCATAAACTTATCAAATTCTTCAACAGAAAGATCTGGAAAAGTAAATTGTAATTCTTTTGATTGAACTTCTGGTTTAAAAACAGTTTTGTTAGTCAATTTTTCAATCAATGCTTTTGCTTTAGCCTTAAGATCAGTAGGAATCTCAATCTTTTGCTCTAAATTCAATTTATTTTGGTCAACAGGGGTGATCACAGGGGTATCAAAAGAAAGTATCTTCTTGACAGAAGCAAGATGTTTAGCTTTTAAAGCTTGAACTTTCTCTTCAACATGGAAGAATGATGATAGCATTGAGGTTGACATATCATGAATCTCTTGAGGAGAGATGCTATGACCCTGCATATCTTTGTTAAAATTCTCACTCCCATTGGATGGAGTGGAGCAATCAACAGAAGTTAGATTATGTTCCATTTGAGTCGGGGTGGTCTCACTTACCTTTGAAGACTGATTTTGAGTTTTCAGATGTTCAATGACTTGGTGTTGAGACTCAATCTGTTGTTTTAAACCTTCAATTTCTTTTTCCAATATGGTAGTTGGAATGTAAAATCTTTCTGAGATTGGTTTTGAACAATCTTTTTGAGACTCATTTTCAGGAATTGAAATGCTGTCTATTTCTTCTAACTCATATATGGATCTTTTATGAGTTTTCTTGTATGTGTCATTAATAGCAACATAATCAATCTGAAAACTGTTTGGTTTTTGTCTTTCAACATCATCTGACTCAAAGTCATCCTCAGATGGTCTGATGAACTCTTGAATCATGCCAAATCTAAGACATTTTCCATCATAAAGTGGACCAAGGTCTTCTTTTTGGATTTTTTCTAAATGTGCTGGATTCTCATAACCCAAACCAAGAAGAAGTTCTGATCTATCAATCTTCGATTTATTGTAATAAGCAGTGAAATTCAGAAGAGGATTTTGTTCAATTTTATAGATTTTTTCTTGATAAAACAAAATGTTTGTTTTCAAATCCTCAACTTGTTTTTGAAGAGTTTCAATTTCAACTCCTTTGAGGAAACAAGTACTGTTTAGATCAGAAATCTGTCTTTCATGTTTTTCACAGTTGGGTCTAAAATCTTTCATTTTATTTGTGAGAAACTTAACATCAGCTTGTCTTGCATTTGCTCTTATCCATTCATTGGTTTTCTCAAGCTTTAAGGTCTCAATGGTTTGCTTGAGTGAATGGACAGTCTTTTCAAGGTCTTGACATTTGTTGGTCAAATGAGCATTGGGTGAAACAACTTGAGAACGGTTACTTGACAAATGCATTTCTTTTAAAGAATCATAGTTCACTTTGAGAGCTTCATGAGCTATTGAGAGTTCTGAAAAATCTTCATTAAGTTTATCAAACTCTTGTTTAGCCATTTTCAAATTGTTTTTCAAAGTAAGATTTTGCCTTGTCAAGGAATCAGCAGTTGTTTGGACAGACAAGTAATCATCTTTGGAGATGAATTCTACCTCACTTGTTGTTGTTTGTGAAGTATTTGTGAAAGATTGGTTGTTGAAGTGACAGATGTCATTAAGCATGTGAGATCTTCAGAATCAGCATCAATATCCCCGAATAGCCATGGTTTCATCTTTTGTTGTTTGGCTAAGAAATTCTTTCTGATCTCAAGCTCTGAATTCTTCATTGTTGTCATTGAAATGAATGAATAAAAATTTGTAATTGTTTTTGTTGTTTTTGATTAAAAAAAATGATACGATCTCGAGGAGATCGTCTTGAAAATTTGGAACTTAGAACGATCTTGAAGGAGATCGTCTTAGACACTTGTTGAAAATATTCTAAGTAAGAGTGAAGAAATGGTAGGACGATCTTGAGAGAAGATCGTCTTAAGAAAATTTAATGATGAAAAGTAAGACGGTCTTGGTTGAAGATCGTCTTAACAACTGGTTAAGAAAAGGTAAGACGGTCTTGATTTACGATCGTCTTAAGAATTTGTTAAGGAAAGAAATAAGACGGTCTTGTTTGAAGATCGTCTTAAGAATTTGGATGAGTGAAAAATTTTCTAAGTATAGAAAATATTGGAAATTTATTGTTTGAGCAAAACCAATCTCAAAGAGATTAGTTACCCAATGAAGTGTGTGATTCCCAATCACAACAACTTCAAGTGCTTAACCCACAACACACAGTTCACACAGAACCAAAAATGTTAGAACGATCTTGAGAAGATCGTCTTGAAAATTTGGAACTTAGAACGATCTTGAAGGAGATCGTCTTAGCAAGATCGTTTTAGAATCAATCAGCAAGAACAGCAGAAAAGACAAAATAGTCGAGAATTTCACTATTTTGCTTGTAATTTACTCAATTTTGAGAATTAGAACTCAATTCAAACCCAGAAATGCTCAGAATATGATCGCGCACAACCCTAAAAACAATTCCATTGCTTAAATCAACTCAAACTGATAATTCAAAATCTCATCAACTTTCCAAAAAATTTGGATTTTGATCAATACTGTGAATTGGATTCTGAAACTTGACAGGATGTTTTTAGAGGTGATTTAGAATGTATCTGTGAACAAAAACAGGAAAAATTGAGTGAAAATTGATGATGAATTGGTGAAGATTAGTGATGGTTAAAAACGGTTTAATTGAACACGAATACAATTTTGAACAAAATTTGCACCAATCTGCTTGAAATTTGTTCTGGATCGTCAACAGATTGTTGTTTGGCTCTGATACCACTTGTTAGAACTATTAAAATTCGTGTTATAGTGCGGAAGTAAGATAATCAACAATGGTGGAAAGTGTGTGTGTTAGTGTGTGTTCTTGAGAGAGAAAGATGTGTGTGTGGGAAGCAGGAATGATTGATTATCATAAGTGTGTAAAAGGCTTACAAAATTGAAGGCTTGAGGGGTATTTATACTCTAAGTATATTTCAAAAACTCCCCCTCAACCTTACATTATATACATAAAATACAATGTTTAGAAATACAACTAAGCACTATTTTATATTTCTAACGTGCACAAGTCAAACATCTTTCCACAAAATGTGCTACCTCTCCTTTAATATTAGGCCACCAATAGATGGGCTTCAAATCTGCATACATCTTTGTAGCACCAGGATGAACTGAATACCTTGACCTATGAGCTTCTTCAAGTATCAGAAAGTAATGGCAACCAAATTCGACCCTTATAAGTCCGAAATCCACGGTTATTCGTCTCCATCACTAATCTTTTCTTCTTTCCAATACTTTCATTGTCGATGTTATCCTTCAATAACGCTTTAACTTGAGCCTCCTTGATACGATCAAGTAATCCCGACTTCGCTTGTATAACCATACTCATCAATCTACATGAAAAATTCAGCACTTTCCTACTTAATGCATCGCCACTACATTGGCTTTACCCGGATGGTATTTGATTTCACAATCATAATCCTTAAGTAATTCCATCCACCTCTTTGTCTCACATTCATCTCCTTTTGAGTAAAAACATATTGTAAACTCTTATGGTCGGTGTACAAGGTACACTTAGTGCCATATAGGTAGTGTCTCCATAACTTCAAAGCAAACACCACCGCCGCTAACTCAAGATCATGAGTCGGGTAGTTCTTTTCATGTGGCTTCAATTGGCGTGAAGCATAGGCAATAACCTTATCCCTCTGCATAAGAACACAACCCAAACCCGTAATGGAAGCATCACTATAAACAACAAGATCATCCGTACCTTCGGGTAGGGCAAGGATAGGAGCTTCACATAACTTCGTCTTCAACGTTTGAAAAGCCTTCTCTTGAGCTTCCGACCACACAAACTTCACTCCTTTCTTCGTCTATTCGGTCATTGGCTTAGCTATACGAGAGAAATCTTGTATAAACCTTCGATAATAGCAGGCTAAACCAAGAAAACTCTTGATCTCCGTGGGAGTCTTTGGTTGCTCCCACTTAGAAACAGCTTCAATCTTTGAGGGATCAACTTTAATTCCTTCGGAAGAAATGACATGTCCAAGAAACTGAACTTCTCTAAGCCAAAACTCACATTTAGAGAACTTTGCATATAACTTCTTTTCCCTAAGGACTTCAAGGACAGCCCTTAAGTGTTCTCGATGCTCAGCTTCAGACTTAGAATAAATCAGAATATCGTCAATGAAGACAATCACAAAATGATCTAAGAATGGGCGACATACCCGATTCATTAAATCCATGAAAGCAGCTGGAGCATTTGTCAACCCAAAAGGCATGACAAGAAACTCATAGTGCCCATATGTACGAAAAGCTGTTTTCGCAACATCCTCCTTGTTAACCTTCAATTGGTGATAACCGGACCGCAAATCTATTTTAGAAAAGTATGAAGCACCATGTAGTTGATCAAAAAGATCATCAATACGCGAAAGAGGATACTTGTTCTTAACCGTTCGTTTATTCAACTCACTTCTTTACAAATAAAACCGGAGCTCCCCAAGGCGAGGAACTAGGTTGTATAAAACCCTTGTCAAGTAACTCTTGAAGTTGCGCCATCAACTCTTTCATCTCAGTAGGAGCCAAACGATATGGTGCCTTTGCAACTGGAGTAGCACCGGGAACAAGATCAATCTGAAAAGTAACCTCTCGATCGGGAGGAATACCGGGAAGATCATCCGGAAAGACATCAGAAAATTCTGAAACCACATCAACGTTAGAAATAGAAGACTTCTCCTTTCGTGTATCAATCACATAAGCAAGGAAGTGATTCTTATTATGCCGAATGCAATTTAGAGCCTTCATTAAATTAATGATCTTTAAGCCCCCCTTCTTCTTATCTCCATAAACAGAGATGACTACACCATCCGGGGTAGTGAAACGAACTACCTTTTGAGAACATATAATTGTGGCATCATTTTGAGACAACCAATCCATACCTACCACTATATCAAAACCAGCAAGAGTAGTAGGTAATAACTGGACCAGAAAAGAGCGACCTTCAATCTCAATGTCACAATCATCATAGCCCACACGTATGTCACTAATAGTACCATAGGCAATCTCTACCTCTACAGAACAATCTAAGGGAGTAGTAACTTTATCGAGCTTAGGGGCAAACAATGTAGACACAAAAGACCTAATTGCACCCGAATCAAAAAGAACAGAAGCCGGTTTTAAATTAACAATAAAAGTACCGCTTGACACTTATAGGCACGGTGGAACTAGCACTGGAGGTAGGATATCCACGGTTGCCTAAATTGTTGCTCTGACTTGAAACAAGACATATGTTCCCCTCAGAGTCAAACGAGATCTTTTGTAAGTCAACATCTTCACTCAGGAATGCCCTTGTGCTTCCTTCAGGGGAACCTGGACTTACATTGATCATAGGCCTACCGTAATAAAGCTCGGGAATCTGAGCATTATTATATCCTGCTTCCCTCCTTTTTAGTTTCATTTCTTGTCCCCTAAACTTAGCAACTATCTGAGTCAAAGACATATCAGAGAAATCTGCTTTTTCCTGCAAAGTGGTAATGTAATTACTCCACTTTTTCGGCAAGGAACTCAAAAATTTCTTGACTTTTTCTTCCTCAGAATAGGTAACCTCAAATGCTTGCAACTCTGCTAACAAATGATAATACCTTGTAATTAGTTGATCTAAGTTTTCACTTCTTAACCCATTAAATACATTATACTGATGCTTTAGAAGGTCTCTACGATTCTTTTTAAGTGTTTCATCCCCTTCACAATGATTTTTTAATGCTAACCAAAGTTCTTTTGAAT
>CM067172.1:129781265-129793765 GCA_034093135.1 Erigeron breviscapus
AGCTCCTCCAATTGTAGTAATTATACAAAATAAAGCTAAGTGTATGAAATAAGCACTTATAGTATAGTACCAAAATTTTTGTTTCAATATGTGTATAGTTTCTTTACATGATATTGTTACTACAATATACATACTCTTGAACTTGTGACTAGCTGCAATTTTTATGAATAAGTATTAGTAGATTTCAAGTAACCATATAATAGTGCTATGACATATAACTTTCATGTTTTTATCATTTTGAAGTTTTAAATATATATGTCAGCCACTTTATGATTTCAAGACACATAAAAATATTGCGTTTTGTCTTGCAAGCTAAGGAACTTATACTACTAGTCAAAAACAATGTTTTTAAATCTATTAATTATACCATTATGACAGGATCGAGATATAGACATGAAAGATTGAATTAAAATGAATGATGGCAATAAACATTATTAAAGACAACATAAATTTAAATAATACCTGAATTTATTGATTGAAAATCTTGATTACAAATGATTGTCTTACAATCGGGAGGAGCTACAATAATTTGAAAATCTAAATTTCTTGAACATAGAGCAGTTGATAATAGAAGTTTTTCTTTTGGAGATTTTTTCATACATGAATAAGAATGTAAAATTTTTCGATGATTTGATGAAGAGTCTTCATTCTCTTATATAGGAGAGGAGTCTTCTTCTTTGAGCCTTCCGGAGTCTTCATTGATAATTGAAGTCTTTCCACGTCATTGAAAATAATTGATCTTCATTATTTTAAATTGTCTTCTTTTGAATAATTGAGAATTGTCTTCAACATAGTCTTTTGTCTTTTTCTTGAATGATTGATCTTGAAAATATATTATTATTATTATTATTAGTTTTATTATTATTATTATTATTATTATTATTATTATTATTATTATTATTATTATTATTATTACTCTCATATTATTATTATTATTATTATTATTATTATTATTATTATTATTATTATTATTATTATTATTATTATTATTATTATTATTATTATTATTATTATTATTATTATTATTATTATTATTATTATTATTATTATTATTATTATTATTATTATTATTATTATTATTATTATTATTATTATTATTATTATTATTATTATTATTATTATTATTATTATTATTATTATTATTATTATTATTATTATTATTATTATTATTATTATTATTATTATTATTATTATTATTATTATTATTATTATTATTATTATTATTATTATTATTATTATTATTATTATTATTATTATTATTATTATTATTATTATTATTATTATTATTATTATTATTATTATTATTATTATTATTATTATTATTATTATTATTATTATTATTATTATTATTATTATTATTATTATTATTATTATTATTATTATTATTATTATTATTATTATTATTATTATTATTATTATTATTATTATTATTATTATTATTATTATTATTATTATTATTATTATTATTATTATTATTATTATTATTATTATTATTATTATTATTATTATTATTATTATTATTATTATTATTATTATTATTATTATTATTATTATTATTATTATTATTATTATTATTATTATTATTATTATTATTATTATTATTATTATTATTATTATTATTATTATTATTATTATTATTATTATTATTATTATTATTATTATTATTATTATTATTATTATTATTATTATTATTATTATTATTATTATTATTATTATTATTATTATTATTATTATTATTATTATTATTATTATTATTATTATTATTATTATTATTATTATTATTATTATTATTATTATTATTATTATTATTATTATTATTATTATTATTATTATTATTATTATTATTATTATTATTATTATTATTATTATTATTATTATTATTATTATTATTATTATTATTATTATTATTATTATTATTATTATTATTATTATTATTATTATTATTATTATTATTATTATTATTATTATTATTATTATTATTATTATTATTATTATTATTATTATTATTATTATTATTATTATTATTATTATTATTATTATTATTATTATTATTATTATTATTATTATTATTATTATTATTATTATTATTATTATTATTATTATTATTATTATTATTATTATTATTATTATTATTATTATTATTATTATTATTATTATTATTATTATTATTATTATTATTATTATTATTATTATTATTATTATTATTATTATTATTATTATTATTATTATTATTATTATTATTATTATTATTATTATTATTATTATTATTATTATTATTATTATTATTATTATTATTATTATTATTATTATTATTATTATTATTATTATTATTATTATTATTATTATTATTATTATTATTATTATTATTATTATTATTATTATTATTATTATTATTATTATTATTATTATTATTATTATTATTATTATTATTATTATTATTATTATTATTATTATTATTATTATTATTATTATTATTATTATTATTATTATTATTATTATTATTATTATTATTATTATTATTATTATTATTATTATTATTATTATTATTATTATTATTATTATTATTATTATTATTATTATTATTATTATTATTATTATTATTATTATTATTATTATTATTATTATTATTATTATTATTATTATTATTATTATTATTATTATTATTATTATTATTATTATTATTATTATTATTATTATTATTATTATTATTATTATTATTATTATTATTATTATTATTATTATTATTATTATTATTATTATTATTATTATTATTATTATTATTATTATTATTATTATTATTATTATTATTATTATTATTATTATTATTATTATTATTATTATTATTATTATTATTATTATTATTATTATTATTATTATTATTATTATTATTATTATTATTATTATTATTATTATTATTATTATTATTATTATTATTATTATTATTATTATTATTATTATTATTATTATTATTATTATTATTATTATTATTATTATTATTATTATTATTATTATTATTATTATTATTATTATTATTATTATTATTATTATTATTATTATTATTATTATTATTATTATTATTATTATTATTATTATTATTATTATTATTATTATTATTATTATTATTATTATTATTATTATTATTATTATTATTATTATTATTATTATTATTATTATTATTATTATTATTATTATTATTATTATTATTATTATTATTATTATTATTATTATTATTATTATTATTATTATTATTATTATTATTATTATTATTATTATTATTATTATTATTATTATTATTATTAGTTATTATTATTATTATTATTATTATTATTATTATTATTATTATTATTATTATTATTATTATTATTATTATTATTATTATTATTATTATTTCTTCATGAGTTTGGGAGCAACGATCTCACTTCGATTATTATTATTATTATTATTATTATTATTTTCAAATTCAATTGATTCTAAAATTTTTATAATCTTAGTATTGGGGTTTGTAAGATAAGGAATGGTAGCTGTAGAAATGGATGATGAAACAGATGAGGTAGGTTTTGAATAATAGGTTTTGATTCTAAGGTTTGTATAATAGATGAAAATGGAGGTCTAGGTCTTGGGCCTGGAGTTAATGGAGCGAATCTATTTTGTATTATCGGAAGTGGTGGAAAATGAGGTGTGTGAGAAGGAGATCTTGAGAATTGAGAATTTGATAATTGAGAACTTGAGAATTTGTTTTTTGCTAAAACAATCTTTTTTGAAGAATCTGAGCTCATATTCCCTGTAAAAATTCTCTTGATAAAAAATCTGGAAGAGAATTATTCTCTCTTTTATAAATTCAATTTGAAAATCAAAGTTGCTTAATAATGCTTGCCATCTTGCAAAAATTTGTTTGGAAATTAAATTTTTAACATCTTTTTCTAAAATGTATTTTGCAGATAAACAATCAATTCTTAATAAAAATGGTTTCATATATAAATCATCTTCAAGTTTCTTTATACATAAAACAATACTTAAAATTTCTTTTTTAACAGTAGAATAATTCTTTTGAGTATCATTCCATGCACCTGAATAATATCTAACTAATTCTTCTTTATTTTGAAGATTTTGTTTTAAGATACATCCAAATCCTAAATCACTAGCATCTGTTTCTACTATAATTTTAGCATTAGGATGAGGAATATGTAGACAAGGTAAATATTTTATTTTACTTTTAATATGTCTTATTATATTAGTATGTTCTTGAGTCCATGGTTTTGGATTCTTTTTGAGTCTATCATATAGAGGTTTGCATATAATTCATAAATCTTTGAAAAAATCATGAATATAATTTAAACATCCTAAAAATCTTTGTAATTGTTTTTTATCTTTAATTTCATCTGGAAATTTATTTGAGAATTCTAAACTTCTATCTATAGGTTTTATAGTTCCTTGAACAATATTATGGCCTAAAAATCTTATTTTTGTTTGGAATAAACTTATCTTAGTAGGTGATACAACTAATCCATTTTTATGAATAATATTATAAAAAGCATTTAAATGTTTAAAATGTTGTTCTATAGAATTTGAAAATATCTTAGCATCATAAATCTTTTTTAATAAATCTCTTTTATTAGGTATAGGATATCTAATCCATTCTAATACTTTGTTTAAAGGCTTATAATTGATTACTAATCTGGGTGCTCCTCTTTCAATTTCAGCACTATTTTGAACATAGAAGGCTGAGCAAGACCAAGGGGACTTAGATGGTCTAATTAATTTCTTATCTAATAATTCTTGTATTTCCTTTTTGCAATAAGTTTCTAATTCTTGGGACATATGTATAGCTTTAGATTTTGTTGGAATATTCTTTTCATTAAATTCCTTAATATAAGGTAAGTTGACTATATGTTGTTTTCTTTCCCAGAAAGCATTTGGAATATTAGCACAAACATTATTTTTAAATTTTTCTTCTATATCTTGAATTCTTTGTTTAATTATATTATCTTGTAATTGATTCTTTATTCTGATATAATCTATTTCATTTATTAAAAAATGTTTTTGTTTTTCTTTTAAATTTAATATATTTATTTGTCTTGTAATAATAGGTTGGGTAAATTCGAAACAAATATCTTTTCCTAAAACTTTGGTAATAATTCCATTTTTAGTTACCATAAAAGGATATAATTGACTTATAAATGGTGATCCTAATAATATTTGAGAAGTTAAATCTTTTACTAGAATTAATTGAGTTTTATAACAATAATTTTCTTTGCAAATATGTACATTTGATAATTTGTAATTAACATTTAGTCTAGATCCATTGGCACTAGATAATCTATATGAAGTTTTTTCATAATATTTTGTAGGTATTAAACCTTCTTGTATACAATTCATATCTGCACCACTATCTATCATAGCAACTAAAGATATTCTAAATTCGTTATTAACAATAATATTTAATTTAGTATACCATCTTTGAGAATTGATTTCTTTTATACGATTAATTATAATTTCTCCTTTATTTTCTTATTCATTACTTGATTCATTTTTTATACCTTTTTGTTTATCTAGTTCTTTTATTTTAGTTTTTATTTCTCTAATTTCTTCTTTAATAACTTTTACTTTTGTTTGTAATTCTGTTATAGTAACAGGGGTTTTTATTATTTGATTATTTTGGAATTTTTGACAAATATCTTTAAAATTATATGATGTTTCTTCTTCTTTATTAGTAGATAAATTATATTTTTCTTTTAATTTCATATCATTGCATATAGTTAATCCTTCTTGATTTATATAATTTATTATTTGACCATAAGATAAATCTTTATATGGAATAGTATTATTAAAATCCTTTTTAATCTTTTCTCTTATTCTTTCTGCAAATAGTTTTGGTAATCCTGCAATAAATCTTTCTTTCCAATAAGCTTCTTTACAATCTTCTCTACTCATTACTTTGGATAGAAATATATCTTTATACCATCTAAAATCTTGTAATTTCCTACATGTTAAATTTAATAATATTAAAGAATTTCTTTCTTGATAATCACTAGGTCATAAGTATTTTATTAATTTGTTCTTTTAATTCTTTTGAAATATTTAACTCATTAATTTTCTTCTTAGTATCGCAATTTCTTGAATAATGACCTTGTCTTCCACATTTATAACAAATTATAACATCTTGTTTGCCTTGTTTTCTTTTATATTTTTTATCGTATTTTTGTTCATATTTCTGTTGATTATATTTATTCTTAATGTATGGTTTTATTATAGTTTTTCTTAATAAATTGTTTATAAGTTTTCTTTCTTGATTTTGTAGGAATTTTTATTGGTTCAAACCCATATTGTTGACAAAAGTTTCCTAATTCACTACGACCTTGAATACCATCTTTTTTCATTTTTTCTTTTAATTTCATATCATTGCATATAGTTAATCCTTCTTGATTTATATAATTTATTATTTGACCATAAGATAAATCTTTATATGGAATAGTATTATTAAAATCCTTTTTAATCTTTTCTCTTATTCTTTCTGCAAATAGTTTTGGTAATCCTGCAATAAATCTTTCTTTCCAATAAGCTTCTTTACAATCTTCTCTACTCATTACTTTGGATAGAAATATATCTTTATACCATCTAAAATCTTGTAATTTCCTACATGTTAAATTTAATAATATTAAAGAATTTCTTTCTTGATAATCACTAGGGCTTCCTACAAAATGTTTTATTATAGCAAATATTAAAGTATTTATTATATCAGTTGTTTCTGTTGGTATTTCTTGATTATTTGTACTTTCATTTTTAACGACTATTATTTTTTTAGCATTCTGAATAAATTGTCTATCTTGTTCAGTATAATAGTTATCCCACCAGCCTCTAAGAGTTCCAGTGAATCCTGAGGTTATCATTTGGAAAATTTGGAGTTCATTATTACCATTTGCTTTATAAGCATTAGCAGCCATAATCATTTCTTGTAATAGATTTAATATTTGATGTTCAGTTTGACCATCAATATTCCATTCATATAAAGAACTTCCTTCATATTTTGATTGAACTAAAGTATGTCTTTCTTCGTATTGTAAATCGGGTGGAGTAGGTCTTGGATAATAATTTCTTGTTTCTGGTCTTGTAGTATAAGAATTATTTTTTGAAAAATTATAATAATTTTTTCCTTTAAGCTTATTTATAGAATCTTCTATTTTAAAATTATTAAATTGTTCTTCAATTTCTTGAAAATCTTCTTCTTCGTCTCCTGAAATTGTATTAATATTTGTTGAAATAGTATTTATATTTAATTTGGATAATTTTGATGAAATATCTTTTAATAAATCATTTTGTTTGTTCAAATTAATTGGTATATCTATGTTAAAAGGTTTAAATATTGGTCTTTCAATTGTATTAGAGGTTATTGTAATATTTTTTGAATTTGAAGTACTAGGTTGATCATTATTGTTTATCTTATTTACTTCTATTCTTTCTATATGTTCTCCTATTGTAACACCCCAAGCCAAGGCTCAGAATATCACAGAAATCATATAGCACAAGGTGGAATTAATGTAGAACATGACTAAATGCAAATAAAGGATTCAGTGAATCCAACCAATAAAAGAAACAAGTATCAAAAATATAGCAGAAACAAGTAATCGTCAAAGTTACAAAACAACATCAAAAGAAAGCTATCAATCCTAAGTATAATGCAACAGAAGGTAAATGGATCCTTGATCCATATAAGTCCAGTCCGGGTTCGACAGCAAGCAAACAAATCAAACTCCACGTCCTGGATAACCTGGTTACCTGAAAAGTGTACTAAGCATAGTCAACACAAGGTTGGTGAGTTCGTAGTAATGGTCCATTAGAAACCATTGCCAATCATCATAATATACGAGTAGAGGCAAAACATGACTTACAGTGAGCCTCTATGAACAACACAACAATATCCACAACAAGGTACACAAAACAAGTAAAACGCGAATTAACATTATACTCAAGTAACGTACATAACATCAACTCAAAACAGGTATCATATCCTCTTCAGTGGGATTCATATACAACATATCCTCTTCAGTGGGATTCATATACAACATATCCTCTTCAGTGGGATTCATATACAACATATCCTCTTCAGTGGGATTTATAAACAACATATCCTCTTCAGTGGGATTTATTAACATCATATCCTCTTCAGTGGGATTCATATACAACATATCCTCTTCAGTGGGATTCATATACAACATATCCTCTTCAGTGGGATTCATATACAACATATCCTCTTCAGTGGGATTCATATACAACATATCCTCTTCAGTGGGATTCATATACAACATATCCTCTTCAGTGGGATTCATATACAACATATCCTCTTCAGTGGGATTCATATACAACATATCCTCTTCAGTGGGATTCATATACAACATATCCTCTTCAGTGGGATTCATATACAACATATCCTCTTCAGTGGGATTCATATACAACATATCCTCTTCAGTGGGATTCATATACAACATATCCTCTTCAGTGGGATTCATATACAACATATCCTCTTCAGTGGGATTCATATACAACATATCCTCTTCAGTGGGATTCATATACAACATATCCTCTTCAGTGGGATTCATATACAACATATCCTCTTCAGTGGGATTCATATACAACATATCCTCTTCAGTGGGATTCATATACAACATATCCTCTTCAGTGGGATTCATATACAACATATCCTCTTCAGTGGGATTCATATACAACATATCCTCTTCAGTGGGATTCATATACAACATATCCTCTTCAGTGGGATTCATATACAACATATCCTCTTCAGTGGGATTCATATACAACATATCCTCTTCAGTGGGATTCATATACAACATATCCTCTTCAGTGGGATTCATATACAACATATCCTCTTCAGTGGGATTCATATACAACATATCCTCTTCAGTGGGATTCATATACAACATATCCTCTTCAGTGGGATTCATATACAACATATCCTCTTCAGTGGGATTCATATACAACATATCCTCTTCAGTGGGATTCATATACAACATATCCTCTTCAGTGGGATTCATATACAACATATCCTCTTCAGTGGGATTCATATACAACATATCCTCTTCAGTGGGATTCATATACAACATATCCTCTTCAGTGGGATTCATATACAACATATCCTCTTCAGTGGGATTCATATACAACATATCCTCTTCAGTGGGATTCATATACAACATATCCTCTTCAGTGGGATTCATATACAACATATCCTCTTCAGTGGGATTCATATACAACATATCCTCTTCAGTGGGATTCATATACAACATATCCTCTTCAGTGGGATTCATATACAACATATCCTCTTCAGTGGGATTCATATACAACATATCCTCTTCAGTGGGATTCATATACAACATATCCTCTTCAGTGGGATTCATATACAACATATCCTCTTCAGTGGGATTCATATACAACATATCCTCTTCAGTGGGATTCATATACAACATATCCTCTTCAGTGGGATTCATATACAACATATCCTCTTCAGTGGGATTCATATACAACATATCCTCTTCAGTGGGATTCATATACAACATATCCTCTTCAGTGGGATTCATATACAACATATCCTCTTCAGTGGGATTCATATACAACATATCCTCTTCAGTGGGATTCATATACAACATATCCTCTTCAGTGGGATTCATATACAACATATCCTCTTCAGTGGGATTCATATACAACATATCCTCTTCAGTGGGATTCATATACAACATATCCTCTTCAGTGGGATTCATATACAACATATCCTCTTCAGTGGGATTCATATACAACATATCCTCTTCAGTGGGATTCATATACAACATATCCTCTTCAGTGGGATTCATATACAACATATCCTCTTCAGTGGGATTCATATACAACATATCCTCTTCAGTGGGATTCATATACAACATATCCTCTTCAGTGGGATTCATATACAACATATCCTCTTCAGTGGGATTCATATACAACATATCCTCTTCAGTGGGATTCATATACAACATATCCTCTTCAGTGGGATTCATATACAACATATCCTCTTCAGTGGGATTCATATACAACATATCCTCTTCAGTGGGATTCATATACAACATATCCTCTTCAGTGGGATTCATATACAACATATCCTCTTGGGGGATTTTACTTTCATCGAGTTCTAGATGCTTATGTATAGGGTCACCCGCAGCCTTCCCACCACATCTAAAACCTTTTGAAAGTAAAACTAACCTCTATGTATACACTACTATCCTAATTTATTTAACAATATCACAATCTCATACAAACCCATCAAACACTAAAGCAAAACTATCCATCATTCATCCAATGTCACCAACTAGACATTTTGTACGTGAGTAAAATCGAACAACACCAACAATCATTTACAAACACAAATAAACAAGTAATCACATAAGTTTACACTTTTCAGCCCGAATCTCAAGCGAGTAGGGAACTACGGAACTCACCTTGATTTCCAAGCAAACGACAAGTTAATATTGAGCTATAAATGTCCAACGACCGCCACGTGCCCACAACCTATCAATATATATCATGGTGTCATCAAAATCAACTCTATAACCCTACGCAAGTTGGTTAAGTAAGTTTGAGTCGCGCCAAAATCCCACAACGCCTTAATGACTCTCCCGAGCATGAACTATAACACTTTGACCCGACATTTTTAGAAATGGAAAAGGATTCAGATCAAAAGGACTTTACCATGAGAAAGTAGACTCTCTCACGATTCCAACGATAGGTCATATGACTCAATTGGACTTACGGATCAAAAGTTACGATCTTTCAAAATAAATCAGGTTTTGCTGTTCTGGAGGAAAGGTGCGGAGCACCATTGAGGAGGTGCGACGCACCAAATGCTCAGAAATGCCCAGATCAGTTCCAAACAAGCCAAACACGAACCAAACTCAACCCAAACTCAATTTTTGATCACCAAATCGACTAGTGATGTTTCAAGACTCATTTTGAAGCTTAAACAAACATATTTCAACATAAATAAACATAACCCATATCTTAGTTTCGATTCATAACATCATAATCACATCCAAATCATTCAAACCCTAATTAACCCTAATTTGACCCAAAACAAGATTTAAGCCGATTTAGGACTTGTAAACGTTCAAGATGACTAGAAATGCATAAACTAACATAAATAGAAGTAAATGGGATGAATTAGACTTACCAAAACTTCTTTCCCGAGCTAGAACCCGATTAGTGGCAAAATGGGTAAAAATGCTAGAACTTGGACTTTTGATTCTTCGAATAGACGATGAGAAGGTACAAACGACGATGACCCTAATGTTACATCAGTTCCAAACAAGCCAAACACGAACCAAACTCAACCCAAACTCAATTTTTGATCACCAAATCGACTAGTGATGTTTCAAGACTCATTTTGAAGCTTAAACAAACATATTTCAACATAAATAAACATAACCCATATCTTAGTTTCGATTCATAACATCATAATCACATCCAAATCATTCAAACCCTAATTAACCCTAATTTGACCCAAAACAAGATTTAAGCCGATTTAGGACTTGTAAACGTTCAAGATGACTAGAAATGCATAAACTAACATAAATAGAAGTAAATGGGATGAATTAGACTTACCAAAACTTCTTTCCCGAGCTAGAACCCGATTAGTGGCAAAATGGGTAAAAATGCTAGAACTTGGACTTTTGATTCTTCGAATAGACGATGAGAAGGTACAAACGACGATGACCCTAATGTTACATCAGTTCCAAATCACCAAGTTGATGTAGATGAGGTGAAGAAATGAAATGGTTTCCTTGCTTATTCTTTTACTTGAGAGAAAATGAGATAGAAAGATAGAAAAGAGAAGAGATAGATAGAATAGAAATGAAAGGAGGAGGAAAGGATAAGGGGGGAGAAATGGGTCAAGGGCTGATGGGTCGTGGACTACCCACGGGCCGACCCGTTTCTCTTCTCAAGTCAAATTACAATCGTTACACGATTAAACGCCGATCAAAACATAATACCGACCCGAATATAACACATTGTCATTTAATTCATAAAACGACCCAAATAACTTCCACATAACCATTTAGTCACTAAAACGACCCGAATATTACATTAACATAAATTGTTAGTCAAATTACACATAAAGTCAACGGGTCAAAATTCACGGATGTTACACCTATTGTATTTAACTTTTCATTTGTATAATTATTTTGGAAAATAATTGTATTTATATTTTTGTTTACATCATCATTAGTTCTTGCTAAAGGTTTTGCAACATATTCTGTTTTATTATTTATTAATTTTATATCATCATGTGGAGGGTGTATACTTATAACTTCTTCATCTGAACCTATTATAGTATATCTTTTGGTGATAGTAGAACTAGTCGAAATTATTGATTCTTTGAAAAATGGGTTTTTAATCTTATTTTCTACACAATATATAGAAAACCATGAGAAAAATGGCATATTTTCATTATTTTGCAACATATATAAATG
>CM067172.1:129796265-129848765 GCA_034093135.1 Erigeron breviscapus
TTTTTTTTTTTTTTTTTTTTTTTTTTTTTTTTTTTTTTTTTTTTTTTTTTTTTTTTTTTTTTTTTTTTTTTTTTTTTTTTTTTTTTTTTTTTTTTTTTTTTTTTTTTTTTTTTTTTTTTTTTTTTTTTTTTTTTTTTTTTTTTTTTTTTTTTTTTTTTTTTTTTTTTTTTTTTTTTTTTTTTTTTTTTTTTTTTTTTTTTTTTTTTTTTTTTTTTTTTTTTTTTTTTTTTTTTTTTTTTTTTTTTTTTTTTTTTTTTTTTTTTTTTTTTTTTTTTTTTTTTTTTTTTTTTTTTTTTTTTTTTTTTTTTTTTTTTTTTTTTTTTTTTTTTTTTTTTTTTTTTTTTTTTTTTTTTTTTTTTTTTTTTTTTTTTTTTTTTTTTTTTTTTTTTTTTTTTTTTTTTTTTTTTTTTTTTTTTTTTTTTCTTGTTATAAGTTTCAAAGAACACTTGATTGTTCTAGTATAAGCAAAGTCGCTTTGATCTCAAAGTTCGCCGAAAATCGTCAAGAGAAGTTGTTATCAACAAATCTCTCTAAGATCTTCAAAAGTTCTAGTTATAATACTCAATTTGGGTTGGGAATATCTTCAATTATTAAGTAAACAAGTCCAAGTCTTGAAAGAATTTCATTTGAATCAGAAGTCGTGTTCTTCGTACGTCGAAAGTTTGATCTTAGAGTTCATAAACTCTCCTTTCTTGTAAGTATTTTTATAAAACCTTACTATACTTTGCTCTATGATTTTAGAAATATATGTTATGTATTGAAATGCTTGTCAACTTAATTTTATACTCAATTGATACATAATTGCATTTAAATACGGTAACTATCGCTTTTATATATGAATATTGAAATATTGTTACTATTGCGAAAAATGAATTATTAGCGAAAGTACGAGAAATCGTAAAACTTTTATTAAATCATTTTAAATACTTATTATGGTATATAAACAAGGGCATAGTTATATACCTAACTATCCTAATTCATATAATTACTATTCACCATCTGTGAATTATTTCGTATTTTCGAATTGTTTGATTTATGGATAGAATATATCCTCGATACGCTTTTAACCGCACAATGTTTCCGAAAGTGATTGCACCTTGGGCCTCTTTGGCTTATGCTGGAGGAATGGAAGGTAGTTCGCGAAAAGTTTGCATAAGCATTCACTAAGCAACTTAATTCGCCCCGGTATTCTTCACGACCCAAGGCCAACCCTAACACAACTTGGAAATAAAATGCTGGTTTTTCCTGCCATTTAAGGTATCTCTTCAATTGTAATCAATACATTTTGTATTGATTATAATACATACCATTCAAGGTATCTTTTCATATCTCTGCTATTGAAAACATCTATTCGTTACAAGATTAATACATTCTTCGTATTAATCCTATTATTTAAAAATACTTCAAAAGGATTTAGAAATATATGTTATGTATTGAAATGCTTGTCAACTTAATTTTATACTCAATTGATACATAATTGCATTTAAATACGGTAACTATCGCTTTTATATATGAATATTGAAATATTGTTACTATTGCGAAAAATGAATTATTAGCGAAAGTACGAGAAATCGTAAAACTTTTATTAAATCATTTTAAATACTTATTATGGTATATAAACAAGGGCATAGTTATATACCTAACTATCCTAATTCATATAATTACTATTCACCATCTGTGAATTATTTCGTATTTTCGAATTGTTTGATTTATGGATAGAATATATCCTCGATACGCTTTTAACCGCACAATGTTTCCGAAAGTGATTGCACCTTGGGCCTCTTTGGCTTATGCTGGAGGAATGGAAGGTAGTTCGCGAAAAGTTTGCATAAGCATTCACTAAGCAACTTAATTCGCCCCGGTATTCTTCACGACCCAAGGCCAACCCTAACACAACTTGGAAATAAAATGCTGGTTTTTCCTGCCATTTAAGGTATCTCTTCAATTGTAATCAATACATTTTGTATTGATTATAATACATACCATTCAAGGTATCTTTTCATATCTCTGCTATTGAAAACATCTATTCGTTACAAGATTAATACATTCTTCGTATTAATCCTATTATTTAAAAATACTTCAAAAGGATTTAGAAATATATGAGTATTGAAATCTTGTCAACTTAATTTTATACTCAATTGAGATTCGGGCTGAAAAGTGTACATGCTTGTTTAATTGTTGATTGTTGATTTGATTTGATTGATTGTATGATTGAATTGTTTATGTGGACATGTTAGCGCATTGGTTACTATGTAAGTCGCACCGTTAGCGCATTATTTATTATATAAGTCGCATCGTTAGCGCGTTACTCGTTATGTAAGTCGCACCGTTAGCGCATTGTTAATTATTAACTATGTAAGCCGCATCGTTGTTGATCATTATTAATTGTTATGGAACGTTGTGGAACGTTATATGGAATCGTTATTATTGAACGTTGACTTGTATTGAATTGTGATAATGTGAAACCTTATAGGTTTTCCTTGGATGTGATTAGTTTCCCTAATCCTCACTTATTGTTAACGGTTGTATCCGATACGGTTATTCCTTGTTAATTGTCCCTACGAACTCACCAACTTTATGTTGACGCTCTTTAGTACACTTTTCAGGTAACCAAGTTAATCAGAGACAGAATGGATGAATAGATGCTTGCATTGCTAGGGTTTGGACTATCTTTGGACTTTCTGGATCCGTGATCCGTATTTCCCTTTAACGGGTTATGCTTAGGATCAACTACAATCGTTTGAACATTTTTCTTTTAAGTATGGATTGAGTGTGTATTTTGATGAATGTTGATTATTGTAATGAGCTTGTGGATTGTTTCAATCTATTGAATGCATATAGTTTGACTCTACATAATTCCCATGTCATGCTGTGCTTTTCTAAGTGATACCCCATGATTCCGCCATGTTGGGGTGTTACAGAATTATTAAAATTCGTATGCCTAGCATCTCTTAAAATTAATAATACTGGAGCATCTATTCCTAATCTAAACATGGGTTTTACTGCTACTTGAATTAATCCTATATGTAAAAACTTATAAAGTTTTCTATGTCTTTTTATAGCTTCTACTGATAATAATTGCATGTTTTGATACTCTCTATACGGAATCAAGACAGGAAACAAACCTCTCCTTCTACTTCTATATGGGATACCTTTATTTATAGGTATAGTTTGTTCATGAGTTTTAATAGAATAATCTTGTAAAAAATCAAAAGTACCAATTTTGTAAATAGTATTTACATTTTGTTTTGGAATACTCCAATCTAATAAATTATTTTCAATTTGAGAAATGTTTAATTCAACTGAATTCATATGTAAAGAGTTCATGTCTATATCTTCTTCCTGCTCTATAGCATTTGAACTATGATTCCGTCTATTTAAGATTCTAGATAATTGATTCATAATGAAAAGATTTTAATACTTAAGAGTTTGATGAAAAGATCTAGTTTAATTTTAAAGTAATAGGTTTATATTCCGGGAACACCCCCATACCGTCGTGGTCCGGCCACCCTTTTCAAATCAAATAACGGGCTTTACGCTAATCCAACCGTCGGTCGACAGGGCTTACCAACGCAATACTTACCCATACCTTAAAATTATACTTTATTTTTTCATTAAATTCTTGTATTAAATAAATTTTCATACTGATTCAATTATAAAGATCCTTAATTAGATAGAAAACATGGCTCTGATATATAATATATAATAATATATATATTTATATATATATATATATATATAGGGGTGGGATAAATTGAGTCCAGCTTAATTTGAGTCCAAAAAGGGTCCATGTAACTTACACAACTTACACATGTGTAAGTTACATGGACCCTTTTTGGACTCAAATTAAGCTGGACTCATTTTATCTTTTCCCTATATATATATATATATATATATATATATATAAATTAAAATATATTTGTATAATAAAATTCAGTCATGCATAGCATCTAATGTAAATATTAAATAGAAAATTGTTAGAACATGTCATTAATAAGTAAATTGTACATTAAGTTCTCTGTAAATTCCGTGTCCAATTTAAGTCGCAGCTTACAAGTCTCTATCTATTTTGGGTAAGGAGGTTGTATCATCCCTTAAAAGAGAATTAACGTAACATAAAAATTTGAACAAGAACAAAATAACCAGGATAAATGCTTACTGGATTGATATGATACATTACTTGTTAGCTAACATCTTCTTTGCAGCACTTTGAATCCTTAAGTGGTACTTACCGACTCCGATGCTCAATCGCATTACTCCGGGCTGACACGTGAAGAAGTACCTGTCGTGGAACCGAAAGAGGATGGAGAAGAACCGGAAGAACTACCCATGGATGAGCCGATTGTAGTCCCCGATGTGGCGCCTTTACCTACTGTGCCATCACCTCACAATCAAATGCCAGCCCGCAGCACACAAGCAGCAAGGATAAGAGTAATCCTCCTCGACAAAAGGAAATCATGCCTCCTGAAGCACCAGTACCGTTCCCAAATGGCTCACTTTTGGCCTACGGAAGAGAATCGTGGATACCAACCTACCGCCCCCATAGACGAGACGGCTTGGGAGCACCTCAACCACCCCGACTGGAGCAAGCTGCCGAAGAACCTACGTAGGTGGAGAAGCAACATGATTTTTCCCGCCCCTACCTCTGAGGTTGGAGAACCTTCCAACTATCAACAACTCTATCCTCTGACCCATGAACCTCCACATCACACGATACCTCTCCTAGTGGCGGTGGCTAACAATCAAGAGCATCGACTAAACCGCATAGAAGTTGGAATGAAGGAGATGACAGAGAATACGGAGACGCAACAAGTTTGTAACCACATTTACACCTTGGAAAACAGGATTGTCGGCTTGAACAATCAAATCCTCTCTATGAGTCACGTGCTAGGGTTGTACCATGGCTTGCAAGTTATTTCCATAGGCAATTAGATATATGATTTCCACAGAACAAGACTTTCACATTAGACATAATACACAACACAATCTAGTTCAGAATACATGAATCATGAGAACAAGTTGACGAAAGGTTTCCTACTACTACTTAATACAATTTAGTCCAACTTACATGAATCATGAGAACAAGTTAACGAAAAGGTTCCTACTTAACACAGTTTAGTCGAGAATTTGAGTACATATTATACGAAACAAGTTCCTGAAAGATGTCCCTACCGCTACTTATTTGAGTGCTTAAGATCTAGTGCGAAAGCACCTCTCGTCCTATTCTTACAGTCTTCTTCTACTCAATGGTGGTTGCTTCTTGTTTTAGCCTCTCGGGACTCCATTCCCAGCTTGCAAATAAGCTTCCAGTTTTTGCACCGTAGTGCTGAGTTATTCAACTTTGTGTTCCAATTGACCCACCTTCCATGCCATTTCCACACCCTTCCTTTCTTCCATGATTTTCCTACCTCTTATCAGTTTAATCTCATTCATGACAGATGTCAAATGCGCGTTTGCAGCCATCAAATTGTTAGAAAACTCAACCTCCCAGTCCATGAGATTACTGGTCGCCTGCTGGTACAAGCCTAACACGTGACTCACAGAGAGGATTTGACTGTTCAAGCCGGCAATCCTAGTCTCCAAGGTGTAAATGTGGTTACAAACTTGGTGCATCTCTGTATTCCCTGGCATCTCCAACATTTCAACTACTATGCGGTCTAGTCGATGCTCTTGATTTTTAGCCACCGCCACTAGGAGAGCAGCCGTGTGATGTGGAGGGTCATGGGTCAGAGGATAGAGTTATCGATACTTGGAAGGTTCTCCAGCCTCAGAGGTAGGGGCGGGAAAAGTCATGTTGCTTCGCCACCTACGTAGGCTGGTATCCAGGATTCTCTTTCGCAGGCCAAAAGAATGAGCCATTTGGGAACGATATTAGCGCTTCAGGAGGCATGATTTCCTTTTGTTGAGGTGGGATTACTCTTATCCTTGTTGTTCGTGTGCTGCGGGCTGGCATTTGATTGTGAGGTGATGGCACAGTAGGTAGAGGCACCACATCGGGGACTACCATCAGCTCATCCATGGGTAGCTAGCTCTTCCGGTTCTTTTTCATCATCTTCCGATTCCATGACAAGTACTTCTTCACGTGTCGGCCCGGAGTAATGCGATTCACCATCGAAGTCGGTAAGTACCACGTAAGGATTCATAGTGTTGCAAAGAAGATGTTAGCTAACAAGTCATGTATTATATCAATCCAGTAAGCACTTATCCTGGTTATTTTGTTGTTCTTCAAATTTTTATGTTACGTTAATTCTCTTTTAAGGGATGATACAACCCCCTTACCCAAAATAGATAGAGACTTGTAAACTGTGACTTAAATTGGACACAGAATTTACAGAGCAGTTAATGTACTATTTACCTATTAATGACATGGTCTCCATGGATGCCTTCTAGTTCCAACCGCTAGCATACTGTCCGCTTGGATCTCACTGCTAGTGTTCGAACGACTAACAAACTAACACGTAGTTCTAAAAAAATATATATAATATATTTACTGGTCTCCATGGATGCCTTCTAGTTCCAACCGCTAGCATACTGTCCGCTTGGATCTCACTGCTAGTGTTCGAACGACTAACAAACTAACACGTAGTTCTAAATATATATATATATATAGTATAATATTATATATTATATATATAAAGTGAATATGGGTTGTCCCCCATCTAACTTAGATGGGAAACATCTCACATCATGTTTTTTTAATCATAAAATTCATGGGGGCCCATGTATTTATTTAAAATACAAACAAATATTAAAATATTTGAATGTGAGGGGTTCCCATCTAAACTTAGATGGGAACAACCCCATATTCACTTTTCCCTTTCTATATATATATATTCATTTAATATTTACATTAGATGCTATGCATGACTGAAGTTTATTACTAAAAACAATATATGTATATTATATATATTTAAAAACATTGTTTTTGACTAGTAGTATAAGTTCCTTAGCTTGCAAGACAAAACGCAATATTTTTATGTGTGTTGAAATCATAAAGTGGCTGACATATATATTTAAAACTTCAAAATAATAAAAGCATGAAAGTTATATGTCATAACACTATTATATGGTCACTTGAAATCTATTAATACTTATTCATTAAAAATTGCTGCTAGTCACGAGTTCAAGGGTCTATATATTGTAGTAACAATATCATGTAAAGAAACTATACACATATTGAAACAAAAATTTTGGTACTATACTATAAGTGCTTATTTCATACACTTAGCTTTATTTTGTATAATTACTACAATTGGAGGAGCTCATCAAAATGTTTGAAAGAGTATCACTTATTAATTATTCTATTTCATTTTATTTTTCTATCTTTATTATGGTTATTTTATTTTCGGTAGTGTAATTTGTATCTACCCGTTAAATGATTATTGTTCTACTTTTAATTGTCTATGTCCTATAAGTTGTTCACATAAAGTCATTTTTTTTCTAGGAAGTGTTGTTATAGTCTAGATCTACTAATGCAATCTAACAATTAAATTCTTAGACCCCACTAGTGCAACCTAGTTCTCTATAACAATGGCTCTGAGTCTGTCACACCCCACCAAATCACTTTGGCGGGTTATCACTATAACGGAATCGTAACACAAATTGTATAAAGAACAACCACTAAATGTGTCGTTTTTATTTACTACACATAATATCATTTTCTTTAAAACATATCTTCTACAATAATAATAACTTCTAATTACATAGGAGCTTATTTTTATTAACTAGTGCCAGACTCTTGAACAAACCATAAAAGTTCCCTACTCCGCTCCATGAAATTCCAATATACTAGTTACTTGAAGAATACATGCTAAAACGTCAACATAAAGTTGGTAAGTCATAGGTTTATCATATCAACATAGTTTATGGATCACAAGGTTTTCATAATATATGTAGTACTATAGCACTGAGCTTAACGATGTTACATTTACCCCATGCGTAGTACTTTCATCCTCAAGTACTATGGATCAAATAATTGTACACCCGTTTGATCATGCCGATCAAGTTAGCGCTACTAACTCGGGTGGGGGTGTCAAACCCAATAGATCTATTCACAACTACTCGCGCTTAAGTCCATAACTAACGGTATTGAAATAGGGGATTTAATAGGATGAGAACAACTCAGGCAATATATAGTAAAAGTACTTGTGTCCAATCTTAAAACAGATTAAAATAATGCCTGTATTCTCACCCCAAATATGAAATATTTAAATAAGGGCTATGAACCCACCTTAGAGCGGTAACGAGATATTGATATCCGAGTTACAATTATCCTAAATAAGTAGCGAGATTATCATCGATTAGAAGATTACTCACAATTTATCGATTTTTAGGTCGCTTGTTATATTGTCAACACCATATTTAGATAAACTTATTTTAAAAGTGGTACCTCTGTCTGTTTATATAATGTACGAGAAAGTGTAAATTGAGTTATATAAATGTTAGCATGAATAAGAATCCATATAAAAGTACATTATGTATTAACTCATTTTAAACTTTATCTAGCAGACTTGACTCCTCTGGTCTTATTCTTGCATAGCTATATATGGGTTAACACTTAACTAGTCCTAATACCCGTACGATGTACGGTAGCTATATAGCTTGTATGATAAAGAAATTCGAATATGCCTCATATATGATCCGTGAGAATGAAATAAATTCAGGTTGAAGTAAATCGATGATCGAAGCTAAATTATAATAAATAGTAATGATGTATAAAATATATGTTTGGTTAAAGTTTTGGATTTACCATAAAATTTTAAAATCATGTCAAAATCGGAACTTATAAGCATAGTGGATGACGGCAAATAGCCTTGTGATTTCGGATCGTAAACTCAAATTTTTGAAGTCTTCATGTTAATAACTTATTATAAGTGATATAAATAACAGGAGTTGAAGAATTGAGAAAGAAAAAGAGACAATTTATTAATGAGAAAATGATCAAACAAATAAGGTTATAATGTCTTTTGTATTAATAAGCCAAGAGTTAGAGTTTAATTATAAGTCTAATAAGGAAATTGAATCTATATACACCTAAAAAACCTAATTTAATAAAATAAATAAATTAAAAGGACACGTGTCGATCAAAGATTACGCCATGTGTCGTTTTAAGAACATCTCAATCTAATTATGGAGTCCAACTGTCTTGAATTTCTTAGTACAATCAAGTGAGTTTTTCCTTATTAAAACTTTCTACCAAAGGTTTGGGGTGTTACAACTAATGAGAGGGATCTAGTATACTTACAGCTAGGCGGAGATTTAGTTAAGGACACCTATCGAGCTTCCAACGACGACCAGAAGGCTTCCGTTCCCAACAGAATGCGTCTAGAGAGGTCAAACGATACACATCCAAATTTAGTGATATGTTTCAGAACTATAACAAGATTGAGATGAAGAGGATATTAATGTACTTACGGAAGTTACCTAAGCTACGAAATCCCACAAGTAAGACTCGAAACCTTGCACTGGAATGTTACTAATACTAAACCGTAACTAAGATCCCAAGAACACAACCTTACATTAACTAACTTCTATGGCCATGGTGATGGTGATTTAGTAGTATTTTGTGCTGTAATATCTTTGGTTTCACAACAGTGGGGAAACAGAATATAAATGGAGTTTTTAAGTACTTCAAATGACAAGTAATAGTTGATTTTTTTGGGTGTGCATTTAAGAGGCTATTTATAGAAGATGGTAGTCTTGGGTGCACATAAATGTCATTTGTTCCAACACTCTTGTTTCCTCATGAGGGTTAGATACTTACACAAAAATAGAAGACTCTATGTCTCTAAGGATGGAGGAGCTTGGTTGTAAACTAGCCTAAAGTGTATATGTTTCTCTTTCTCCATCTCGTTTCTTATCCATGTAAAAGGAGGATTTGTTGTTGTTTTCTTCACCACTAGTTTCTAGATATAAGTGAGGAGGTAGAAAGATGAAAGTTAATGTTTGTATGAAACTAGACAAAACCTTGAATATGGCCATGAAAGTACCTTGACTAGTTTCTTTGATTGTGCATTATACTTGGGAGGAATTTCCATGGCTTATTTTATGCTATTTTGTAAGTATACAGTAATGGTAAAAGTCATTTGGCAGATTTGAATATCAAAAAGAAATAGCCCTTTCCTAGCAAAGTACATATATTTTGTTATTAGTACATTCTAACAATGTCACAACTTGTAGCATATATACATGTATCTCCCTATATATAATATTTATTTAATATATTAAAGTTCCATGACGAATGACATCATCTTTGCTTACTTGTCAATTTCTAAGGCCATTTCCACTTGATTTGGGGTGTCATTGATGATGAAATTAGTGTGTATTTGATAGTGAATTTAGTGTGTGAAGATCAATATATATGTAGGAAAGATAGAAGGAGGGAAAGTGAATTCAAAAGTATATAGAAATGTGTGTGTGTCATGTTTTTTTGCAGGTAAAAGATATATGAAAAGGATGTGTCTAGGGATATGTGTGTATCAATATAGAGGCATTGTGTATTTGTGTGTATATGGGAAACAAGTTATCTTCCGTCCCTTTTTATATATGTCAGAATCTGAAAACTAAAATAGGCGGTATTTTAAAATTTTTGAATATAATTGATGGATGTTGAATAATTAATTTGGATAAAGTGAAACTTGTACTCTTCCATCTTCTTTTTCTATCAGATTTTTTCTTTTTTCTCTTTCCGTCTTCTCTTCACAAGTTTTTCATCAATCTTCATCGTCATCTTCATATATATACATATATACATTAGGGTTTAGATCTAAAAATGTTTGTTTGTGTGTTGTTAAATCTCTTATCTATAGTTTTTACGGTGTTTTTATTTTTTTTACTTTTTCTCGAAATAAATAATTTCAGTGTTGCTTTGTAGTTGTTTGATGTTATGTCTGAAAAAGGGTATGTTTTTGAGGCATGAGGTATGTTTTCTTTTATAGTTATTGAGTAAAATAGATGATTTGGTGATTCTAGATTTAATCTTTGTTTCTGGGTTTATGCCATCTCTTTTTCTGGATTTGGTGTACTTCAATTTTATTTCTAAGCATCTTTAATCTAGAGATTTTGTAATAATAATAATAATTAATAGTAATAATAATTTTTATTTGAAACAAATTATTGACGTTAAACACATTGCTTGTGCTGCTCTCTTAGATGTAACTTACACATTTTTATCTAAAATATTATGTCTTTTCATTATATGCGTAAATCGTTTGGATGGATGGATGCAAGTGAGATGTGCAAAGTTCCTGGTCATCAGATTGGGTTGTTTCTTTCCAAGTGCCTGACGTTTAGCTACATTTTTGAAGATTAATGTGCTTATTTTCACATATGGTGCAGGTAAAAATGCAACAGAGTTGTTTGAGGCCTCACTTCACTATCAGAAATGGGGTAAGTTGGTTTTTGTTTTTTTAGATATCATATTCGTAAAAGGGTATAAGTGTATAACTATATAATGGAGAAGCTATGTTTTTATGCCTGTCACTCTATATGTTGGTATAAAGTAAGACTGTTAATAGCTTGCATGATTATTTGTAGAAAATAGGAGATCGGCTCGGCTGTTGCTTGACAATAGAATGTATGAATCACTAATTTTTTCTAGACATGTTCAAGCTTTTATATAAATGTCGATCAGAAACGAGATCATAAAAAATATTTCTGAAATGAGGACGAGCACAGTGAACTGGAAATCATCACATATAAGAAAATCATTTCGAACCATCAGGAAGCTGATTAATGGCTTAGAAAAACAGTGGGTGCAAAAGCAAATAAAGTAAAATTCCATATTTAGAACTTATGCAGTTTTGTATCATGTTACATTCTATTATGACCAGGTCTAAATGACTAAAAGTCACACAAAGTTTATGGTTTATGCAGTCTCCTGAGTCGTTTAAATTGAAAACTCGAATTACTATTAGAATGTCCTTTTTGTAGTCAACATTAATAGATTGATGAATTATAAGATAATCAAATGATTGACAATTGGCGGGTCTACCCAATCCAAACTGGCTTATTTCGATACACTCAAAGTGACCTGCTTTAACATGAACCTTTTTGACTTACCGATAGCTTGATTGCCTATTTTTCCACCTCTGGGGAGAATACTTAAGCTATTACCATGTCTGAATCATTGTTGACAGGTCACCAACTCTTAGTGATGGCATATCTGATGAAGAGCAGGACTCTTAATGAGAGTTACTTATGGGTGACAGAAAGGTCGACCACCTGTGGACATAAATCCAGGTATATATTGACCTCAATCAAACCAATACCATAATAAGTAGTTATTGTGATCAAATTACATCCATCTGATGTTTTACATGAATTTCTTGTGATATAAGAGGTTGTTTTTATGTGCATTTGTGAACTGGTTTGTGATAATTGTAAAAGAAAAAAGAATCAGGTGATCATTGTAGTAAAACAGGTTGCAAGACATAGTTTTGGACGTGCTTATACTGTTTGTAGTAGTAATAAATAGATAATTAGTTGTTTGATTGTTTAAGATGTTTAGATAGTTTTAAATGCTTGTGAATTTAGTATGCATATTTATATATGAAATGTAATCGTGTGTCGTGTGATGTTTTGACTTTTGATAGTTTTAAATGCTTGTGAAGTTAGTATGCATATGTGAAATGTCTTGATAGATAATTAGTGTAATCGTGTGATCTTAACACTACATCGGAAAGATGTGGGACACTAAAAGTATTCTTACTTATATGTGAAATGTCTTGTGCAGTCTCTGGATAAAACTCACTTCGAGACCTTGACTGATAAGAGCAAGCTAGAGCTGTTCATCCACATCATTCCTGATAAAGCCAACAACACATTGACCATCATCAAGTGGATTTTTTGATGACAAAAAGCTGGTGAGCTTTTTTACCACACCAAACCCTGAATTGTTGCTGAGATAGGATTTGCTGATATGTCAAGCCATGAAGGTGTCTACATTGGAAATCTTACCTATTCATCTTTAGGATACTAGCAGCTCCATCACATTATTGCAATATAATCTTACATATTCATCTTTAGGATACTAGCAGCTCCATCACATTATTGCAATATAATCTTACCTATTCATCTTTAGTACATAATTTGTAATTTGTAAAGCAATATTTTTAATAAGAGTTTGTTTGCATTGATACAAGGTTGCATAAGAGTTTGTTTGAACGAATTTTTATGTTTAATACTTTTGCAAACAATATCCAAATAAATTCTATCAACAATTCTTTTTATGTTTAAAACTTTCTCAAATAAATAGTTCTATATTTTCTTTTTAAAATTGTCTATCAATGTTTTAACCCTGGATATTGATCAAATTTTATTCGACAACCCGCCTATTAGGCGGGATATAGATCTAGTATATACATATAAGAGAAATTTGCAATCACGTTTCAACATAATTAACTAAAATATGATTTTTATATTAAATGGTGACTTGGACGGTTGCTACAATTTCGGCTTTGGAATCTAAACTCTCTCAGAAAGATGTTCTTGTTTCAAAATTCAAATCTGATGTGTCAACAATCTCCTTCTCTGATTTAAATGCTTTGGTTACAAAACACTCGAAATGATTGAAAACCGAATTGCATCTTTTAAATCTAAATCTATTGATACAATCCTTGAAAAACTCTCGAAACAATCGAGTGAATCTACGATTCCAAAGATTGATGTGCCTAAAACTCTTCAAGATCCTTCTCCTGTGGAAACCAAATCTATTCAACTTCAAGCATATTCTTGGTCCTTAGAAACACAACTTGCAACCCAGTCAACCCAAATGAATTTATCAACGCCCATTAATCTCATTTCACTTTCTCTCAATCAAACGATAAAATCTGAAAACAACTCTTTTCCCACCAAACCAAGAGTTCAGTCAAGTGACTCGAAACAAATCAATTCAATTTCAGAACTTTTGGATCTCGCACCAAAACCTCCTCAGCCACCAGAAAAGACCAAATCAGCCACCATGAAACCACCAAAGATATCTCCACCCCCACTTTAAAAGTCTAACCCAACCTTTTAAAAATCCGCGACTAGTTTCCATAAGACTCCTAAAGTTTTTCAAAGCAGCTCTTGTCGAGTTTTTAAGGATCCTATCATTGGAACCGTCCAATTTAGAGATCAATACGGTTGGTTTTCACTTAAGTCACCAAAGTCCAAGCCGCAAATTTCTACCCCAGTCCCCAAGCTCCATTGATCCCACCAATGATTCTAGAAAAGCCATTTCAGAATGAAACATCAGATTTCAATTCTATATGGAATTCAAGGTCAGTGGATCAAATTGACACAACTTACAAGTATTTTTCTAAAGTATCAAAAACTTTTGAACCCGTTCTAAGATGTGTTCCAAAAATTTTCTCCAAGTAAGTTGTTGTCATTTGGCTTGTACAGATTTCAGTGTACAACCCGTTCAAAATCTGTTTTTCTTAATACTAAAACTTCATAATTAAACCTTTTTCATCCACCATTTGTGCTATCAATCATTTTTGCATGATGAATACGTTACACATGTTCATCATGAGGGGGAGAAAAATTAAAAGATTGATAGATTGCTCATTCGAGAGGGTGCAAGGGAGAACACATGAACATATTTACTTATTTAAAGGCTCTAAATAATTGTTCATTTGAGAAATAGCATAATAAATTGCCTATCTGAAGGGGAGCTCAATGAAAGTTTGAAAATGATTTACTAATTCGAAAAGTATGATCAAGTTGTGGGCGAACAAAAGATAAATGCCCAAAATCAAGCCACAAAAAGTTTTGAGAGTTTGAACCAAGTTAAGTTCTCAAATACCATACCAAGCTTACACATTTCAAAAAGAAACCCGATACTTCGCCTTCAGAGAATGTTTGAGGATTCTAAATTTAAAAGTTGATTGACGACTTTGAAGACAAAGAGAAAGCCTCAAAGTCTACTCAACAGCGAAGATTCTCAATAAAAAGCACCCACCAAGATTTAAAGATCAAAGACGATGCATCCATTACAATTCAACACCAAGGGGGAGATTGTTATAAATATAATATGTTATTGAATTGTAAATTTCTAATATGTGGAAGGGGTATTAGTGAAATTAGGAATCCATGTATAAATACCCCTTACCACCTCATTGTATTCTAGCCTTGAATCTTTGTAAAACTTTAACACATGTTAATCCTAATCAACCTTACCCATATTTCTTTCTCAAAACACACACTTACACGTATATACACTTAAACATGAATTTCTATGTTCTACATTATTTGCCTAAAAATTATTAAAGTCGGATTGTTTCTAACAGACGATGGCTTCAAAGTTTCTTTAGAAACAGTCAAATGCTATGATCCATTATTGTAGTCACCAATGTTAATGAAGTTGTACTGTTATGCAAAAACAAAGTTTCTTGGGTATAGTAGAATATGAAAGCAATATAGGTTGAGAAATAAATATTTGAAAGTCTGGACAGATAAAGAGTCTGCTGTTTCCTTCATCTATTTCAATATGTATTGGTTGCGCACTTTTGATATCCGGATCAGGTGCTTCAACGAGTAACTGGTGCAACAAGGGAAGACCGCCCCGAGCTTCATCATCAGTGGCTCAGTTTCGACGCACAAACTTTTAAAATATTGGGAAGAGAGGTGTAATGCAATGGCCAATGATTCTTGTAAAACCAGCAGATTCTTCCAGCATAAGGTGTAGTGACTGTTTGACAAAAGCAACTCTTAGGCCTATGCCAACCCATAACCTCTTCCTCCCTCTTCCTCACTGCCACATCAGCTTTTCTCTCTCCTAAATCACCTCTTCCTCACTCACTACCAACCCTACCTCTTCCTCACCTTGATAGGTCCCAAAGGAGATAAACAAGATGGTTTAAGATGTCTAAAAGAGTTGTAGAGGGGGGGGGGGTGAATACAACTTTTCATTTAATCTGCTTGAAAATACTTTTTAGTGCGGAATGTAAATTATCTTAAAGTATATATCCAAATTCAGCTTGAGATAATCATATTAATGAAATAGTAAAGTAAATGAACAGAATATAAAGACGTAAAGTAAAGTGTAGTCCAAGAACAAAGTGTAAGCTGATTTTCAACTAATTCTTTTATTGATGAATAAAAAGAATTACAAGTAGTTATGGAACAGATTAGCCTACAAATTTAACTACTTGGCTGAATAGCAAGTTACAACTCTGTATATTAACTCTACTAGCCTAAGCTGAGTACAACACGGATCCAAGCTGAATAGCTTTAATCGTTGTGAGAGTTAATAATGGATGCACACATTCTTGAGACACAAAGGCTGGTTTATATAGGCATCAACACGTCCATTTCTTTCCACGCGTCTTGATCTAATGGTCTGTGCTTGATCAGTACCCGGTGAAAGTGACATTGTCCTTTTTGTTCCCTACTTGCTTACCAAGGTTGATCGTGCAGCAACAATACAATGGACACCTCATAGAATGTTTACAATCAACAACTGGCACTTATAGAATGTCCTTTTTGATGTTTATCCAGTTAATTGATGATATATACAAAGTTATAACAGCTCTGGAGCACTTGCAATACTCCAGGCTGAACATGTACCTTCCAAGCTGACTGCAAGATCCGAGCTGATTTCCACCCATCAGCTTGGCTTTCTATCCTTGTTCTTCATCTTCGATTTAGACCAAGTGCTTGTTCTTCTTTTGATGCAGATTGAAAGATACCATCTTCTAATTAAGATGTTCAGGCTGACTCAGCTTGGATCATCCCAAGCTGACTCAGCTCCAGAACCAAAGACTTAAGTATTTCTTGAGTTGTTTGTCATCTTCAAATCTTGTAATGTATGAGTGACTTGACTCCAACACATCTCTTCCTCAACTTTTATTTATTTTTATTTTAAATTTATCTTAAAATAACATAAACTTATTTTTTTTTAAAAACATTACATTAATAAAATAAAACACATTGCAACTAAAATTCAAACAAATTAGATAATTAGAACATTACAATTAAAATTAAAACTGATATTAAAACTACAATTAAAACTACAATAAAACAAAATTAAAACTACATTATTAAAACTACATAAAACTACTCGTCGTCTTCCTCGTCCTCGTCAGCCTCTTGTCATCGTCGGCATCGACATAAAACTTGCTCCCAAACTTTTCTTGCAAGTATTTTCGATATGACATGTGCGCCTTCAAATCTTTCCTCGACAAACCCGTTGGAATCGGTTTTGCCAAAAACTTCATGGCATCCCTAACCTGGGCATGTTCCAAAGCTTCATGTTGCATTCGAACATAGCAGTAATAGTTTAGGACGCTTCCGAACCCGATGACCGGTTAGATATTGCATCGGACGAACTAGACAACCTACGGCTTACGTTGCGACCCGGTGGTCGCCTAATCGGTCCTCACCAAATAACCCTTCAAATGAGGGACCCGTTTCATTTGGAGTCGGGGTCGCACCACGTGGTGTATCATCGGCAGTCAAATCTACCGCCGCAGCCGGTTGCCTACTCGTCGAGGCGTTGTCGTTCCAAAAGTTGCCCACATTTTGAAGATGCTCAAAGCACTTCTAGTAATGCCAATGTTTGTTTCTCCCCTGTTTGTTTCTTGTACAAGTCTATGGCCGCTTGGGCCACCTGTTTGTCATTCGCCCCGCTTTGTCGGTCGTGCTCGCTAACCTTCTTGTACGCCGCGCCAAAATCCTTAACCGCTTTTTTAATCTTGCTTCATTTGCCATGAATTTGGCTTTTGGTATGAGAGCCGTATCTCGTATCCTTGTTGAACATATGCAACACTTTATTCCAAAAAATGACATCCGTTTGACTTTTACCCACGACCGGGTCCTGCGAATAATGCACCCAACATTGCGCCAACAACTCTGTATCTTCATCCTCCCAATTTCTTTTCTCTTGCGGTTGTTTGGCCCGCCTTCTCCGCCCCGCACGACCCACTGTTTCAACTTCTTCTTCATCATCAGCCGATGCGACGCTACCCGCCTCGGGTGCATTTTCCAGGTGTTGTTGTTGTTGTACTTGAAATTCGAACGTCATTTGAGCTTGAGCTAACGCCATTCTTTGAGTATCGTTCCAATTGTTACCCCTAATTGGATTGTAGTTCATGGTGTTATAAAATGGTTGTGAAAGTGTGTTAACCATATAACTTGCCGGAGGACCCATAGGGGGCGGGTTGGAGGAGCCAGAAGGGTGGCTTGTTTGGCTTTGATTGGTTGATGACATTGCCGGTTGCGGGTAATCGAGAATTTGTTGCCACATATCGTTAAAGGTTTGATTTTGGTTTACGTTTTCGTTGTTTCGAGACATGATTAGGTGAAGATTGAGAAAGGATTTGAAAGAGTATATGTGTGTGTGTTGTTTGAAAGAGTAATGTGTGTGTGTGTTTGAAAGAGTGAGTAATGTGTTGTTTAAATAAAAGGTGGAAAAGAAAAAAAATAAAAAAATCCGACCGTTTCATTCAAATTTGAAAAAAAAATCGTCTTTTTTTTATTTACGTTGCAAACAGGGGACCCACACCATCTCTTCCTCACTCGGCAATGGGGGGAAGAGAGCGGAAGAATGAGCACCACGCCGAGGTGTTGCCAACCCAAGAAGAGTGGACGAGCTCCACGCCGAGCTCCATCGACGAGCGTTGGCACCGGACTTATATTCAAGATAATCATCACTTTACCTGACTTTAATACAATGTATAATTATAGATTCATGGTAAGTTGATGTGAATCCACGTAAAGGGTGATGTCTAATGTAAAAAAAAACAAATTAAGCCTGCAACATAATGGGTTAATCTAATTAAAAAATCACCAAAAGATTTTGACAAATATATTACTCCGTATTTTTATTTTGAAGTTTCTTTGTAAGCACAAGTGACAGAACCTCGCATTATGAATTAATGCATTGAAGGGCTCGCAGGGCAACAATAATGTAATCTGTGCAAAGGATTCAATTAGTTAACATATATAAATATAAATTGAGAAAATGATCCGTACGGCATGACTATCTATCTTAGGTACTGCCATGTTAAAAAAAGTTACAAATTAAACCTTTGAATTTGATAAACATACATAACCCCTCCTGAATTTTACATAATCCCCCCTGAAATACACATGTTTTACCTAAGATAGGTACTGCATGCTTTACCTAAGCTTTCCCCAAATTTAGTATGTATAAAACCAAAAATACCTACAAAAATATATAGCATAAAATCGGTGTACATCACTACATCAGCATCAAAGATTTCCCAGTTCAACCACGAACTGTTGCTATTTTGTCTTCTTCCTCATTCAGCAGCAGCTCCGCAGTCTCTTTGATATCACCACATAATATGCCATGCCGCCAAGACCTCCTACCATCGTTACTGCCCCAAAACCGTCAACAGTATATCGCCGCCCCTCTATGGTGTTTCCCCACCACGACACACGATGACGAAATAAACGCTAATGACGTACAAACTCTAGCCAACCACATCAGCTTATTAATCATCTCAACAACCCATCTCTCTGATTTTCTCTATCTCCTAACCAATGTGATCTGAACCACCACCACTGCTAGCGATGTAAAAAAAGCAATATCATTGAATATGAAAAACACCTTGAACGGCAAGCTCTGAACCATTACTGCAGTCCCATTCTACGGACCAGCACTGTGAAAATGGCAGCAAATGCAATTGTAGCAAAAAAGAACTGCCACCACGGTGACAGAGTTGGTGGCATTGTTGATCCCTTTATGGTGGAGTTTACGAAGCTCTTACGCAAGCCCGCTCATGTTTCGATTTGTAAAAGTATCAAAATGGCTAAAATAAAAACAATCAGATGGGTCATAAGTCGCCCAAAGTATATGTTTAGCAAATAAAACCTCATTAATCATTATTAAAGTACACCCCAAGGACTAATTTTTGACATAATTGGTCAGCCAAAACCTGCCCATTTTAAGTTTTTAACTGTGCCCAAAATCACCAGCTTTGACAACATTACCCAACTCAACCTACCTATTTTGCCACTTGCCCACTTCTAGACCACTGTATAAAACCTGAAACAGTGGATACACCAAGTGACAAACACTAAACAGAAGGTGTACCTAAGTTTCTCGATCCAGGATTTCATGCACGTGCGTCTTTATTAAAATTTCCGCATTCATTTCCTTTAAAAAGGCTTACCCTTATAACTCTAGAAACACAAATCCAGACCTTTGCAATCTCCATCTTATCTCACCATGCTTTTTTTATTGCACAAATCCGGCCAGAATAGAACCCAGATTGTTTTGTTGAAAACTTTTATTTAGTATCAGTGCTTTTTGTTGGAAGGCACCTTTTTAACCTACTAACTCGATAACATCTATGACTTGCCAACATCTACTAACAAGCAATAAAACACTGATAAGTATGAATCCAGGCATAAAAAATAGAACAAACTAAATATAAACCAAAGCTACATTATCTTTGAGCTCAACAGTCAAAGGATCTGGCCATTGGGCCAACCTAACCACATACTTGATACACAAATGAAAAACAGAACTAAATATAAACTTAAAAGCTCAGACCCAAATGACTCGAGCTAAATTCTCATGAGCCTAGAAATCAATACACCAGAGTAGCATACCCAAACCCGCCAAGCTGAAACCAACTTACCACAGACCAGGGTCGAAACTGAACAGAGCCACTCCATTTGACCCGTACACGAACTTTGGTCGTTGCACAACTCAGCCCAAAAGTACCAAATAACACAGAGGCACAGAGCAAAATTTCGAAGGGACTCAAGTTGCTGAAAAAATGTTTCAATTCAAAGAATAGATCAACCTTTATTTTCCTTGCCAACATATATGAACCATACACAAATACAATCAAAAACAGAAAAGGATAATCTCTCGTTGAGTTAAAGTATCACAATGTCACACCCCAACTATGGCGGAAACTTGGAATAAAAGACAAGTTGTGTTAGAAAACAAGAGAAAACTCATTTCATAACAAACTATTCTTTCATTTCCACTCCCACATAGCTTGAACAATGCTCAGCCAGGTCGCATTTCAGTATTTGACATTGAATGCTACAAAGCACATATAACGCTAACAGATCAGCACGTGGTCTAAAAGATAATAAATTGTTAACCCATATCAGCACGATGATAAACGCCCCCTAAGAAACAAAATCTAACTGGGCATAACTCAATGCATAAATTTGATAGAAGCACCAACCAAATGCAAAAGGAAGAACAAAGGGGGGGTGAAAGTAAGCTTACATATGTCTCACGAAACCAATATAGATCAACAAATATAGAAATCTAAGCAGTCAATTGAAATTTGCAAGATGTTTGACACAAATATAAGCTCTTATTGTTAAAACAGATAAGTTTACTTTAGCGAGTAAAAAATGTATAACAAAATTATACAAGGCTCAGATGTATTTGGTAATCGGAACAAACCGCCATGGCTGCAATCATCACGGTTGCTCAATGACGGAAAGAAAATCATTTCAATTCCACCATTGCAACTTTCCGGAAAATTACCCCGCCAAGATACGTTAAGTCTCAAACTTTGTTCGATTTACTCAGACAACAATATCATTAATCATCATTGCCTTTTTTAAAAATGGGACGGAGGGAGCATAAAAATTAACTACTACTGCTGCTAATGCTTGTACAAACAAGTACCAAGATCACAACTCACAAGTACAGTATCTACCAATATAATATAATACAGTAATATTATTCCTTTCCTATCCCATTACCAAAAACTCAAGAATTTTAGTGTAAAAGAAAAGGCAAAGGAAAGAAACTGAAAGGACCAAAAATGTAATTTACTCTGTTATTTATGTATGGAAAATGAGTGAATCCTCCTATACAGAAATAACAAAAGGGTTGTTGAAATTTGGGGGGCAAATCATTGGAAAGAGAGGGGGGTCAACAACCCTTTACAAACATCCACTTCCCTCTTTCCTTTTGTTTGTTGTCTGAGTTTTTGGTTTGCCCCAAACCCTAGCTTTCTGGTGAACACCGGTTTTATGTACATGGGTTTTACTCACTTTTGGTCAGAATTCTGTTTCGTCCTTCCACTTTCACTACTAGTCATAAATGGGTTTAACTAAAGTGTTTTGGTCAATGCTCAAGGTCAAAAAGATTGGTAGCTGAATGTTCATAAGGTTTTGTATCAAGTATCATGGAGTGTTTCATCCAGATCCGTCTCATTCCTTACATATTTAAGAGTGAGGTGAAGGGGTATTTTTAGTATTGTGACGGCTCATGGTCAACATCTCGTTGTCTAGAGTACGTGCAAGGCTTTACCATTATACGGTGAGGTTTCCCCGATGTCGTATACCGACTGAATGTTCGAAAAAAAAAGAAAATCTTAGAATTCTATTGTATTGTTTAGTTAACTTAGTGGAAAGAAAAAGAGATCTAAAAAATGAGAGGAAAAGTTTTGAAGCAAAAACAACTACACTTTCCCCCTTATCCTCCCCACTCCTTTCCTTTTCACACTTAAAAATCTTAAGAATGAATTTTATCCTCTCACTCCTCTCCTTTCCATACTTAAAAAAATCTTAAGAATGAATTTTATGATTTTCCCTCTCCTCTCTTTTCCTTTCCACACTTGATTAAACTAAACAATACAATGGAGTATTTTAGGATAAATTGTCGTTTAAAAAGTTATCATGTTTAAAAACTCACCGAGTTTTTTTTTTCTTTCCTTTCGTTACACCGGAATGAAATTGGGAATACAACAACAATACCTAACCCTGCCAAAGCAGAGTATGATGGGTAAGTTGTAGACAGTCTTGTGCCTACCCAAAGGTAAAAAGACTGCAGCCATAAAGACATCCGGCCAAACGAGGAATGAAATGAGTTATTAAGATGGAATGAAAAAGACTCGTTTGCTATTTACTTTAGAATGAATTGACTCTTTACAAATGACATCATTTTTTAAAAAACTACCATTTTAATTCACTAAGCTATGTACAACCATCAATTTAGCATTACTTTTAACTCGATTCTTACCGGATAGCTTGAGCATTGGAGGTAATACCAAGCTACTAACAACTATCTAAGTTGGTGGAAAGCATTTTCTCGTCCAACGCCCGACTTGAAGTCGCCATAGCCAAATTTCTTCCCACCTCCGCCTCCACGGCCTCCGACTTTAATACATCTGCAAACGACTTCCCTTCCAAAACCTCAACACTGTCGCACTGAGTCCCTAACTCCCCAACACGAAAAGCAAAACCGGCACTACATACAATTCACATTATCCAACACAACCACAAACACCAAATCCTTCTACTCCAATACATCTCTCCTAGCCACTACATCAACAAACCCAACATCAAAATATGAGACCAATTCTAGCTTTACCTGCTTGTCATCCAAGGTCTTACGCATACAGAGATGCAACGACCTTTGTATTTATTGCACCAAGCAATTTCATACCTGCCACTAACGTCATTCACCCAAGTTTGTTTTTCTCCAATTTGGACATCACTCATTTTCAGGCGGGAAGTATCGATACGATGGACTTCATTTTGTAAATATCTGTAAACATTGGCATTATAATACACACAATTGCACTCTCAACCTTGCACTAAGGTTGAAAAAATTCTGGATAGAGCCAATTTAATAGTTCGAATTTGAAAAAGAAATAAACACAATGTGTACAAGATCAAAATGGCTGCTTGGAACGTCATCACGCCATAGCGGAGTCAATCATGGCATGACCCTCTCCCTCTCCAGATGCCATAGCGGAGTCTCCAGTTCTGACTTTTGACTACGCGTTTTAGTAAACGGACAAAAAACTCTTTTCTTACGGGTTAGAGAAGTGATCATCCAATTTAGTTGGCAAGGAATCACCACTAAATGTGTTCGTGAATTATATGAACTTTTCGGTACATTTAAATAGTAAGTTAAACGAGTGTGGTTTCACAGTTCAATGTTCTAAATTCTAATAAAAACCCAAAGCTGTTTCCAGCCTAGATTGTTTATAATTTTTGATCGAATAAGACAGTCCGGCTTAATGCTTAATATTCTCTCTCTAAAATTAACATCAAATGTTATACATTGCGTATCAATCATATTCCAAAAGTATAACTTACTACTATAGGACGGAATAAGATTCTTGGTTGCTAAAACGACACCGAAATACTTGGTTCTCAAATCGCAAAATCAGTCAATGGTTGAATAGGGAAAGTGGTTTCAGTTGCTGTGAGTTGCATTTCTACATATAATAAACAAAACACAAAAAAATGTTAGTCAATGTTAGATAGAGGTTCAAGACAATAATTTAAAGTGTATATTCTCAAAACTTGATGAGAACATAGATTTGATAAAACATTTATAAAGATTTATAATAAACACAAAACAATAACGGAAGTGCTGATAGTTCATATAAATTAAAAGGTTTTAACACAATACCATAAAAGGAAAATTTGAACAAACTCTCTCATATCAAATACAAATGATGATAAACAATGACAACGGTCAGAAAATAAGGAGGCAGATATGACATAGAGAATGTTAAGATCCCTGGATCCTAGGTTCAGACCTGCACCAACCGTCCTAAGTTAGATGAGTCCATATTAAGTTGTCATGTTAACAAAACTAACTTAAGAGATTTTGACATAAGTAACAATAAAAGCAGAACCTAAGAACTGCAAAACATCTTTTCAGGCTCTTCACGATATTCAAAAGTCAAAACCAAGTTCCTTGAAGACAATAAATCTCTGCTCTTTAACTTCAAGTGATGGGTACAAGATGGGCACTCCACTCAGATATAGCCATTTATCTCCAATGAGCATTTCATATTTTCTTGGTAGCCAAGGTAATGAATGGGATATAAAAACCCTATTGCAGTTAATACCAAATAAAGTTCTTGTCAAGTCATCTCCAAAGTAGCTTAGACTTATCCAACCTTTTCTAGTTTCATAATACAAAGGAAGCATCAAAATTTGAAGTTTAACACCCCTGTAAATAACGACCAACCATAAAGTAATCCAATAACTTAATAGCCCCCTCTTACAATACCCTTTTAAATCCAAAACAACCTTAATTCTTGGTTTTAAAAGGCGATAGGCGCACAAAAGCGACAAGGTCCATTTCCGAAGCGCAAAGCGTAAAAGCGGCGGGCTTTTCGTACGCGAGGCGCACACTTAGGAAAAAATTCTAAATTATTTATATACTATTTATAACACATAAAATACTAAAACACCCATATAATATATACATATAAACACCTTTTAAGTAGAAACCTTTAAGTAGCAAAACAACCTAAAATTCAAGTTAGAGCCTAATAATCCCAAACAACCTTAATTCTTGGAATACTCATCTATGCAGACTCAGATTTGCAACTATCATCATTAGATATATTTATGATTTGAAACACAAATACGGAACCAGAAGGGTGAATATACCTGGAGGTCCCAAGCTCTACTCCTACGAGCAAAAACTAAACCCCCATGTGGCCGCTTAGATTCACCTGCACAACTCTGGGTTACTCGCAAAACGGGTCGGATACCTAGGTTAACCCAAAATTAAGAAAACTAATATAGTGGGTGACATTTCAATAGAAGTTAGTGAGGTAGATCACTGATATGAAATTTGCCTTTCCAAAAAAAAATCTAGCTTCCTAGCAAATGACAGAGTTGAGCAATCAAAAACTTACTAATACTGGAATATAATCGAGCGTGTATGATGCCGATTACAAAATACAATACATCCATGACAAAAGTATAAATACGACCCTTATACCACGACTCTTACCCTTTATACGCTTTTCCCTTGAAAGAGTACCATTCCACATATTGCTTTTTGTCACCTGCATTAATCAATTAGCAACATGCATATGTATGAGTTAAGACAAATATAAATGAAAAGGACTCTTCTAGATTTGATGTTTCCATCTCAAATGAGATAAGGGGCAGTGCATAAAAAGATATTTACTAGCAATCAAAACTATAGACTCCATAGCTCAAAATCAAGTTTGAAACAAGTATTAGAAAAAATAAGATACTTTCCAGAATCATCTAAATCAAGCACATAAGAGAAACTTGAGTAAAAATTTAAATTATGAACAAATGTATTGTATGTGTGTTTTTTGATTCATCAGATTTATACTAAAATTGCAGAGCCTGTATGTGTGATTTAAATTACCTGCCAAGATACTGTCAATGATTAAAATCTTAGTTAATTCACTCCGACATTTAGAAATTCATCACCACCGCCTTAAGATGTCAATTATAAACCCCTTACTCATATAAGTGAATTCAGGTAATGGTTGAACATAGGTGACAATCTAAAAGAATGGGGAAAAAACATCAAAAGAATGTGTCTTTGGATGATTAGCTAATAGTACAATTAAATTTCATCATAAATGCCTCAGTTGCGGCTTTTTTCAAACCATTTTCTAAACTACACTGACTTGGGTTTGTTTCATCTCTAAATGGGTCAAACGTGAACCACCATCGCCAAAGGTGGCCTAGTGGTTAGGTATGTTGATGTCCTCACAAACTTGGTTTTAAAAAGCGCTAAGCGCACAAAAGCGATAAGGTCCATTTCCGAAGCGTAAAGCGCTAAGCGGAAAAAAGCGATAAGGTCCATTTCCGAAGCGTAAAGCGCTAAGCGCACAAAAGCGATAAGGTTTTCGAAGCGTAAAGCGCTAAGCGCACAAAAGCGATAAGGTCCTTTCGAAGCGTAAAGCGCTAAGCGCACAAAAGCGATAAGGTCCATTTCCGAAGCGTAAAGCGCTAAGCGCACAAAAGCGATAAGGTCCATTTCCGAAGCGTAAAGCGCTAAGCGCACAAAAGCGATAAGGTTTTCGAAGCAAAAAGCGCTAAGCGCACAAAAGCGATAAGGTCCATTTCCGAAGCGTAAAGCGCTAAGCGGAAAAGCGGCGAGATTTTCGTACGCGAAGCGCACACTTTTATAAAATATTATAAATTATATATATAGTATTTATAACACATAAATAATACTAAAACACCATTATATATATAAAATACCATCAATGCCATTATATATATATATATCAAAAACTCTTTTATGTAGCAAAGGCACCTTTAAGTAGCAAAACAACCTAGCAGCTAGAAACTAAAAATCACAGAAGATAGCCAGATAGGTATTCAAAAGTAGGTTGCTTAAAGGTTCTAAGGTTCTAAGGTTAAACTAAGAGCCCTAATCACTTTTATCTTCACTTTTTACAGCAGCAAGGAGATGAATAAAGAGATAATGGTTGTTCGTACCTTCAATTAGGTTAAAAACCCCCAATAGGTTCTCCGACCTTATCTTTCCCGCCCTTATTATTCCCACCTTTATCAATGCCGCCCTAATCTTTTAGAGTACTAGACCCAATTAATTACTAAATGGACCTAACTTCTGGGCCTATTTCACACTCCATATTCACTAAAGCCTTATATACAAAAATCAGAACGCTTTTTTACAAAAATCCTACGCTTTTTAGCGCCTAGCGCTTATTGAAAAAGCGCTAAAAATCACACGCTATATGTACACCCTACGCTTAATGTACAATAAAGCGTTTAAGCTAGTGCTTAGGAACGCTTAATCGCGCTTAAAGCGCGATTTTTAAAACCAAGCTCACAAAAGGTCTGAGATTCAAACCTCCTAAATTACACAGGAAAAGAAATCGGAAACGGTTAAAGAGCTAACTTAAAATTTTAAAACAGTCAGGCATACAAGAAGCCAGTCAAAAGTCACAATCAGAGTTAATTCTTAATACATACTCCGTACAACCTATATAACCACAAAACACCAATCAATGCAGTTGACATGCTTTGTTTGAAAGTCGGAAAAAAATGGTGTTGAAAGATATGTATAATCAAAAGTTATACTAGTAATTGCAACAATGGTGACTTTCGAGAAACTTTCAATCAAATGTACCCTAAATAATATATAACAATAGTCAAAGTTTAAAAATCATTTTACTTATATAATAATAATAAAAATAAGGGCTCAGATCTGTAAATAAAGAATCGGTGTAAAGTGGATAAAACCGCCATGGCTGTAACCAATGATAAATTAAGTACCCCGCCAAGATACGGTTAAATCTCAAACTTTACCCAATTTTAACTCAGACGATCAACAGATATTATATGTAAATCACCACTGCCCCTGTTAATTACATATTCGTCCCTGTGGTTTGGTAACAATAATATAGTATTATAGAAGTACTTGCAAACAAGACCATCCATCCATTCAATTCCTTTACATCATCATCATCTATATCTATATGTATATATGTACATATATGTGTGTGTGTGTGTGTGTGTGGTGGGGGGGGGACAAAATGAGAAAATCATAAGCGGCAAAGGGGGGCAGTCAACAAACAGCCTCTTCCCTCCGGAGTCGCCTCGTTTCTTCTTGATCATCTGAGTTATATTTTTCCCCCCAAAACCCTAACAAACAATGAAAGAAAGAAACAAAGAAACTGCGCATTGCCGCCTTCCGCGGGTTTTGAGCCTTAATACCTCGACAGTGTATGGGGGAGGTTATGATGTAGGCAGACCTTACCCCTACCAAGGTAGAGAGACTGCTTTCAGGTTCTACCTAAATGGTAGAAAAGGATCTCCAGTCTTTTGCATGGGATGAGGATTGAACCCTTGACCTCTGTCCCAAGGGTGTTTACCACTGATCCAGCCTTTTACAATGGCATCTCCCTTATATGGATGTAGATCTACATCCATTTAATTTTTTTCATAATAATAACGGCCGAAATCGACCTTGTGGTCTAAAAGTCAAGTTTCATCCTTTTCTATCGGAAATAACACAGGCAGTCCTTTGAGGGTAGATAGCATATGGGAGAACAAAAGCTCCATTACTGATCCTATATGTGGCCATAAACAACAAAAGAAAGACGCAGCACCTTAAATGTAACAAGAATCATTCATTCAAAAGTTCAACTGCATTGGTTCATTTAACAATCAAATACTGCTAATATGTGCACATATCAAGATCCCTACTTTTCCATGCTTGCCTTAAATGTAAAGTAAATACCGGCATCTCATCAAATAGCTTAATACATTCATTAACTGATAACATAGATCAACATAATAGCTTAGTGAAGTTATTTTTGTAAGTAAAAGATGTAAAACAAAAATATATATGTTTGACACATATAATAAGCCATTTCTGTTCAAACAGATAAGTATATTTTTGTAAGTAAGAAATGTAAAACAAAATTATATAAGGCTCAGATGTATATGGTAATCGGAACAAAGAGGAACAAACCGCCATGGCTGCAATCATCACGGTTGCTCAATGATGGAAAGAAAATCATTCAAATCCCACCATTGAAACCTCCGGAAAATTACCCCGCCAAGATACGTTAAGTCTCAAACTTTGTTCGATTTACTCAGACAACAATATCATTAATCATCATTGCCTTTTTTAAAAATGAGAGGGAGGGAGCATAATTATTAACTACTGCTGCTGCTGATGCTTGTACAAACAAGTAACACGATCACAAGTACAGTATCTACCAATATAACATAATACAGTATTATTATTCCTTCCTTCCTATCCCATTACAGAATGTAGTGTAAAAGCAAAGGCAAAGGAAAGAAGCAGAACACAACAGAGAGCGTTCAAGGACCAAAAATGTAATTTACTCTTTTATTTATGTATGGAAAATGAGTGAATCCTCCTCCTATACAGAAATAACAAAAGGGTTGTTGTTGAAATTTGAGGGGGCAAATCATTGGAAAGAGAGGGGGGTCAACAACCCTTTAAAAAACATCCACTTCCCTCTCTTCCCTCTTTTCTTTTGTTTGTTGTCTGAGTTTTTGGCTTGCCCCAAACCCTAACTTTCTGGTGAACACTGGTTTTACTTTAGATGGGTTTTACTTACTATTGGTCAAAATTCCGTTTCATCCTTCCACTTTTACCACTTTTACTACTAGTGAATAGTGATTGGTGGCTCATTCTAATGCATAACGTTTTTGTATCATAGAGTTTTTCATCCATGTGTCACTCCTTACATATGTAAGAATGAGATGAAGGGGTATAAGGCTATATCCAATGTTAAGAATGTCTTCGGGCGTCTACAGCTGTCACCTCATATCCTTATAAATCCTTAAAATCTTTACACATCCTAGTATTAGAGACAGTTTAAGGACATGCCTTTAAAAAAAACATACACCAATAAATCTTTAGTCTTGGACAAACTTCAATGGCAAAGGATATCTATGAACAACTAAGGACAACTAAAGGCATTGCAAGAAAATTGCATTGGAGATAGTCTAAGGGTATTTGAAGTATTTTTTAAAAAATTTGCATTTCATCGCAGATATTCAGTATTTAGGAGTATAATTAGAATAAATTGTTGTTCAATTTGTAATCATGCTTAATTGCTTATACACATACTTTGGTTTGTTTTTTTTTTTTCCTTTCCTTCCGTTACATCGGAATGAAATTGGGAAAGAAATGAGTTATTCAGACGGAATGAAAAAAACTTGTTTGAAATTTACTTTGGAATGAAACGACTATTTACAAATGACATATCATTCCTTTGAAAACTACCATTTTAATTCACTAAGCCATGTACAACCGTCAATTTAGCCATGTACATTACAGTTAAAGACTCGATTGTTACCAGAGCATGAGAGGTAATACCAGACTACAACAACTAGCTAAAGTTGATAGAAATCATTTTCTCGTCACTTGAAATCGCCATAGCCAAATTTCTTCACACCTTTGCCACCGCCTCCCATTTGATACTTCAAACAACAACCTCCCTTCCAAAACCTCAACACCACCGCACTAAGTCACAAACTCCCCAACTCGAAAAGCAAAACCGACACTACAGACAATTCTACATTATCCAACACAACCACAAACACCATATTGTCTTACTCCAATACATCTATCCTACCCACTACAACAGCAAACCCAGGATCAAATATGAGACCAGTTCTAAGCTTTTACCTGCTTGTCATCCAAGGTTTACGCTACGCATACAGAGATGCAACGACCTTTGTATGTATTGCACCGAACAAATTCATACCTGCCACTAACGTCATTCACTCAAGTTTGTTTTTCTCCAATTCGGACATCACCCAAGTTACAAAAAAAAAATGTGAGCCTTGAGCACATCACTCATTTTCAGGCGGGAAGTATCATACGATGGACTTTGTTTTGTAAAATATCTGTAAACATTGTTCTCTAGCATTATACAGACAATTGCTCTCTCAACCTTTAAGGTTGAGAAAATTCTGAATGGAGCCAATTTAATAGTTAGAATTTGAAAACGAAATAAACACAATGTGTAAAAGATCAAAATGGCTGCTTGTAACGTCATCACGCCATAGCGGAGTCGATCATGGCGTGGCCCTCTCCCCCTCCCCATCCAGATGCTCTTAAATTGTACAAAACAATACAAAATTACCGAGTAATTAAAGTAGATGTCAACTTAATTGATTTAATTTGCAACATCTTGGGCAATGATAACTCGAGATATATTGCGAATAGTCTCCAGTTTTGACTTTTCCCAAAACGGTCAATAAAAATCTTTTCTTAAAGGTTAGAAAGGTGATCATCTAGACATCCAATTTAGTTAGCGAGGAATCACCACTAAATATGTTCATGAATTATATGAGATTAGGGTTGGATACATTGTTTCACCACCAATTTCTGAATCAACAGTGTTCTACAAATACTCTCAGATTGAATGGGTAAAGGCGTAAAGCTGTTGAGGGGGTCAGGAGGATTTAACCTTGGGACAATGGTGCCATAAACTTTTGGCATTTAAGTTTGGGGCTCACACCATTGTCGTCTTTGTCGGCAATCTTCATCACAAACCAAAGATCCACTTTTTCTATCCTTGGTATGGGAACTGAATCTTTGGTGCTCACTATCAACTTTTTGATGCATTTGAAAATGTGTGGTTTCACAGTTCAATGCTCTGAATTCTAATGAAACCCAAAGCTGTTCCCAGCCTAGTTTATACTTTTTGATCAAATAATACACAGTCCGGCTTAATGCTTACTATTCTATCTCTAAAGTTAGCATCAAATGTTATACATTACGTATCAATCATATTCCAAAAGTATAACTTGAAACTATAGGACGGAATAAGATTCTTGATTGCTAAAACAACACCGAAATACTTGGTTCTCAAATCGCAAAATCAGTCAATGGTTGAATAGGGAAAGTGGTTTCAGTTGCTGTGAGTTGCATTTCTACATATAATAAACAAAACACAAAAAAATGTTAGTCAAGGTTAGATAGAGGTTCAAGACAATAATTTAAAGTATATATTCTCAAAGCTAACTCTAGAGATATTGACATAAGTAACAATAAAAGCAGAACCTAAGAACTTCAAAACGTCTTTTTAGGCTCTTCACAATATTCAAAACCAAGTTCCTTCAAGACAATAAATCTCTGCTCTTTAACTTCAACTGATGGGTACTCGATGGGCACTCCACTCAGATATAGCCATTTATCTCCAATGAGCATTTCGTATTTTCTTGGTAGCCAAAGTAATGGCTGGATATAAAAACCCTATTGCAGTTAATACCAAATAAAGTCCTTGTCAAGTCATCTCCAAAGTAGCTTAGACTTATCCAACCTTTTATAGTTTCATAATACAAAGGAAGCATCAAAATTTGAAGTTTAACACCCCTGTAAATAATGACCAACAATGAAGTAATCCAATAACTTAATAGCCCCCTTTTACAATACCCTTTTAACTCCCAAACAACCTTAATTCTTGGAATACTCATCTATGCAGGCTCAGATTTGCAACTATCATCATTAGATATATTTATGATTTGAAACACAAATACGGAACCAGAAGGGTGAATATACCTGGAGGTCCCAAGCTCTACTCCTACGAGCAAAAACTAAACCCCCATGTGGCCGCTTAGATTCACCTGCAACGACTCCGGGTTACTCGCAAAGCAGGTCGGATACCTAGGTTAACACAAAATTAAGAAAACTAATACAGTGGGTGCATTTCAATGAAAGTTAGCGAGGTAGATCACTGATAATGAACGTATGGTTATCTAGCTTCCTAGCAAATGACAGAGTTGAGCAATCAAAAACTTACTAATACTGGAATATAATCGAGCGTGTATGATGCCGATTACAAAATACAATACATCCATGACAAAAGTATAAATACGGCCCTTATACCACGACCCTTACCCTTTATACACTTTTCCCTTGAAAGAGTGTACCATTCCACATAAAATCTGCATTAATCAATTAGCAACATGCATATGTATGAGTTAAGACAAATATAAATGAAAAGGACTCTTCTAGATTTGATGTTTCCATCTCAAATGAGATAAGGGGCAGTGCATAAAAAGATATTTACTAGCAATCAAAACTATAGACTCCATAGCTCAAAATCAAGTTTGAAACAAGTATTAGAAAAAATAAGACACTTTCCAAAATCATCTAAATCAAGCACATAAGAGCAACTTGAATAAAAATTTAATTATGAACAAATGTATTGTATGTGTTTCTATGATTCATCGGATTTATACTAAAGTTGCAGAGCCTGTATGTGTGATTTAAATTACCTGCCAAGCTACTGTTAATGATTAACATCTTTGTCTTGATTAACTCAGACATTTAGAAATTCATCACCACCGCCTTAAGATGCCAACTATAAACCCCTTACTCATATAAGTGAATTCAGGTAATGGTTGAACATAGGTGACAATCTAAAAGAATGGGGGAAAAAAACATCAAAAGAATGTGCATATATAGACTGCGTAAGAAGATATAACTTAGAATCAAATTTATTGTTTGCTTCAGTAAGGCTTGATGTGTAAAATGTTTTAACCACCACACGAGAAATAAAGGATGATCCTAACAAATAGAGCAATGACATTCCATGGACTACTGAAATACTCCTAAGTGGTTATGGACTACTAAACTAAGGGCAGCAACCACGCAATCTTTCTACGCCACCCCATTGATTTTAGACTTGATTATACTTTAAGAGACTAAAACATGATGAATGTCCCACATTAAATTCAGTTATATTTCATGCATCAATCATATAGCAAAATCACAACTATCAATCTTGATCCAACAATGGAATCAGAAATGCAGCTTTATAGATGACTGAAAATTATTATTAACAATGACACCTAAATACTTGGTGTTCAAATTGTAAAAATATAATTTAGAGAAAGAGAGGTGTGTTTTCTCACCTGACCATAATGAATAAACAAATGCAAAAGCATTCTTAACATTATTCAAACACGAACATCCACTACACATTGCTATTCAATGAAGATGTCTCGGAATCATAACTCCCATCTGTAACGATTGTTCCAGTTGTTGTCCATTTCTATAATTCCCCTTTAATATTGGGTGCAAAAGCTTCCGCTACCAAAAGTGGGAATATAAGCTTTACTACTCTTAAACTTCAATTGGTTAATTACAACCCAGAACACAACCGTGTTATTGGCTTTTCGCTAATGAGGTAATAGATCTCACCTGCCAAATACATAAAAAATCTGTTGTAAATTCTCACATCATCTCCGGTTCCAAGTAGACTATCATCATTCATGTGCGCTCTATAGCCCAAAAGTTCACCATGTGGTTTCATAAACCTAAATATATAGAATCTAATTAGTCAATTCTTTCTTTTGTTATAGAGACTCGACTCGCCTTGAGAAAGACAAGGCTATTGTCGATGCCCTAATAGAAAGGGGTTTACATTCTATCGTAAACATAAAGGCTTATCAATTAAGATTCGTTGAAGATGCATATTTCTTCCTGGACCTCTACACTAAGGAATCTGAAAAGAAGAAAAATAAATCCTTTTCAGCCTCTTTATCCTTTTCCGCTTCCTTAGTGTACAGGTTCAGCAAAGAATATCCATCTTCAACAAATCTTATTTGATACGCCTCTTTGTTTATGATATAATGTAAACCCCTTGCTATTAGGGCATCGGCAATAGCCCTTGTCTTTCTCAAAATCTATTGTGTGAAGCCAGTCGAGTCCGCTATAACAAAGAAAATAATTAACTGATTAGATTATATATATTTACCTCAATCGTTTATACTCCTTTCCCTTCAAAATGCTTCGTCCATTTTATGTCCACCTTTTACAAATAACTGAAACATGTCCCACCTTTTATCGTATAATGGCAAATTAAGACAAAAGTATTGAAGGATTCTACGTTTCCATCAGATAGAAAGTACTCTATGTTAAGACAGAAGTTCAAAAATACTAACCACATAAGCATCTCAGATAGAAGTTCAAGAGCACTACTATACATGTAACTTACATAAAAAGTAAACAAAGCCTGCCCTAGAACTTGAGCTTGAAGCTAAGGCTAGAAACGGGGTTTTTTCAACTCTCCTTTGACAAAATTTTATTCTAAAAACCTTTAAAAGCCTTTAGGAGCTTGTTGAGGCTAGTTATTTTTTCACAATACCATCTCAAACAAGGATGTTTTTTTAAAATGGGTTTTGTTTTTAAAAACTTGGGACGTTAAGCTCCTCAAATCCCCTCAAAGGCCTCTATACCAAACCGATAATTAAAATGGGTTTTGTTTTATGTATTTAACAGGTCAAATGTAGCCAATAGGAAACTGGTTGAGATCCACCCGCGGCTAATTTATGTGCTTACAATCTCTTCAAAACAAAATTTGCTTCTCAAATATAACTCACATCCCAAGTAAGCTAACTGTGCTCCAACCTCCAACCATGATACAATATTTCAATTCCTTTAACAACAAAGGCTTCGCCATGTAACTCTGGAACCCAAGCCCTCTCTAATCCCCATTTTGTCTAAGCCATTTATAGCCCAAACCCAGAATAAAACCCACACCATGGTACTTAAAAAAAACATATGTAGTGTTGCACTTTATCATAAAATACAAATCAAAGATGGTATTGCTAAAAACTTTTATTTACAATCAACCTTTCTTTTTGGAGACCACCTTTCTAAACTATTGAATCAATAACATCTATGACTTGCCGGCTACTATACAAGCAATAAAAAACCAGCAATTATGTATCTCGACACAAGCAAATAGAACACACTACTACTTGACCAAAGCGACATTACTTTTGAGTTTTGAGCTCAGCAAATAAAGGAAACTGCGCATCAGGAAAAGCCAACCCCATACTTGAATACTTGACGCACAAATGAAAAACAGAACAAATAAAAACATGAGATGAGCAAAATTCACATGGACACAACAATCAATACAACAGTAGAGTCGCATACCCAAATCCACCAAGCTGTAACTGACTTACTCCATCCTACATGAACTTGTCTGTCTGCACCACTCAGCGCAAGAGTACCGAATGACACAGAGCAAAAATTCCATGGGACTCAAGTTGTTAAAAAAGAGTTTCTATTTGAAGAATAGATTAACCCATATTTTCCTTGCTAACAAATACAAACCATACACAAAAATTATCAAAATAACAAACCATGAACTCTCTTTTAAGTTGAAGTATCAAAAAAGGTGAAAGACATAATAAGAATGATAAAAGCAAATTGATTCAGGAGAAATATAACTTGATACACACTCAAAACCATTTCCATTTACCCAACCGCCATAAAATCTGTATGTGGCAGACTCAAGGTGACAAACCCGTAGTTACATCACATGTTAAGAGTTTGTAATCTGAGATTAATACTTGAATGTCTAGAAAAGTATATATTTAGCCTGTCTCATAATAAATTTGATGAGGCTCAGATCAGAAAATGAATCTGAATAAAGAGAATTAAACCGGCATAGTTGCATTCATAGTAAAAATCAATTAAGGTTGAAAAATCTAAATGATTTTACACAAGACCGCAGAAGTTCCCCACCAAAAAACGGTTAACATCTTTGGATGATTAACTAAAAGTACAATAAAAATTCATCATAAATGCCTTGGTGCGGCTTTTTCAAACCATTTACTAAACTACACTGACTTGGGTTATTTTTCATCTCTAAATGGGTCACATGTGAACCAACGCCGCCAAAGGTGGCCTAGTGGTTAGGCATGTTGATGTCCTCACAAAAGGTCTGAGATTCAAACCTCCTAAATTATACGGGAAAAGAAATCGGAAACAGTTAAAGAGCTAACTTAAAATTTTAAAATGGTCAGGCATACAAGAACCCAGTCAAAACTCACAATCAGAGTTAATTCTTAATACATACAACCTCTGTAACCACAAAACACCACCCCAATGCTTTGCTCGAAAGCGGGAAAAAAAGGTGTAAAAAGATATGTATAATCAAAAGTTATACTAGTAATTGGAACAATGGTGACATTCAAGAAACTATTTCAATCAAATTTACCCTAAATAATATAAAACAATAATCAAAGTTTAAAAATCAATTTACTTATATAATAATAATAAATATAAGGGCTCAGATCTGTAAATAAAGAATCGGTGTAAAGTGGATAAAACCGCCATGGCTGTAATCAATGATAAATTAAGTACCCAGCCAAGATACGGTTAAATCTCAAACTTTACCCAATTTTTTTTAACTCAGACGATCAATAGATATTATATGTAAATCATCACTGACCCTGTTACTTACATATTTGTCCTGTGGTTTGGTAACAATATTATAGTATTATAGAAGTACTAGTGGTGATGGTGATGGTGATGGTGTTGGATTTGAATATAGTACTTGCAAACAGGACCATCCATCCATTCAATTCCTTTACATCATCATCATCTATATCTATATGTATACATGTACATATATGTGTGTGTGTGGGTGGGTGGGGGGGACAAAATGAGAAAATCATAAGCGGCAAAGGGGGGCAGTCAACAAACAGCCTCTTCCCTCCGGAGTCGCCTCGTTTCTTCTTGATCATCTGAGTTATATTTTGCCCCCCAAAACCCTAACAAACAATGAAAGAAAGAAAGAAAGAAACTGCGCATTGCCGCCTTCCGCGGTTTTGAGCCCCAATACCTCGACAGTGTATGGGGAAGGTTATGATGTAGACAAACCTTACCCCTACCAAGGTTGAGAGGTTGCTTTCAGGTTATACCTAAATGATACAAAAGGACCTCCAGCTTTTTGCATGGGATGAGGATTGAACCCTTGACCTCTGTCCCCAAAGGTCAGGGTGTTTACCACTTATCTAGCCTTTTACAATGGCATCTCCCTTATATGGATGTAGATCTACATCCATTTAATTTTATTCATAATAATAACGGCCGAAATCGACCTTGTGGTTTACCCTAAAAGTCAAGTTTCATCCTTATCTATCGGAAATAACACAGGCAGTCCTTTGAGGGTAGATAGCATATGGGAGAACAAAAGCTCCATTACTGATCCTATATGTGGTCATAAACAACAAAAGAAAGACGCAGCACCTTAAGAATCATTCATTCAAAAGTTCAACTGCATTGGTTCATTTAACAATCAAATACTGCTAATATGTGCACATAACAAGATCCCTACTTTTCCGGGTCTGCTTGCCTTAAATGTAAAGTAAATACCGGCATCTCAACAAATAACTTAATTACATCCATTAACTGATAACATAGAGTCATAGATCAACATATATAGAATCTAAATAGTCAAGGGAAGTTTGCAAGATGTTTAACACATATAATAAGCTTTTTCTGTTCAAACAGATAAGTATGTTTTTGTAAGTAAGAAATGTAAAACAAAATTATATAAGGCTCAGATGTATATGGTAATCGGAACAAAGAGGAACAAACCGCCATGGCTGCAATCATCACGGTTGCTCAATGACGGAAAGAAAATCATTCAACTCCCACCATTGAAACCTTCCAGAAAATTACCCCGCCAAGATACGTTAAGTCTCAAACTTTGTTCGATTTACTCAGACAACAATATCATTAATCATCATTGCCTTTTTTAAAAATGAGAGGGAGGGAGCATAATTATTAACTACTGCTGCTGCTGATGCTTGTACAAACAAGTAACACGATCACAAGTACAGTATCTACCAATATAACATAATACAGTATTATTATTCCTTCCTTCCTATCCCATTACAGAAAACTCAAGAATGTTGTGTAAAACGAAAAGGCACAAAACAGAAACAGCACAAAGCGTTAAAGGACCAAAAATGTAATTAACTCTTCTATTTATGTATGGAAAATGAGTGAATCCTCCTCCTATACAGAAATAGAAGCAAAAGGGTTGTTGAAATTTGGGGGGCAAATCATTGGAAAGAGAGGGGGGTCAACAACCCTTTACAAAACATCCACTTCCCTCTTCCCTCTTTTCTTTTGTTGTCTGAGTTTTTGGTTTGCCCCAAACCCTAGCTTTTTGATGAACACTGGTTTATTTAGATGGGTTTTACTTACTTTTGGTCAAAATTGGACTTTAGCTTTAGATCCATCCGAAGTTTTATTTTAATTTTTTAAGAGCGATTAGTAATTAATGTTAGCGTTAGTTTTTGAGACACCACAGTGACATCCAATTGGACAGCATGCGGAACTTAAATGCATGCGTGGGAGAAAACCCAGGACTCTCGAGAACCCCCTTAATAATCCACTCCTACAAAATGTTAGAAGTGAGATTCGAATTCTAGTGAATTTCCCAAGTTCCAAGACCTTACCAATGGGTCATCAACCCATTGGCAGATCCATCCGAGCTTTTAACAAGATACTTAAGTTTGAGCTTATGTGTTTAAAATAACTCATTAGCTTAAATGGAATGTCATTCCCTTAAAAACTGCGATTTTGATTCATTAAGCCACATACAATACAGTCAATCAAGCGATGTATATTACAATCAAAGATTGTACTCTTCCTAGATAACTTGAGCATGAAAAGTGATGTCAGACTACAAGTTTTGTAGGTCGACATTATTTTCTCACCCAATACCCGACCTAAAGTCGCCATGACTAAATTTCTCCTCAAACCCATGTGACCTGTGACCTAAAATTAACCCACCAACCATCAATCCATATGACCCGTGAACCCGAAACTCAAGCTGGCAACTTGATTTTTTTCAGTTTGGTAAGTTAGGTTTGGGTTGATAGGTTGTCGGTGAGGATTAAAATTTCTAACCTGAAAATTTTAGTTCATGAACCTAGTCAGAAATTTACAACCCGCGAACTCGAACCCTGCCCTAGCTTAGTGTACCATGACGCTACCCTTTCCCATTTTGGATACACTTAATTTGTACAAGCTACAAAACACCACCCGGTGATTATACTCGTCGTAGATATCAATGTAATTAAAACTGTTAGATAATAAACTTAAATTGCAATATCTTTGGCAATGATAATTTTGCTTCACCAATGACTTAGGGTTGGATACAAAAAGGTCTCATGATTACCAAAATATATTTTGTTGGCACAATGTATAAATGCTTAAAGCAACTCATTGTTGTAAATGATAAAAAAAAAATTGTTGCGAATTTATTATTGTCTTGTACAAATACCCAGGCCGAAGCCGAATGGGAAGACCTATTGAGGAGCATTTATCCTTCGGAGAACAATCCCATAAACTTTTGGGCATTTGTAAGAAATATTTGCCGAGTCTCACAGTTGTCTTCTTTGGCAGGCACTTTGCATCACAAGTCCAAGGTCCATTTTTTTTCCTAATCCATGGCATGGGTACGCAATTAGTGGTGCTCAATATAACTTTTCATTGCATTTGAATTTGTGGCTTCACAGTTTAATGTTTTGATAGACCCGCGGCTTTTGAATGTGTGGCTTCACAGTTTGTTTTTTAGTTTTTGAAAAGTGTGTGGCTTCACAGTTAAATGTTTTGATAGACGGCTGTTCCAGCCTTATTTATTTTTTTTGATCTAACAGTGCACAGTCCGGCCTAATGCTTAATATACATTATACATCAATCAATCGTATCCCAAAAGTATTAACTTACAAGTATAGGACAGAATAATATTCTTTATTGCTAAAACTACAACAGAATACTTGGTTCTTAAATCGCAAAATCAGTGGATGGTTGAACAGGGAAAGTGGTTTCAGTTGCATTTCTACAAATAATTGTTGGTCAATGTTGGTTCAAGACAAAACTTACATTCAAGTATAGATTCCCAAAACTAACTCTCCAGATATTGACAAACGTCGGTTTAGGCTTTTACAATATTCAAAACCAAGTTCCTTCAACAGGTGCTTCTTTCTTTAACAACGCCTGTTGGTAGAAACACGAATTTCTACTTGAAGAAAGTAGATTTGAGAGAGAAAAATGATTCATCATTATTGAGAAAAATTACAAAATCTAAAAATGAAAACTAACTTCTAATATCTAACAAATCTAACTATATACTCAAATTACGTTTTAACCGCCTAACAACCATATTTACAATATAAACCCTATACTTCTAATATTTACAGAATAAACCTTATACTTCATATATTCTACATCCCCCCCTCAAGCTGGAGGCTTGCAAAGACCCAGCTTGGCACTGAGAATTGCATGTTGTTCTTGTGATAGAGGTTTAGTCATGAGGTCTGCCAATTGTAGTTTTGATGGAATATGAGCAGTTTGCAGGAATCCTTCTTCAACTTTGTCTCGTGTAAAATGAACATCAATGTCCAAGTGCTTTGTCCGTTCATGAAAACATGGGTTAGCAGCTATTAATTGGGCAGATTTATTGTCACAAAAAAGAGTAATGGGAAGTCTGACAGGAACCAAAAGATCCTTAAGAAGGAAACTCAGCCACACAAGTTCACATGTAGTGGCTGCCATACTACGATATTCAGCCTCAGTGGATGATCTAGACACAGTGGGTTGTTTCTTGGTTTTCCATGACACAAGTGAGTGTCCCAAAAAGATACAATAACCAGTGAGAGATCTTCTTGTCATAATACAAGATGCCCAGTCAGCATCAGAAAATCCAGTTAATTGTAACTCTGTTTGAACTGGATAAAATAATCCTTCAGATATTGAACCTTTTAAGTATCTTAAAAGATGTCTGGCAGCCTGCATATGATCAGTAGTAGGAGCAGAGACAAACTGACTGAGATGTTGTACAGGGTATGAAATATCTGGGCGGGTCATTGTTAAGTAAAGCAGTCTGCCCACTAGTCTTCTATAAGAATCTGCAGAAGGTAATGGTTTGCCAATATGTGGACCAAGCTTGGTATGAGATGGGAATGGAGTATTGGCAGGTTTAGCACCAGTTAAACCTGAATCCTGAAGAAGATCTACAATATATTTCCTCTGGTTTAGATAAGTACCTGTTGAGGTCCTGCAAATTTCAATGCCAAGAAAATATTTTGCAGGACCTAAATCTTTAATTGTAAATTTAGCATCAAGTGCAGCCTTGGTAGAAATAATATCATCTTCACAAGTGCCAGTTAAAAGCACATCATCCACATAGACCAAAGCAATTAGCATGTTGCCATTCTCATTCTTAACAAATAGGGAGTAGTCATGCTTAGACTGAGTAAATCCCAATGTAAGAAGAAATCTAGTAAACTCTTGGTTCCACTGTCTTGAAGCTTGTTTCAAGCCATAAAGTGACCTTTTTAATTTGCAGACCTCACCAGGTTTAGCCTTAAGATACCCATCTGGTGGCAACATATAGATATCTTCTTCAATATAACCATGCAAGAAAGCATTGTTAATATCCAATTGATGTAATGACCATTTTCTGGCAGTGGCCAAGGCAATAATAACCCTAACAGTGGCCAATTTTGCCACAGGAGAAAAAGTGTGCTTGTAATCAATGCCTGCTTGCTGCACAAAACCCCTGACAACCAGTCTTGCTTTAAATCTTTCAACATCCCCATTGGACTTGTATTTTACTTTATATACCCATTTGGAAGAGATGGCTTGATGCCCATTAGGTAAGGATGTGAGATCCCAAGTGTGATTTTGTTCAAGAGCATGGAGTTCAGCATCCATTGCTGCAACCCATTGAGGATTCTTAACTGCCTCAGAATAAGAAGATGGTTCTTGAATGGCCATAACATTGGCCAAAAAACAAAGATGATCTTGAGGAATGGATTTTGTATTGTCACTGGTGAACAGAGGATATAACAATTTTGTAGAAGAAACAAAATTGTTTTGTGATTTGGAAGTATTGGTGACAAAATCCTTAAGCCAAATAGGTGCATTAACATTCCTAGTGGATCTTCTAGGATTAGAAACATAAGTGGTATTTGGCAAAGAAAAAGGTATATCAGGAGCATCAATATTTGTTGTAGGAACAGACTGGGTTTCAGAAATAGTGATGGGAGGAATTTGATGATCAGTGTCAGTCCCATGATCAATGTCAGTCTCAAATGAAGGAAAATCAGAAAATTTTGGAGATTCATGTTGAGAAAGAGAAGCAGCTTCTTTATAAGGAAAAATATTTTCCTTAAAAATGACATCTCTGCTTAAAATTACCTCATTGTTGTCAAGATTATATAACTTGTACCCTTTGTTGCAAGGAGGATACCCTATGAAAACACATCTCCATGCCCTGTTTTCAAACTTATCTCTAAGAGGTTTTGGGACATTAGCATAACAAAGACACCCAATAATCCTATGATTATCATAAGAAGGAAAAGTGCCATGTAAAACTTCATAAGGAGTTTTCCAAGATAGAACTTGCATTGGCATTTTATTGATCAAGTATGTAGCAGCAAGAATACAATCACCCCAAAACTTCAAAGGTAAATTAGCATGAACTCTAAGGGCTCTAGCAGTATCCAAAAGGTGTCTATGTTTCCTCTCCACAACTCCATTTTGTTGTGGAGAATAAGACATAGACCTTTGATGTATGATTCCTTTGGAATGAAATAAAGAGAGACAATTCTTATTAACAAGTTCAGTCCCATTATCAGATCTAATGGCTTTGATTTTTGTGTGAAATTGGGTTTAAGCATAGGATAGGAAATCAGAAACTATATTCAAAATTTGATCCTTGGTATGAACCAGATATGTCCATGTGGCTCTACTTTTATCATCAACAATTGTGAAAAAATAATGAGCACCATTTAAACAAGGAACCTTATATGGACCCCAAAGATCCATATGCAAGAGATCAAAACAGTTTGCAGAAGTAGAATTACTAGAAGGAAAGGGTAATCGATGACTTTTAGAGACTGAACAGCTGTCACAATGAAATTGTGAAACATTCAATTGTTTGCATGCCTCAAGATGTGCCATCTTGGACAAAGAAGTATGTCCAAGCCTGGCATGAATTACATCCACATCAACTGAAGATTTAGGCATTACAAAGTTGCTACAAGCAGTTTTATTTAAAGGAATAAAAGGAACAGAATCAGAATAGTTTGCATGAAAAGCATTGACTGAGGCTGTAAATGCATCCATACTTGATGTAGGCTTGCATATGTACAATCTTTTGGACCCTTTGCCAAGTGCTACAACTTGTTTAGTTGAAGGGTCCTGAAAAACACAGTCATCAGGATAGAATTGAGCAACAAGTTTATTTGCTTGTACTAAAGTACCAACAGATAGCAAATTCACTTGAAATTCAGGAATATAGAACACATTGGTGAGTGTGACAAAAGGAGTAAGGGTGACTTGACCAATAATAAAAACCTTTTTGTATGATCCATCAGGTAATTTCACCAGAATTGGTGTAGATAGGATTTGGATAGAATGAAACAAAGACAGATTGGGTGACATGTGATCAGTAGCTCCAGAGTCAGATATCCAATCATTTTTGATATCAATAGAAGGATGACACATCATAGCAAATGCCACAGGATTAGCAAATAAGCTATTGCAGGAAGCAAAAAATGAGAAAATACCTTCATGACCAGAGGTACTAGCATGATTGGAATTAACATGGTGAGAAGAACTATTATCAATCACTGGATTTTTGCCATTAAACATCTTAAGAACTTCTTGGCAAACGGCTGCCACCAATTGTTGATCTAGACTTGACTTTCCTCCACCAGAATTCTCATGAACCATTTGAACATCCAAAGGAGAATCTCCATTCATATCATCAAAACCTACTTGTGCAGCAACTCTAGTACCTCTTTTAGACTTCCTAGTACCTTTGTACCAATCTGGATACCCCAACCTCTCAAAGCATTGTTCATAAAGATGCCCATCTTGCTTACAATAGGTGCAACTCCTTTTAATTTCCCCTCTTGAATCAAATTTCCCAGTCTTGAATTCTCTCTTAACACCAAAACTATTCTTAGGGTTATTGTTTGCAAAGAAAGCAGTGGGTTCTATTGGATTAGTGGTCACTTGTCTCTGTTTCTCCACTTGTTGAACAATATAATAGGCTTTGTTAACAGAGGGCAAGGGGTCTGTGGACAAAATGTGACTCCTAACACTTTCATAATCATCATTCAACTTCATCAAGAATTGCATCAACTTAGATTTACTATCCATTTCAAGGAATTTCTTAATCAAATCACAAGTACCTCCAGCCATTTTCCCACAATTACAAGTAGGAATTCCATTCAAATTGTTCAATTCATCCCAATATTTCTTGAGTTTATTGAAATAAGCAGCAACAGTCAAATTACCTTGTGAAACCTTACTTAATTCCCTTTCTAATTGAAAAATAAGAGGTCCATTGCTTTGACCATACCTTTCATTGAGTTCTTTCCAAAGATCCTTTGCTGATTCATTATACATGAAAGCATCTGACAATTCTGGAACATAGAATTGAGTATCCAGCAGATAACCATGTAATCACATCTTATCCATCTTTGTGCATCCACCGAATTGTTGTTTGGCTTAACACAAGTACCATCGATAAACCCTAACTTGAGTTTTGCTCCTAAAGCCATCTTAATGTTGCGACTCCATCCCAAGAAATTACTTCCATTGAAAGGAGTGTTGGTGAGAAGCATTCCTGGATGATCGGAGTTAGTTACACTCAAAGGATCATTTATGTTATAAGTATTTGCGGAATTAGGTTCAGGAATCGCCATTAAACCGATTCAAAACTCGAAACCCTAATTTTAGTTATGTAAATGATCAAGATTTGATCATAATATAGAAAATGAGCGAAATCAAATGAAATCGAAGCCGGCCGAAGGAAATGATCGGAAATTGATCCTATACTTCAGAAATTGATCGGATAATCAATTAGGGTTAAAATGATCGGAAAATGATAGGAAATGATCGGAAATTGATCGGAAAAATGGCCGGAAAAGATGAAATTAGGGTTTCAGAGATCCATATTCTCTGATACCATGAAGAAAGTAGATTTGAGAGAGAAAAATGATTTATCATTATTGAGGAAAATTACAAAATCTGAAAATGAAAACTAACTTCTAATATCTAACAAATCTAACTATATACTCAAATTACGTTTTAACCGCCTAACAACCATATTTACAATATAAACCCTATACTTCTAATATTTACAGTATAAACCTTATACTTCATATATTCTACACCACTACTACAACACAACTCGATGGGTACTCCACCGTGATATTGCCATGCCATATCTCTAGTGAGCATATTTTCTTGCTAGCCAAAGCTAAGTGGCCGAATATAAAAACCTTACATAGTTTTTTAATAAAAAAGGAAGCATCAAAACTTGAACTTTAACACCATTGTAAATAATGACCAACCATAAAGTAATCCGATAACTGAATAGCCCCCTTTTACAATACCCTTTTTACTCCAAAACAACATTAATATCTTTGCATACTCATCTATGCAGTCATAGATTTGCAACTATCATCATAAGATAAATATGATTTGAGACACTAATACGGAACCACAAGGGTGGTCGCCTAGTGGTATAAACTTAGTCTCTAAGGGTGAATGTACCTGGACGTCCAAAGCTCTAACTCTAGGAACAAAAATAAACCCACTAGGGGCCACTTGGATTCACATGCAACGCCTCCAGGCTACTCGCAAAGCGGGTCGGGTAGGTTAAACCAAAATTAAAAAAACTAATACAGTGGGTGCATTCTAAATTTCTAATAAAGGTAAGTGAAGAAGATCACTGATAATGAATGTATGGTTATCTAGCTTCCCAGCAAATGGCAGAGTTGAGAAATCAAAAACTTACTGATACTGGAATATAATCGAGCGTGTATGCTGTCAGTTACAAAATACAATGCATTATGATAAAAAAAATTAAATGTGGCCCTTATACCACAACCTTACCCTTTATACGTTTTTCCCTTGAAAGAGTGCACCATTCCACATTATGCTTTTTGTCACCTGCATTGATCAATTAGCAACGCGCATATGTATAAATTAAGACAACACAAATGTACGAAAGGGCTCTTCCAGAGTTGATGTTTCCATCACACATAAGATAAGGAGCAGTGCATAATAAGATATTTAGTAACAATCAAAATTATACTCCAAAGCTCTAAATCATTTTTGAAACAAGTATTAGAAAGACACTTTCCAAAACCAGCTAAAAAATTATCTAATCAAAACACATAAGAGCAACTTGAGTAAAGATTCAAATTATGAACAGATGTATTGTATGTGTGTTTTTTGATTCATCAGATTTATATGAAAGTTGCACAAGCATGTGTCAGTTTTTACTTTTTGATGTGTTGCCAAAACTTGAATATGTAAAATGAACCTATGTTCACACGCAGCAAGCACAAGCGGTAAACTGCACACTATACAAATATTTGCCATTATTAATGCATACGACCTCTTAGATCAACAAACAACACCATAATCCTCACTGTTATCTAAAATATTAGCCAGTGTTTAATCTAAAGAAAAAATAATTGTTTATAAAATTAATAATAAAATCAAAGCCAGGTGACAAATCATGTATGATTTTTGATCAAATAATTATATACAACAACCAAGCCAATGATTTGTTCGGTAATGGGCGGACCATTTTCTTTGTCACAATTAGCACAAGGTCTCGGGTTCAAGTAAGGACAGCTCAACCCCATAGCCACAACCACCGAGGGAGTCAGGTATGCCACAAATTATATAATAACCAACATCTAAGTCAGAAAGTCGCCCTCCGCCTTCCCTAGATAACGGAAAACCTCCTCCATTTACTCATTATTTGTATTAGTATCAACATAAACAGATAACTGAAGGAAGATATGAATAAAAAAACCAAAAAAAAAATTAAAAGTGAGGGCTCAGATCTACAAAACAAGTGGCAAAGAGGATAAAACCGCCATGGCTGCAATATAAAATTACCCCGCCAAGATACGGTTAAATCTCAAACTTTAACCGATTTTAACTCAGACGATCAACAAAAAGTATGTATCATCACTGCCCCTATGGTTTCATATCACTTCCCTTGAAAATAAAAATAGAACAGAACGAATGCATAGATGGTGTAGTTATATCGCGCGGGTATTAAGACTAGTATATATATATATATAGATATAGATAGAGACAGAGGGATTCTCTGAGAGGACAAAATTATAGAAAATCATTAGCGGCAATGGGGATTGGTTCCCTTCGCTCTAGCCTCATTTCTTTGTTGATCGTCTGGTCTGTTTGCCCTAATTAGAACGAGATTAACTGTGATTTTCTTATAGAGGGGGAGTTGGTTCACTATCTTCAGCATATCAATTTACTGTTTTGTCCTTTTACCATTTTTTCATTTTGTGTGTGCTGTCAAGGGTGTTTTCGTCTTTTTATTTACAATCTTAACAGATGGATCACAAGATATAGTTTATTCATTTGTCTTTAAACATTTAAGTTGCAGGCTTTATATGTGAACTCATATAGTCACATGTTGAAAAATATATCATCCTAAACAAATGATATCATCATAGAGAATAAGTGTATTATACATGTCAAATTTTGATGGAACTAAGAGGACTGTTAGACTAAAATTACAGAGGGTATAGACATCTGCTAAGGGGCAAGGGTGCAGTCGGCTTATTTTATCGGCAAGTTGGTTTGGCAAGCATCGGCTCTTTGGCAAGATTGTAGCATGTGCATCGGCAAGCATTGGCAAGGTGAATCGGCAAGTTGGATCGGCTACATTTGGCCGATGCTAGTGAACGTTGGGAGTGTCTTTTGTTACCGTTTTTTTTTTTTTTTGTTGCTAAATGTGACCGTTTGATTTAAATTTTATTTGCAAAATTTACCCCTCAACCTTAATACCTATATATACCTTTTAATCTTTCATTCTTTCTCACTTCTACAAAAACTCATATCTTCTCTATATATTTCTTACTTATCTCTTTCATTTATATTCTTCAAAATGATTCCCACAAACAAAAAATCATCCAAAAAATACCGAGCACCAAGAAATCAACTACCATTCCACCCACCAAAAATCGTCGAAAAACAATACGATTTCGGCGGTTCATCAAGTCAAAACGCCAATGACGACATCTCTTCCTTCTTGAACGATGATTTCCCCGTGCAAATCGACACGGGCCACTTTCGACTTCCTAACACATCCGAGCCTTTGATCACGTTTCTTGATGATGATGATGACCAAGTGCAACCCGACGAGGCATATGATGATGTGCGAGACACCTCTAGCGAGGAGGTGGAGGCGCCACCTCCACCCGGTCGTGGGAAGGCGAAAAAAACCACCACAAGAACACCCCCGATCGCTTGGAGTGGCGATGATGAAGAATTGTTGGCCCGATCTTATTTTCATATCTCTACGGATCCCGCCACCGCCGATCAACAAAGATACGAATCCTTTTGGAATAGGATTCTTGAACACTACAATAGCCAACAAAAAAATCATCAACGAACGTACCATCAAGTCAACACAAAGTGAAGAAAATGCAACCGATATTGAACGAGTTTACCGGCATCTACAATACGATGGTTAATTTTCCTTCTTATATATATATAAATTTGTGTTTTATATATATATATATATATATATATATGTCTTATATATATATATATATGTTATTTTGTGATTTTATATATATATATATATATATATATATATATATGTTGTGTGTGTGTGTGTGTGTGTGTGTGTGTGTGTGTTGTTTAATTTATATTTTTTATATAAATATATATGTTGTTTTTATGTGTTTATAGAAACATCAATGGGCTAGCGGTGCCGATGAGGCCTATATCTTAACACAAACTTTGGAAGAGTGGTCGAAACGACACAAGAACAAGGGATTTCGACATCTTAAAGCTTGGAAAGTTGTGAAGGAACATGATAAGTTCTCGTATGTTCCACCGGCGGGTGGTTTTGGTGGTACTTCGACCGAGCCTAATACTCCTACGGCCGGCACTCCTCGCACCGATGATACTAGCGGGAGTGAGAAAAGGGTTCGAACCGATGAGTCGAGCCACTACACTCGAGTTCCCGATTTGAATGAGAACTCGATGCCATCGTTTCCTCGCAAAACACGTGGTAAGGGAGCGAGTTCGGGCAAAAGCAAAGATGTTTTGCTTGAATCCGTTGAGGAGTATAGGGAGGTGAATTTGGCAAACAAAAAATAAAAGAGGCTCGCTCGACAAATGAGGATGGCCGCCCTTGAAGAACGTGAGAAGCTTGTGCGGGATTTGCTAGCATCCCAACTCGAATGGCAACGACAAAAGACGATGGATCAAGACATCCATATCTTTTCGCAACCTCACGATCATTTGGTCGATCCCGTGCGTAGCATAGTTTTGCAACGCAAACGCGACATCGCCGACAAATACGGGTGGCCTCATGACGGGTTGATTTAGTTTGTTTTTTATTTTCTAGTTGTATTGTTTTTTTATTCCTAGTTGTAATGTTTTTAATTTCTATTTGTATTGTGTTTTTTAAGTTTAATGAAAGTTTAGGGTTTATTTGGTAACTTTGAAATTGGCAAGTATTGGCAAAATTTGGCTCTACACCATGCAATTTGGCTCCAAATTGGCAAGAATTGGCAAATATTTGGCATGTACACGTGGAAGCTTGCTATTGGCTTAAAATAAGCCAAAACTTGTCAAAGAGTCAATTCGTGACACTGCATCCTTGCCCCTAAATCAAAGTTATTGTTTGATTCATTTAGGCTTGATGGCAGTCGAGAGTTGAGCCCTGGGATTTGATGGCGAATAGGACCATTCCAATATTACATGGAGTACTGACATTCCATGGACTACTAAAATAAATTTCCAGGTCATCCAAATGATTTCAGACTTCTTGATTATTATTTAGAAGACTAATACAGTAAGATGAATGTCTCACGTCAAATTCAGTTATATTTCATGCATCAATCATATAGCAAAATCACAACTATCAATCTTGATCCAACAATGGAATCAGAAATGCAGCTTTATAGATGACATAAAAAATATTTACAATGCCAACTAAATACATGGTTCTCAAATTGTAAAAACATCCTTTGAAGAAAAGTGGTGTGTTTAATAACATGACCATAATCAATAAACAAACACATAAACATTCTTTACAATATTCAAACGCGCATGCGTTGGCATACAATGAAGATCCAGTAATCATAGCTCCCATCTGTGATGATAGTTCCAGTTGCTGTCAATTCTGTAATTCCCATTTATATTTAGTGCAAAAGCCATTTCTACTGAAAGTGGGAACAGAAGCCTTATTGCTCTTAAAATTCACAATTGATGAATTACACCCCGGAACACCACCCTGATATTGGGTTTTCACTACTGAGGTTCTCATCCTTGTAGCGAAGACTCACCTGCCAAATGTTAAAAAAAAAACAAAAAAAAAAAAACCTTGCAGATACAAAATAGAACTCTTGTTAATTCTCACACTATCTCCAGTTCAAAGTAGCTTACACATCCCCATCCTCTTGTAGTAGAAGCCAACCACTTCATTAATTAACTGAACTAAATCCATCAAAACGCAAAATCAAACTTTGTAGAATACTATGGCCGTCCACACAACATTACAACATACCAGTTCTTTCTTAAGCCCTCTACATTATTAGGTACATTCCAATAGGAGTGGCAGAGATGAATTTTTAGGTACATCTAAATACAAAAACTAGGAAGAAAATCGGCTAGAACGTAATCCAAAAGATAATAAACCACCCTAAATCCCATGTCAAAAGAAACTGCAGTTCTTGCACCTCAACCGTTTATACTCCTTTCCCTTCAAAATGCGACGGGCCATTCTATTTCCACTTCTTACAGATAACCGAAACATGTCCCACCTTTTGTCACCTGCATAAATCACCCTTACACATGTATAATGGCAAATTAAGACAACTGTACTAAAAGGACTAACTTTCCATCAGATAAAGAGTACTAAATGTTAAGATATTCATTACAAGTCAAAAGTTGAGACTGAAATGTGCTTTTACAAAACAAGCTGAAAACACATTACCTTGACAAAAATACTAACCACATAAGCATCTCAGCTAGAAGTTCAAGGGCACTACTATACATGTAACTTAATAACAAAAAAACAAAGTCAACTCTATACTACTATCATAAAACATCCCATTATAGGATAGGGGCTGGAGCTGGAGCTTGGGGTGGGGTTTTTCTTAACAAAACATTTTAAACAAGGCTATTTTATTAAAAAGGGCTTGTTTTAAAAAGCTGCTGGTTTAGCTCCTAAAAGCCCTTCAAAAGCCGCTTACCAAATGTATTTAACGGGTCAAATGTAGCCAAAAGAAAATGGGGTGAAATTCACCCGGGCCTAATTTTATATGCTGACAACCTTTCAAAAAAACATTTGCGTCTCAAATTAATGATTCAAGGGGATGTAAGGCTTCGCCGTGTAACTTCGGATTATGGAACCCCAAACCAGCCCTCTGTAATCCACATTTTGTCTTAGC
>CM067172.1:129853765-129924283 GCA_034093135.1 Erigeron breviscapus
ATTCGTGATACTTTATTGTTTTACCAGGTGAATGCCCGAGTTACAGATGGATATTTTCAGTTATTTTTATTAGTTTAAGTATATTTTGTATTGTAAACTATATTTATATAGACATAAATATAAGGTAAACTATAATTTCTTGAAACGACTCAACCCAATTTAGTTAAAAAGTTGTAAATTTTTTTTTTTACGCATATATGCGGCGCATGCCACATATATGCGGCGCATAAACGCAGTCCAAAAAGGTCAGAAAATTTCCATGCGAATCAGAATGCGACGCATAAGTTTAAAACACAATATGTGCGCCACACCTCATAAAGGTGCGCCGCATCTCAGCACCTGACAGGACCAAAAATTCGTTTTTGACATTTGACTCAACTTACAATCTTTTCACAACTTCAACCAATACATACATTCAAATTTGTTATAAAAGACCATACACAAAAATTAGAAATTTCGGCATGACCCGTTCGTAAAATCGTCGTCAAAACCTGTTACGGATTATGAGTTTTCCAAAAATACATTTCAATCACAATCCAACACATTTCTAATACAAAATGACTCAATAGAAATAACCAAAACTTCTTAATTCTTACTTTTGACATAATCAATAATTATACCAAAACAATTAATGTATCATGAGCCAATAGTTCAAAGGGGTCTCTACGGGTCTTATCAACGTTACCATTTTCCGCATTTATGATATGCTTCAAGCTTTACAAATTCAACTTCAATCTTTATATTACTTAGCTTTGTTTCCGCAACCGGGACAACCTATAAAAAGGGTAAACAACTAAAAAGTAAGCAAAGCTTAGTGAATAATCTTGCATACGTTTATACACACGAAGGAGGGCAATGCACAAAGGTCTATTGCATATAGACTATGGCACCGTCGTGCCATATCTATAATACTCACCTTTGTGCCAACGCATTACATGGATCCATATAAGCAAATGATTACAATCTCAATAAACAATATCAATGCTCCACATGAGCTATGTCCCACATGGGCTATGGCCACTACTTAGGCCCGTAAACAAAGACAACCCCTACTTAGGCTCAACGCCAAATCAATTACCACACACGGAATCCACCATCGTATGGTAATTGACCCAAGGAATATATAAAAGTATGCAAGAAAACTCACCTCCTCCGCGACAACCAAAATCATAAATCAAGATGACCGCAAGAACACAAAATATGTATGCTTCAACCTAGCAACAAATCACAAACGCATATAGGATCATCAATCACATACTAGGCCGTCTAGCCATAATCACTAGCATTTCAACACCCAACCCATCATTTACAATCTTATATTATTCTTGGGTTGGTTTATCAAACATGTATCTCTTATATCATTTTCATTTGACCAAAACTTACTTTCGTACCAAAATCGTCATTTTCATAATTGACCAAGCAGACTTCAAACAAGCATAACTCAAGTTCTACTTACTCTTTTTACTTGATTCCAGTGGCCAAGTTTAGCTGACACATATACCTACATTTTATCTTTAGTGACCAATATGTGAATTTTCCTTCAAAGGTAACTTCTGGTCGTTTTAAAAACCAACACTGCTGCTGTTGTCATTAACAAAACAGTTTTGACCTTACTGACTTCAAATGACCATAACTTGAGTTCTACACCATATTTTGACCTCATTACAGTGGCCACTTCAATCTAACACATTTAAATACATTTTATCTTCAATGACCAACACAAGATTTGACCCGTATGAGTGTGTTTTACTCGTTTTAAAAACTGACACAGAATCGTTTTTGCTGAAAATTCAGAATGACACACTGACTTCAAAAATTCATAACTCGAGTTCTACTCCACCTTTTAAACTCATTCAAGTGGCCACTTAAAGCTTACACAATAACCTACATTTTCTTTTTAGGACTCAACAAGTGAAAATTCTGATACAGCAGTGTTTGACTCGTGACAAGGTCAGTAACAAAATCTGTCACATTTCGTTTTCACTAACAATCATCAAAACTTTCATGCTAGCCAACTAGAAACCCCCAATTTGATTAAATTTCAAGAACCCTAACTTGTATTAAAGCAATTAACTCAATATAAAGAAAACCCCTAAATTATTTACTTTCATGAACCCTAATTTAATTAATAATGAAATAAAATTATACCTTTGAGCCATAACAACTAGGATGGAAGAATTACAAATTTTCCTTTTCTCCTTTCTTCCTTGTGGAATTCGGCCACCATACACACACCACCAAAACCCCAAATTTTTTCTTATTGTTAGAATACTTGGATATTATTATTATTTGAAGAATTCTTGGATTATGGAGGATGAATCACACTCAAGTTTTAAACCCCAAATTAAATTGCTAAGAAGATAGGAGGAAGGATTATTATTATCATCAATTGAATTCTTGATTGAAATTATTTTTCTTATCATTCCCTTGAAGAATTTGCTTGAATAGATTGAAAAATTAAGAAACAATAGAATGAAATTAAAGATAGGTAGAATAAGGATGGTGAAGGAAATAATGAAGATGGTTGAGTCACAAAAGAAATATGGCTGGCACATTCTCCTTGTGCCACGCCCTTGAACAAAATAAGTGGGTATTATACCCGCTTCCCACTAAAGTTCCAACTAATTTAACACCGTAACTCAATTTTAAATATTAGGAATTTATTTTAAGGTCAAAACTATAATTAAGGTTAATTTTCATTGGCTTAAAAATATGAGATGTTACAACTCTCTCCCACTTGGAACGGATCTCGACCTCGTGATCCAAGCTGCATCTAGTGACGACATTACATTAAAGCTTTTCTCTCCATTTCTCATTGACCATACGACATTCCTCCATGCTTCCATAGCCCTTTGCACCATAATTTAGTCTTGATTTACATTCTTCTTACTCGTCGACATTGTCTTATTTTTGAAGTTCGATTTCATTTAAAAGTACACGTGAAACCTTGACGGTATAATACTTTATAACACGAGGAACGTGAAAGGTTAAAATGAAATTCTGGACAGACAACCAGTAATCTTGTCGTCTCAAGCATGTAATCTGAAAGAACCGTTAAACCGACATCTAGCTTTCCTCGCATGCAAAATAATGAAATGCCTTCCCATGGAGTAACTCTTCATATTACACAATCACTAAAATTGAACTCGGTACGCCTCCCTCTTTTATCCGCATAAGATTTTGCCGGTCATGACCCGCTTTAAGTCGTTATCTTATCATTTCCATCTTCTTATACATCTTCATCATAATACAAGTCATACACGACTCTTGTTGCAAAATCTTCTCTTAACCCTCCTTGGTGCGACACCAAAACTCCATAGACGTAATCTTTAAATAGGGTTAATCAACTTCTTAAATAGTTGTTGAATTTTCATCATTCGATAAGATAAGAAAATACTTAAGACCCGTATAATCGAAAACAAATGATAAACTTGACACAATAGAGGTGAAAACAGAAAATTTTAAAGTAAAAACCACTCCAATGGATTCTAAATCGTGAATGGAACGATTCTTCTTGAATTATTTTAATGCGTCGTAGTATCGTTCAACTTTTCTCCCTTGCATGAAAGCAAAATCTAAACCGTCTGTTGAAACGTTAGAATAAACCGTCGTATCCTTCAAGCCTTCAGGTAGCATGAGCAATAGAGCTTGACTTAAATTTTCCTCATAACTGTCGAGATCTAACTTCTTATTCTTTTTCTCCAAGCTTACCTCACAATCTTTTTAATCAATTCGGTCAACGGTGAGTCCATCTTCAAAAGGCCGAAAATAAAACGACATTTATCACCCACCAACTACGAAACTTCTAATCTATATTGATCTTGTAGGTTGTCTCTACTTTGTCACCGCACTATTCCAAGCCGAATCAACCTCGTTCCCTCTTTTGGGTAATCACACGATCAAGATATTTGCACCTCTCCAATTCAGACTGCTCATCTAAAGAATTGACGTGAAACTTTTCCTTTTATAGTATCTCCTAGGCCTCCCGTGAAAGAACTTCGTGGCCGAATTGACTTTTAAAAAAATAAATAAACATAACGTTGTCAATGAAACAAAAACGGACTTCTTGCACAACGGTGAGAATTGCGATTTATAGAATTCGTGAAAGTTACAAAATCTTTAATATATTTGAGGAGCATAACTAGGAAATCAAAGTGCTCATAACGACTCTAAATAACATTTTTAAGAACATCCTCATCGCGCGCCTTAAGTTGATGATTAAAAGAAACGAAGATTCATCTTAGAATAATGAAAAGATCGAGTAGAACATAAATCTTGACGACGGGTACCCATCTTTGATTGTTACTTTATCGAGCTCACGAATAGATAAACACACGCGCATAATGCCATCTTTGATTTCATCGAAAAGGAATTATACCTCTTGGGTATGACTAGATCGAATAAATTCATCAAAAAGAGACATTGAGAAAATCACGAACAACAAGAATATTCGCCCTAGAACGTGGTTTCCTTTCGGCATCGATGATCCAAACACATGAGACTAAAACTTATGCTCTCTCACATTCGCATATCAACAAGCAAATACACATTAGCATACATTCCACGTTTACCATGTATTTATCATTCCCATTTCTTTACATTAATCACATGGCATATTAAACTCAGAAATCAATTCCAAATTTTCAATCTTTATTGCTCAACAAACCATTTAGTCATGAAAAACCTTTCTATCAAACCTATACATCAACAAGCAAAGATATAAAAATCAACTTGCCAACAAAGGTCTATTGCATATAGACTATGGCACCGTCGTGCCATATCTATAATACTCACCTTTGTGCCAACGCATTACATGGATCCATATAAGCAAATGATTACAATCTCAATAAACAATATCAATGCTCCACATGAGCTATGTCCCACATGGGCTATGGCCACTACTTAGGCCCGTAAACAAAGACAACCCCTACTTAGGCTCAACGCCAAATCAATTACCACACACGGAATCCACCATCGTATGGTAATTGACCCAAGGCATATATAAAAGTATGCAAGAAAACTCACCTCCTCCGCGACAACCAAAATCATAAATCAAGATGACCGCAAGAACACAAAATATGTATGCTTCAACCTAGCAACAAATCACAAACGCATATAGGATCATCAATCACATACTAGGCCGTCTAGCCATAATCACTAGCATTTCAACACCCAACCCATCATTTACAATCTTATATTATTCTTGGGTTGGTTCATCAAACATGTATCTCTTATATCATTTTCATTTGACCAAAACTTACTTTCGTACCAAAATCGTCATTTTCATAATTGACCAAGCAGACTTCAAACAAGCATAACTCAAGTTCTACTTACTCTTTTTACTTGATTCCAGTGGCCAAGTTTAGCATGACACATATACCTACATTTTATCTTTAGTGACCAATATGTGAATTGTCCTTCAAAGGTAACTTCTGGTCGTTTTAAAAACCAACACTGCTGCTGTTGTCATTAACAAAACAGTTTTGACCTTACTGACTTCAAATGACCATAACTTGAGTTCTACACATATTTTGACCTCATTACAGTGGCCACTTCAAGTTAACACATTTAGGTACATTTTATCTTCAGTGACCAACACAAGATTTGACCCGTATAAGTGTGTTTTACTCGTTTTAAAAACTGACACAGAATCGTTTTTGCTGAAAATTCAGAATGACCACACTGACTTCAAAAATTCATAACTCGAGTTCTACTCCACCTTTTAAACTCATTCAAGTGGCCACTTAAAGCTTACACAATAACCTACATTTTCTTTTTAGGACTCAACAAGTGAAAATTCTGATACAGCAGTGTTTGACTCGTGACAAGGTCAGTAACAAAATCTGTCACATTTCGTTTTCACTAACAATCATCAAAACTTTCATGCACCCAACTAGAAACCCCTAATTGATTAAATTTCAAGAACCCTAACTTGTATTAAAGCAATTAACTCAATATAAAGAAAACCCCTAAATTATTTACTTTCATGAACCCTAATTTAATTAATAATGAAATAAAATTATACCTTTGAGCCATAACAACTAGGATGGAAGAATTACAAATTTTCCTTTTCTCCTTTCTTCCTTGTGGAATTCGGCCACCATACACACACCACCAAAACCCCAAATTTTTTCTTATTGTTAGAATACTTGGATATTATTATTATTTGAAGAATTCTTGGATTATGGAGGATGAATCACACTCAAGTTTTAAACCCCAAATTAAATTGCTAAGAAGATAGGAGGAAGGATTATTATTATCATCAATTGAATTCTTGATTGAAATTATTTTTCTTATCATTCCCTTGAAGAATTTGCTTGAATAGATTGAAAAATTAAGAAACAATAGAATGAAATTAAAGATAGGTAGAATAAGGATGGTGAAGGAAATAATGAAGATGGTTGAGTCACAAAAGAAATATGGCTGGCACATTCTCCTTGTGCCACGCCCTTGAACAAAATAAGTGGGTATTATACCCGCTTCCCACTAAAGTTCCAACTAATTTAACACCGTAACTCAATTTTAAATATTAGGAATTTATTTTAAGGTCAAAACTATAATAAAGGTTAATTTTTTGGCTTAAAATATGGATGTTACAACTCTCTCCCACTTGGAACGGATCTCGACCTCGTGATCCAAGCTGCATCTAGTGACGACATTACATTAAAGCTTTTCTCTCCATTTCTCATTGACCATACGACATTCCTCCATGCTTCCATAGCCCTTTGCACCTCTCCAATTCAGACTGCTCATCTAAAGAATTGACGTGAAACTTTTCCTTTTATAGTATCTCCTAGGCCTCCCGTAAAAGAACTTCGTGGCCGAATTGACTTTTAAAAAAATAAATAAACATAACGTTGTCAATGAAACAAAAACGGACTTCTTGCACAACGAGTGAGAATTGCGATTTATAGAATTCGTGAAAGTTACAAAATCTTTAATATATTTGAGGAGCATAACTAGGAAATCAAAGTGCTCATAACGACTCTAAATAACATTTTTAAGAACATCCTCATCGCGCGCCTTAAGTTGATGATTAAAATAAACGAAGATTCATCTTAGAATAATGAAAAGATCGAGTAGAACATAAATCTTGACGACGGGTACCCATCTTTGATTGTTACTTTATCGAGCTCACGAATAGATAAACACACGCGCATAATGCCATCTTTGATTTCATCGAAAAGGAATTATACCTCTTGGGTATGACTAGATCGAATAAATTCATCAAAAAGAGACATTGAGAAAATCACGAACAACAAGAATATTCGCCCTAGAACGTGGTTTCCTTTCGGCGTCGATGATCCAAACACATGAGACTTGACTGCCATATAACGATTATCAAGACGCACGAGCGAAAAAATACCAATAGAAATTAACCGTTTCGTTTCTCCCGCCGAAGTTAAATGTTCTATCTATGATGGGGATATTCAATTAGGTCGCCTTCTCTTCTCACGAAAGTTGTCATCGTTCACGCTTAGCCAATCTATTCTCAAACATTGTATCACACGCGCCCGAAGATAAAGAAAATAAATTGGCTCAAAAGATTTTAGACTAGGTTTCTAACCTTTTTAACTATCGTACTTACCATTTACAAGTTCATTGCTACCATAATATCCTCATGTTCTCACTAAGTCAATTTCATCTTAATTTCTAACATCAAGCATCAAGTAGTCAAAAACTCATTCAAGAAAAGCATGTCAATCAAAATCAAAAACACATTCGCCATACTCCGTATGGTCTTTTAATCATACACTTAAATAATCATCTTTATAATTGAAATCCAAGTCTCTATGACCTTATACTAACATGTAACATGCATCTATCACACAAACTACCAATTTAAACATGTTACTACACGATTACTTTTCATTGCCATACTTCGTATGGTCTTTCACCACAATAATGATGCCACGGGTCTCACTACCCAATGGTCTTTCACCAACTAATACGATGCCATGGGCCTCACTACCCAATGGTCTTACACCAAATAACATCACAACTCATTCGCATACATTCAACATTCCCCGTATATTCAACATACTTTTTCTTTATAAGCGACAATCCATCTCCTAAACTTACAAATCATTTCAAAATTTCACTTTTACGACCTCATAACCGATTATTCAAGCAAAACTTATGCTCTATCACATTCGCATATCAACAAGCAAATACACATTAGCATACATTCCACGTTTACCATGTATTTATCATTCCCATTTCTTTACATTAATCACATGGCATATTAAACTCAGAAATCAATTCCAAATTTTCAATCTTTATTGCTCAACAAACCATTTAGTCATGAAAAACCTTTCTATCAAACCTATACATCAACAAGCAAAGATATAAAATAAATCACATTGCCAACAAAGGTCTCCAACCTATGACTTCACATTAACATACTTCCATATTTAACGGGTTTAACTTGAGCTATTATAATATGCGATGATAATAATGATGCAGTCATTATTATGATTACATATTATAATACATCTCAAGTGAAATTCGCTAAATACTTTCATATGTCACTAGAAACCAGCTACACACATATGGCCAAGTCTCGTCTATGGTTTAAGTCTAGGTATCCTTGTAATCATAAAATACCTAAATCCCTTAAACCACGGTTTTGATACCACTTAAAACGACTCAACCCAATTTAGTTAAAAAGTTGTATTTTTTTTGTACGCATATATGCGGCGCATGCCACATATATGCGGCGCATAAACGCAGTCCAAAAAGGTCAGAAAATTTCCATGCGAATCAGAATGCGACGCATAAGTTTAAAACACAATATGTGCGCCACACCTCATAAAGGTGCGCCGCATCTCAGCACCTGACAGGACCAAAAATTCGTTTTTGACATTTGACTCAACTTACAATCTTTTCACAACTTCAACCAATACATACATTCAAATTTGTTATAAAAGACCATACACAAAAATTAGAAATTTCGGCATGACCCGTTCGTAAAATCGTCGTCAAAACCTGTTACGGATTATGAGTTTTCCAAAAATACATTTCAATCACAATCCAACACATTTCTAATACAAAATGACTCAATAGAAATAACCAAAACTTCTTAATTCTTACTTTTGACATAATCAATAATTATACCAAAACAATTAATGTATCATGAGCCAATAGTTCAAAGGGGTCTCTACGGGTCTTATCAACGTTACCATTTTCCGCATTTATGATATGCTTCAAGCTTTACAAATTCAACTTCAATCTTTATATTACTTAGCTTTGTTTCCGCAACCGGGACAACCTATAAAAAGGGTAAACAACTAAAAAGTAAGCAAAGCTTAGTGAATAATCTTGCATACGTTTATACACACGAAGGAGGGCAATGCACAAAGGTCTATTGCATATAGACTATGGCACCGTCGTGCCATATCTATAATACTCACCTTTGTGCCAACGCATTACATGGATCCATATAAGCAAATGATTACAATCTCAATAAACAATATCAATGCTCCACATGAGCTATGTCCCACATGGACTATGGCCACTACTTAGGCCCGTAATCAAAGACAACCCCTACTTAGGCTCAACGCCAAATCAATTACCACACACGGAATCCACCATCGTATGGTAATTGACCCAAGGCATATATAAAATTATGCAAGAAAACTCACCTCCTCCGCGACAACCAAAATCATAAATCAAGATGACCGCAAGAACACAAAATATGTATGCTTCAACCTAGCAACAAATCACAAACGCATATAGGATCATCAATCACATACTAGGCCGTCTAGCCATAATCACTAGCATTTCAACACCCAACCCATCATTTACAATCTTATATTATTCTTGGGTTGGTTTATCAAACATGTATCTCTTATATCATTTTCATTTGACCAAAACTTACTTTCGTACCAAAATCGTCATTTTCATAATTGACCAAGCAGACTTCAAACAAGCATAACTCAAGTTCTACTCACTCTTTTTACTTGATTCCAGTGGCCAAGTTTAGCTGACACATATACCTACATTTTATCTTTAGTGACCAATATGTGAATTGTCCTTCAAAGGTAACTTCTGGTCGTTTTAAAAACCAACACTGCTGTTGTTATCATTAACAAAACAAAAAAAAAAAAAAAAAAAAAAAAAAAAAAAAAAAAAAAAAAAAAAAAAAAAAAAAAAAAAAAAAAAAAAAAAAAAAAAAAAAAAAAAAAAAAAAAAAAAAAAAAAAAAAAAAAAAAAAAAAAAAAAAAAAAAAAAAAAAAAAAAAAAAAAAAAAAAAAAAAAAAAAAAAAAAAAAAAAAAAAAAAAAAAAAAAAAAAAAAAAAAAAAAAAAAAAAAAAAAAAAAAAAAAAAAAAAAAAAAAAAAAAAAAAAAAAAAAAAAAAAAAAAAAAAAAAAAAAAAAAAAAAAAAAAAAAAAAAAAAAAAAAAAAAAAAAAAAAAAAAAAAAAAAAAAAAAAAAAAAAAAAAAAAAAAAAAAAAAAAAAAAAAAAAAAAAAAAAAAAAAAAAAAAAAAAAAAAAAAAAAAAAAAAAAAAAAAAAAAAAAAAAAAAAAAAAAAAAAAAAAAAAAAAAAAAAAAAAAAAAAAAAAAAAAAAAAAAAAAAAAAAAAAAAAAAAAAAAAAAAAAAAAAAAAAAAAAAAAAAAAAAAAAAAAAAAAAAAAAAAAAAAAAAAAAAAAAAAAAAAAAAAAAAAAAAAAAAAAAAAAAAAAAAAAAAAAAAAAAAAAAAAATTGTGAACTTAAGAACGTTTCTTATCTCATCTAAATACGTATATAGACTACGTAGTCTATTTGTTGCTTTACTCGCTTCACAAGTCACTCATTGGGATGGTCTAGCATTCTATATAGTTAGAAATCATGCAAATTATGTGAACTTGACACAAAACATAAACAATACAAATTAGATATCATGCACAAATCTTCAACCTTAGATATCATGCACAAATCTTCAACCTAAGAACAAACAAATATTGATATAGATACAGTCATACAGATAATACGTATACATATATAATGAATTTAGAAAAAGAATATCAACAAGAAGAGCTCGAACAAGGGGGAGAATATGATTCTCATGATGAATTCATTCAAAAACTATACAAGAAATCGTTGATGAATCTGCTGATATCGAGATCCGACCGGAATCCCAGCACAATCCGGGTCATCAACCCGATTTTTCCGAGGTGGATCTCTCCGATTCATTCTTCAAATCAATCTTTCTATATCTCCACCTAGTTCCACGCCACCAGCCACCTCTTTCTCCGGCCACCAGCCGCCGGCCAACCTCTTCTCCGGTCATCTCCTTGGCCGGAAAACGCAGGTATGTCATCGATCTGTTTTTTTTTTCTTTCGTCACCCACCACACCCCTCACCGGCCACATCTTTTGGGTATTGTTCAAATAGATAGGAAAAGAGTCCTAGAACAAATTAAAGAAGTTGATTTGATTATAATTCTCATTGTAATCATCGTCACTGATTCTACTTTGATGGTTTTGATGATGTGGGTATTGATGTTTATCTATGGTGTGAAATATGTAATGAGATTTGATGATTGTTTTTATGTTGGATTCATGATGATAATGATTATGATGTTGATGTGTAAAAGTGTCTTTAGCCACCATATATCTGACATTTTCTTTTTTATTTTAAATTAAAAACTAACAAATATTGATATAGATACAGTCATACAGATAATACGTATACATATATAATGAATTTAGAAAAAGAATATCAACAAGAAGAGCTCGAACAAGGGGGAGAATATGATTCTCATGATGAATTCATTCAAAAACTATACAAGAAATCGTTGATGAATCTGCTGATATCGAGATCCGACCGGAATCCCAGCACAATCCGGGTCATCAACCCGATTTTTCCGAGGTGGATCTCTCCGATTCATTCTTCAAATCAATCTTTCTATATCTCCACCTAGTTCCACGCCACCAGCCACCTCTTTCTCCGGCCACCAGCCGCCGGCCAACCTCTTCTCCGGTCATCTCCTTGGCCGGAAAACGCAGGTATGTCATCGATCTGTTTTTTTTTTCTTTCGTCACCCACCACACCCCTCACCGGTCACATCTTTTGGGTATTGTTCAAATAGATAGGAAAAGAGTCCTAGAACAAATTAAAGAAGTTGATTTGATTATAATTCTCATTGTAATCATCGTCACTGATTCTACTTTGATGGTTTTGATGATGTGGGTATTGATGTTTATCTATGGTGTGAAATATGTAATGAGATTTGATGATTGTTTTTATGTTGGATTCATGATGATAATGATTATGATGTTGATGTGTAAAAGTGTCTTTAGCCACCTATATCTGACATTTTCTTTTTTATTTTAAATTAAAAACTAACAAATATTGATATAGATACAGTCATACAGATAATACGTATACATATATAATGAATTTAGAAAAAGAATATCAACAAGAAGAGCTCGAACAAGGGGGAGAATATGATTCTCATGATGAATTCATTCAAAAACTATACAAGAAATCGTTGATGAATCTGCTGATATCGAGATCCGACCGGAATCCCAGCACAATCCGGGTCATCAACCCGATTTTTCCGAGGTGGATCTCTCCGATTCATTCTTCAAATCAATCTTTCTATATCTCCACCTAGTTCCACGCCACCAGCCACCTCTTTCTCCGGCCACCAGCCGCCGGCCAACCTCTTCTCCGGTCATCTCCTTGGCCGGAAAACGCAGGTATGTCATCGATCTGTTTTTTTTTCTTTCGTCACCCACCACACCCCTCACCGGTCACATCTTTGGGTATTGTTCAAATAGATAGGAAAAGAGTCCTAGAACAAATTAAAGAAGTTGATTTGATTATAATTCTCATTGTAATCATCGTCACTGATTCTACTTTGATGGTTTTGATGATGTGGGTATTGATGTTTATCTATGGTGTGAAATATGTAATGAGATTTGATGATTGTTTTTATGTTGGATTCATGATGATAATGATTATGATGTTGATGTGTAAAAGTGTCTTTTACCCACGCACGTGACACGCATGTGATGCCCTTTTAACGTCCAGTTAGCTTCCGTTAGGGTTAGGTATGGCCAGTGTAAAAAATTGGAAACTGTGGGTATGGCTCGGGTAATTTTTGAGTTGTAGGTATTATAAGTGTAGTTTTGGACATACCTCAGGTACCATTTTTGTAATTTACCCTATAAATTATAAGTACCAAAACCCCTAATTTAAAAAATGAGATAATTCTTCAAGTTTAAGCACCGATCAGCAGTTTTAGCCCAATATCGAGCTCTACACACCTTATCATAAGCTTCAATCCAAAGACCACAAACTAAGCACACTGGCTTATGCATTTCTTTAAGCCCAACCTCGTCCTCTGCATACTCTTTTCCCACATTAAAACAATTCATCATCCAACATTCCAACTATTAATTTGTACCAATATAATCTATACAGCTACTGCATGTCTGCACCAGACCATCACTCTATTATACCCTACACAGTGCACTGCTCAAAATATAAATAAGAATTTTCTCCAACTTTGTAACACCCCAACAAGGTAGAATCATGAGGGTTACACAAATAGCATAACACGACATGGAAATTATGTAGAGTTAAACTAAATGCATAAATAGGATTAAATAATCCATACCAAACATTAAATGAAAACAAGTATCGGTTCATGCATAGACATAACCCTTAATCGGGGATAATGAATCACGGATCCAAGAAAAGGTCCAAGTCCAATCCTAGCATGCAATGCAACATCCAAAACGTTTCTGATTCACCTGATCACCTGAAAAGTGTACTAAAACGCGTCAACATAAAGTTAGTGAGTTCGTAGGGACAAGTAATAGGAAACAAGTGTCGGGATAACAACCGTTTTACCTTGATTCGATCAACAAACGACCATATAACGAACATATCGATCATATAACGAACAAATAACCTTATTAGGTCATAACGATCATGTAACGAACTTGTAACCTTGGTTTAATAACCAAACGATCATATACAACGAGCATAACGAAACATAACGATCATAACGAACATAAAACCTTCATTTGGTTATAACGAACATATCGATCATAAAACGTACATAACGATCATAACGAGCAATAACGCATATAACGAACATAACGATCATGTAACGAACTTGTAACGAACATAACGATCATAACGACATAACGATCATAACGAACATAACGATCATAACGAACATAACGATCATAACGAATCAATAACGAACATAACGATCATAACGAACGCAACGATCATAACGAACATATAACGAACATAACGATCATAACGAACATATAACGAATATAACGAACATATAACCTTGAAACCTTGATTTGGATCATTAAATGATCACATAAATTGGATCGATAAACGATCACAAGCCTTGAAACCTTGATTTGGGTCATTAAAATGATCTCATAATTTGGATCGTTAAACGATCACAAAACCTTGAAATCTTACTTGGATCATTTAATTTAGTGTATTAATTTTAGAGAGAGAGAGGAGGATGCAAAAAAACTCTTGCAATAAGTGTAGTGAGAGAAAGAAAGATAGGGAAATGAATGGTTGGTTGGGAGGGTGGGAAGAGATAGGTTGGGTTGGAAGGTGGGTGGGTCATGGGTATGGGTATGGGTCAACTAGATGGGTCATGGGTTGACCCAAGGATACCCAAACACAACTACTAGTTACATTATGCCTTGACTACCGTCGAACATTTAAATTAAACGATCAATTTAACCTCGAATAACGCCTTGAACACAACTTAAACCACGAACAACTCGATCATATATCATCAGTCAATTAATCACATCAAATCGAATACAAAACTAACGGGTCAACGTAAGTCAAAAGTCACGAATGTTACATTATTCCTCCGTTAAAGGAATTTCGTCCCAAAATTCGATCGAAACCCTAATCACTAAACAATTGAGGATACTTGGCTTTCATAGAATTCTTCACGTTCCCAAGCGAACTCGGCCCGCGTCTAGCTTTACATCTCACTTTAACGTTTGTATACCAAGTAGCTTTTTAGTCACTAGATCTAAGACCTCAATTGCCTCTTCTACCAATTTTAACGTTTTAACGACACAGATTTCTTCAAGACGCACGTGAAGTGTTGGATTCGCCAAACACTTCCAAAGATTACAAATATGGAAAACGTTGTGAACTCCACTCGAATCTTGAGGGAGCTCCAATCGATACGCTACCGGACTAACACGTTTAAGTATTTTAAATGGACCAATATATCTTGGCCCTAATTTACAACGTTTCACAATTCGAACCACGCATTTCCATGGGGACACTTTAACAACACGAAATCATCGACTTCAAATTCTAGAGGTCGTCGTCCAACATTTGCATACTTCAATTGTCGTTTCCGGGCCATTCTCAACTTTTCCTTGATTTGTGAGATCACCTTGGTCGTTTCAACTACTAATTGTGGGTCCAATGAGTTGGCTTTCACCAAACTCCGCCCAAGCTAACGGTGACCTACAGCTTCTCCCACATAAGGCTTTAAACGACGCCATTTTAATGCTAGCGAGAAATATTATTGCAGGAGAATTTGACTAACGGTAAATGCATTTCCCAATCTCCACTAAACTCGACGACACAAACTCTTAGCATTACTTCAATCGTTTGAATCGTCCTTTCACTTTGACAGTTGGTTGATGGATGGAACGCCGTACTCATATCGAGTTGAGTACCCATCACTTTTTGGAACGCCTTCCAAAACTTTAAAGTGAATCGGGTATCCCGATCGGTTATAACGGAAATCGGCACTCCATAATTGGATACTACCTCTCTGATGTACAACGTGCCATGGTGTCAAATTTATCTTTTTCCTCGGATGACTAAGAAGTAAGCCGACTCAGTTCAACCGGTCAATTATCACCCAAATGATGTCCCGACCACTACTCGTTCTAGGTAACTTCGTGATGAAGTTCATCTCAATTCGTTCCCATTTCCTCTGCGGCGTCACCGGTTGAACTAGCAAACCGGGTGGTTTCTCGTGGTCGGCTTTTACTTGTAACACGTGATGCATTCACTAACGTATCTAGCAATGTCTTTCTTCATTCCCGGCCACCAATACAAGTCTCTCATGTCAAAATACATCTTGTCGGGTCCCGGGTGAACTGAGTAAGCCGACTTGCGAGCTTCCTTCATCAATTTCATCCGAAGCCCACCAAAAACGGGGATCCACAATCGTTTAACAAAGTATAAACCGTCATCGTCCTTTCTATCAAATTTTTCTTCTAAGTCGTGTAGTGCTTTCAATGATGGAGTCGCGAACACTCCTTTGCACGGTAAGACTCATGGCTCTATTTCGTCTCGGTTTTACACGTTCCCTTCGGCTTAATACATCGGCTACAACATTTATTTTATCCGGGTGGTACCGGATAACACAATCAAAATCATCGGCTCCACCGGGCAAGCGTAAAATTGGTGCATCACACAACTTGTCTTTCAACAATTGGAAGACTTGTTCTTGTTTCTCACCCCAATCAAATCGTCTTTTTCGTTAAGTCAACCAAGTTAAGGGTTGGGTGATCTTCGAAAAGCCCTCAGCGAATCGTCTATAAGAACCCGCCAAACCAAGAGATTGGTGAATCTCGGTTGGTGTCTCGGGTCATCTCTAAGTCTTCACCACTTCAATTTCACTTGGGTCCAGATGAATTCCTTCCTTGCTCACCACGCGATTAAGAAGGTGGACCTCTTCAAGCCAAAAATTCACCTTTGGAGAACTTGGCATACAATTTCTCTACTCGTAAAAACTCTAAAACTTTCCTCAAGTGTTCCGAATGATCTTCTTTCGTTCTTGAAATAAATAAGGATGTCATTGATGAAAACAAATGTCAGATTTATCTAAGTAGGGTCGACACACCCGGTTCATCAGAATCATGACGGTGCATTGGTCAACCCAAAAGGCATAACAGTGAATTCAAAACGTCCATAACATGCTCGAAAGATCGTCCTGGGAATATCGTTTTCGTGTACACGCAATTGGTGGTAACCTGACCGCATATCAATCTTAGGAAGAAACGAGCACCTTGAAGTTGATCAAATGAATCTTGGGAGAGGATAACGCGAGTTTATTTAGTTCTCCATAACCGATACACATTCGAAATGAGTCGTCTTTCTTCTTGACAAATAAAACCGGTGCGCACCACAGTGATTGACTAGGGCGTATGAAACCCTTCTCTTGGAGTTCTTTGAGTTGTGTGGACAACTCTCGCATTTCGGTTATGGCTAAGCGATAGGGTGCTTGGCCACGAGAGAAGCATTCGGAATAAGATCAATATGGAAATCGAGTTGACGAGATGAGGGCAAACCCGGTAGGTCATCCGGGAAATCATCCGCAAATTCATCAACCACGGGTACGGTCTTCAATTCGACTTTCGTGACGTTAACACTATATACTTCCCCTTCCCACGGCTTGGTCGTCTCGCCTTGAACCACTAACTCTTCACCATTTTCTAACGGAATCCTCACTACTTTACTATAGCAATCTATAACCGCATTCATTGCCGACATCCAATCCATTTCCACAATCACGTCAAACTACCGATATCAAAAGGAACTAGATTTTTGAGAAACGGGTGGTCACACAATTCTAAAGTACAGTCACGAACAACTTGATCAAATTTTGTTAACCCGTCATTTACCATTTCAAGTTCAAAGTAGTACGACAACGGGCTGAGGCTAGCATCGATCAACGGTATGGAGTCATCGGAGACAAGACTATAATCGGCCCCGGAGTCAATTAATACGGTGGCATGTTAATTGTTGAGGAGAAATGTACCTACAACGACGTTAGGATCAACACTAATCTCGACCACAATCAAGGCAAGGGTTCTTCCACGGGGAGAAATTTGTTGTTGTTGGCCGATAAGAATGGGGCACTTATTTCGGTGGTGACCTTGACTACCACACTAATGACAAGTGCCTCAGGCCATTGGGGGATTTCGAGCATTGATCGGGATGACATTTAAAGAAAGGCACAATGAGTGGTGGGACGCATTTTGATACTTAACCCACTCGATTCTCTCACGTCCTTCACGATTACCACGGTCTCCACGACCACCTCCATCGCCTCTACTTCATTGATTTCCTTGATCAACCGGCTCCTCCTGCTCGTTTTGGCGCCTATAGTTAATGTTAGCTCTTCTCGGTCTAACCATCTTTCCTTGAACACACGTGTTAGGTTACCAAGTTAATTCTCACATTTCGCACACGAACATTCGCTATCAACCGTCATATGACAAACAATCCAATATTTGACTATCCTAAGCTATTACAAGAACATGTATCTCTACGGGGATATTATCATGGCAATAACTATGTCATCATCATTTCATTTACATCCTAACTAATTACACAATTCCAATTCAACCATAACCGAATTATTCAAATCAACATTCAAGTTCAAATATAATAAGGTAAAACATCATCGTTTCATTCAATTCTCAATCAATTCCACAATTTCAAACCATTTCATACGAATATATAAAGGGGGTCAAGTCATAACAAGGTGGGTAAAGCATAGTCCGAATCTAACTTCAACATTCAATACATTAAAGGTGTTTGTATACAGGGTGTACCAGCGGCTAACCCTCCACACCGTTAATATATTGAATGGATGTCGGGACTCGGTTCCGTTATGTCCTCTAAGTATTGGTCTAGGTATGTATACAGGGTGTACCAGCGGCTAACCCTCCACCCAACCAACACTCATTAGACACACCGGGTTACCTACTATACCTCATCCGCAATGCGCAATCCATGAGATCATTAATTTTCATATGACATAGGGTAATCATAGATTCGTTGATCAGCTCCTCTAGGATTACCGAGTGTCATACTTCGTTAATGCCATCATTTCACTTTGCTAGGGACAAACAATAAATGGTTCCAAGATTCCACACATCAACATCCATCACAACGATTCAACAATTCACGGTGTATCCCGACACTATTACGAACATCGATCAATAAATTTATCAAAACCCTACGAACTCCGATCAAACAAATCCACACATTCCATATAATTCACGTTGCACACATAATTTCCTATCATGCACGCTAAATATGAAGTGTTTATGCAATGGCTATAGGCTAGGTCAATCCACCTAACTCTCTACAACCACGGCTCTGATACCATTCTGTAACACCCCAACAAGGCGGAATCATGAGGGTTACACAAATAGCACAGCACGACATGGAAATTATGTAGAGTTAAACTAAATGCATAAATAGGATTAAATAATCCATACCAAACATTAAATGAAAACAAGTATCGGTTCATGCATAGACATAACCCTTAATCGGGGATAATGAATCACGGATCCAAGAAAAGGTCCAAGTCCAATCCTAGCATGCAATGCAACATCCAAAATGTTTCTGATTCACCTGATCACCTGAAAAGTGTACTAAAACGCGTCAACATAAAGTTGGTGAGTTCGTAGGGACAAGTAATAGGAAACAAGTGTCGGGATAACAACCGTTTTACCTTGATTCGATCAACAAACGACCATATAACGAACATATCGATCATATAACGAACAAATAACCTTATTAGGTCATAACGATCATGTAACGAACTTGTAACCTTGGTTTAATAACCAAACGATCATATACAACGAGCATAACGAAACATAACGATCATAACGAACATAAAACCTTCATTTGGTTATAACGAACATATAACGAACATATCGATCATATAACGAACAAATAACCATATTAGGTCATAACGATCATGTAACGAACTTAACGATCATAACGAACATATAACGAACATAACGATCATAACTAGCATATAACGAACATAACGATCATAACGAACAAATAACGAACATAACGATCATAACGAACATATAACCTTGAAACCTTGATTTGGATCATTAAATGATCACATAAATTGGATCGATAAACGATCACAAGCCTTGAAACCTTGATTGGGTCATTAAATGATCACATAAATTGGATCGATAAACGATCACAAGCCTTGAAACCTTGATTGGGTCATTAATGAACCTCACAACCTTGATACGAACACATAACAATCATACATCCTTGATTGGATCGATAAACGATCCCATAATCATGATTTGATCAATAATTGATCATTTAACCTTGATACGAACATATAACGATCAAACGATCATAACGAACATAACGACATAACGAACATAACGATCATAACGAACATAACGATCATAACGAACATAACGATCATAACGAACATAACGATCATAACGAACATAACGATCATAACGAACATAACGATCATAACGAACATAACGATCATAACGAACATAACGATCATAACGAACATAACGATCATAACGAACATAACGATCATAACGAACATAACGATCATAACGAACATAACGATCATAACGAACATAACGATCATAACGAACATAACGATCATAACGAACATAACGATCATAACGAACATAACGATCATAACGAACATAACGATCATAACGAACATAACGATCATAACGAACATAACGATCATAACGAACATAACGATCATAACGAACATAACGATCATAACGAACATAACGATCATAACGAACATAACGATCATAACGAACATAACGATCATAACGAACATAACGATCATAACGAACATAACGATCATAACGAACATAACGATCATAACGAACATAACGATCATAACGAACATAACGATCATAACGAACATAACGATCATAACGAACATAACGATCATAACGAACATAACGATCATAACGAACATAACGATCATAACGAACATAACGATCATAACGAACATAACGATCATAACGAACATAACGATCATAACGAACATAACGATCATAACGAACATAACGATCATAACGAACATAACGATCATAACGAACATAACGATCATAACGAACATAACGATCATAACGAACATAACGATCATAACGAACATAACGATCATAACGAACATAACGATCATAACGAACATAACGATCATAACGAACATAACGATCATAACGAACATAACGATCATAACGAACATAACGATCATAACGAACATAACGATCATAACGAACATAACGATCATAACGAACATAACGATCATAACGAACATAACGATCATAACGAACATAACGATCATAACGAACATAACGATCATAACGAACATAACGATCATAACGAACATAACGATCATAACGAACATAACGATCATAACGAACATAACGATCATAACGAACATAACGATCATAACGAACATAACGATCATAACGAACATAACGATCATAACGAACATAACGATCATAACGAACATAACGATCATAACGAACATAACGATCATAACGAACATAACGATCATAACGAACATAACGATCATAACGAACATAACGATCATAACGAACATAACGATCATAACGAACATAACGATCATAACGAACATAACGATCATAACGAACATAACGATCATAACGAACATAACGATCATAACGAACATAACGATCATAACGAACATAACGATCATAACGAACATAACGATCATAAAAACGAACATATAACGAACATAACGATCATAACGACATAAGATCTATACTATCGAACAATCAATCAATCAATTAATCAAAAATCAAACAAGTATGTACGAATCTCAATTGAGTAGGGAGTTACGAAACTCACCCGATGCGATCAAACTAGAGTTACCGCTTCCAAGAATGAGTGAGAGTATCCAAAGGTTTTCAACAATCCCAACCTACTTCATAATCATCAAGTCAACATTTAATAAGCTAAACAACAAAGCCTAACTTGTTTTAGTCATGCCCAAACCCCACAAACGCTTTACGGCTTTCCCGACTAAGACCAAGAACACTTTAGACCGACATTTTTGAAAATGAGTTTGGATCCAGACCAAAAGGATGCAATATTAAGAAAGTAGACTCTCTCACGATTCTAACGATAGGTCATACGCCTAAAACGGCCTTACGGATCAAAAGTTATTAACGTTTGAAAACTGACGCGCAAACTGGTCTCGCGGCGCGAGGAAAGTCCCTGGACACAAAATCAGGTCTTGCGGCGCGAGGGGAAGGGGTCGCGGCGCGAGGGGCTTCAGGACAACAGCTAGACCAGCCAAACATGATCCAAAATGCTACAAAACCTCATTTTTGACTTAGGAATCGATCTAGGATGGTTCAAGACACATTTTGAAGCATAAACAAACATCATTTGACATGAATAAACAAAACCCATTGCATGAATTCGATTCCTAACCTCAACCTAGCTCAAATTCGATCGAATCCAACCCAAGAACATTCAAAAACCCTAATTCGACCTTAAAACCGATTTGATGATTTCTTGAACTAGTTTTGAACATAAATAAGTATAATTTAACATAACCCACCTAAGAATTTCGATCCAAGACACATATTCAAGCATGAATTCGGTCAAAAACACAACCAATGCTCATAAACCCTAATTTGACCCAAAAGAAGAGTTTTGACCCGAATTTGACCAAGATTTCGTGTTATTGACTTGATGACATGCTTATGAACATAAAATGATGATTTTAGGATAGATTTAACTTACCAAAAACTCCACCTAAGTGTTGAACCCGAATTTGACCCGATTTGAATGAATCCTTGCACCTTGAAGCTCAAATTTTTGATATATTGTAGAAATGATGTTGATGATGAAAAACCCTAACAAAATCTTACTTGGATCATTTAATTTAGTGTATTAATTTTAGAGAGACAGAGGAGGATGCAAGAAAACTCTTGCAATAAGTGTAGTGAGAGAAAGAAAGATAGGGAAATGAATGGTTGGTTGGGAGGGTGGGAAGAGATAGGTTGGGTTGGAAGGTGGGTGGGTCATGGGTATGGGTATGGGTCAACTAGATGGGTCATGGGTTGACCCAAGGATACCCAAACACAACTACTAGTTACATTATGCCTTGACTACCGTCGAACATTTAAATTAAACGATCAATTTAACCTCGAATAACGCCTTGAACACAACTTAAACCACGAACAACTCGATCATATATCATCAGTCAATTAATCACATCAAATCGAACACAAAACTAACGGGTCAACGTAAGTCAAAAGTCACGAATGTTACAAACTTTTTCCAGCCATTCCCAAGAAATTATTAGCATTTAATAGTCAACATAGCCACTGCAATAACACACATCATTTTTTTTATCGACTAATGTCAAAAACACACATCATTTCACACCTGCATTACTGTCCTCTAATCCAAAACCCTTTTCCAAGTGATACTTCCATATATTTGCAGCCTCTTTGGAAGACTTAAAAAGTTTTATATCTAATCCCATTAGTCTCAAGCTCTACCACTTTAATAATTTTACCCTCACCTTTCCTTGAAAATGGCTCATATTTCTTTCTTGACAGATCTAATACACGACTGCACCAACTACAAGACCTTAGGATAGCCTAAAAATCAGCATTCATTCTTTCAATATTGCTGCAACAACCCACACCCATACTACTAAACTGTTCAAATAGGCACACCATGCAGAATCAAAAGCTGCCATCTGCCCATCTGTGACCTGATAGTAGTAATAGTGTCTAACCTGAAATTTCCATTAAAATGAACTATAAAAGAAGATGCTATAAATATAATCAAAGAAAATGTCATATTGTTACGTTATAATAAAACATAAACTTACACAATAAGAGAATCACCCGGTCCTTGTTTTTACTAAGCAAAACATGAGAAGTGATCTTCTTAAAATTCTACAAAGAAACACATATAATAAGTTTAATTTACTTAACCTTTCAAAAGAAGATATAAAAGCACAAATGCAGGGAACCGTACCTTACTTGTTTACTTCCTTTTCTACATACTTGGGATGATCTATCACATCCTTTTTCAAAACAACTACTTGTCTAGCAACAATGTGATTTGATTTCGAGAACCAGCAATCAAGAAAATGCAGTGTTATGGTTAAATCATTGTCTATAAAGGTGTTAGTATAAAACTATCTGGTTATTATAGTGTTCAAAATAACGTAGAATTTTCTTATACTTTCTACGAATAAAAGTGATTACACCGCATGCCATTTTATAACTTCACAGAGGACAGACTTATAGATTTCATATGTGGGAAAAACCTTTAATGAGTATTGACTGGCTTCTTGCAACATGTGTCTTTCCCATGGCATCACGAGGTAGAGCAATGTGATGTTTCAACTAAACTGTTCTCAAACACACACATAAAAGAAACTGAGAGATTATCATCAGTATCAACAACAATGCATACTCTACTCATATATCTACAAACTACTCTTACTGATTAGATCCCAATCATTGTCGGTATACTTGTTCAGCTCGACCTTCTGGCTTCTGGTCTGATTCTCGACGTCTATTAACTAAATATACATGGTTAGTAACATAAATGAGTGAAAATCGTAAATAGGTGAAGCAATGCAAAATAATTTTTGCAGGTTGTAATGCAAAAAACTCAAAACAAATGGACAAAAAAAAACACCAAAAGCTAGCTATCAATACGAATAAGAAACTCAAAACAGAAAAAAGCGAACAATGTGCTAAAGACATAATGCAAATACTCATATGAACACTTTTGTGATGAATAAACTCACCAGCAGAAACAACTACAAGATAGTTTATTAATCCCGTCAAAAGAATTACGGATACAATTACCCAAACACCAAATAATTATAACCCATATATAAAAGAAACATACAAAAATATCTACAAACAATAGTAAAATAACTATAACTACAAACATATATTTACCTTGAAGTAAATATAGAATAATAAAATTAATAACATCTTCATCTATCCCCCAATATTACTTACAGCAACAACAACAAATAACAATAATAATATCCAAATAGTATTACTTACCTCTTTACTCCCAACCGTAAATCCCTCCAATCTTTACCCCCAATCGTAAATTGTGGAAAGCCACACTTTTAAAAAAATGCTTTTTTGTACAGCTGCAATTGCAACATGGAAGCAGATATATAGGTGCAACCAAACTTTTATGAAACTTAAAGATGAAATAACTAATAAAACTAACAAAAAAATATAGATAACACCTAATGATAAAATATAGATTATAGATACCTGTGATTTTTGACTGATTTATATTCATTTCTAATTCTGATTATCCCTTCCGCTTTTAACTTCATACTTAATTCTGTTTCTGTTGCGGTTTTCATAGTTGCTGCTCTATTAGCTGCCTGTTGTGCATTCATGGTTTGCTGCATTATAAGAGGCTGGTGAAACTGCATTTGCTGCATTGCAACAACCTGTTGCATCACCATTAGCAAAGAAGATGAATCAAGAGCATAATTAGCAGGCTTCTGAGGTAGTGACTTGGCCATTTCAACATTCAATGGCCGACCTAAAACATCCCTGTTTAACATAAAGCAGTTATATAATTATTCTAAACACAAGTTTTTACCATCATATATAATACTTTATACCACTTAAACGTAAACCAGTCTATAACATAATCTAATTCAACTCTAAGCTGATTCAACCCTAACCTCTTGGAACTAAAACATCCATAGAACTCAGCTATCTTTTAGGTGAGAAACTCAGAAAAGTGAGAACAAAACCTTCTCGAGTAACGCCACTGGCGGAAAAGGAAAAGTTGCATAAGCTACCAGAATTACTATGTTGAAAGTTTCATCATATCCGGGTTCTTGGTTATCAAATTTCCATGTTTTTTATATTGAATTATTGATCAACCACATAATTAGCTCAAATTAGGGTATCTTGTTAAAATAGATCATCCAAGGACGGATGCCTCAGCCCGCCTGCTATAGCATCCCAACCACATACATTATTTTTCACTTCTCACTATGTATAACCAGACTTGTTTTCCACTAATCAAATAAATAAAAGATCATATGATCCTTTTATCACAGACCAACTCACTATAATAAATTACAACTTGAGGAAAAAAACAAAAGTCACAAAATCTAACAGCCGTTGGAATTTGATTTTTGTGCATTTGTTGAAATATAAATTCTTCGAATAGAATAAATTACCAATTTCAATGGCGATTCTTCATGAACAGAGAAACTGAATCCAAACTCGAGCCTCCTTTAAGCCTTCACCATATGTTTCATTTAAGCCTGCAAAATGAACAAACCCAACAATGAATCGGCCTTAAACTTAAATCAAAACCGCTTGGTGTTTCAAGTGAATAGCTACAACAGCAATAAACCCATGACATGTTTCATCTCTTGGGCTTCCACTGCTTAAAAAACCAAATTGACTCCAAGTAACAACACAAGAAATCTCCAAGTAAAAATACAATCAAGAATGTTAGATATTAACAATCTTTAATCTTTTTATTCAAGAAAGTTTGAATAACAAATATAGGTTTGCAAGATTGATCTTTTAATCAGAATTTTACATAACAAAGAAAAACCATAATCTAATCAACAAATATTTGAATAACAAATATCGGTTTACAAGATTAATCTTTTAATCACAATTTTGAACAGCAAAGAAAGACCATATTTTAACAAAGATTTTTTATACTTGTAATCAAGAAAGACTGCAAAAGGGTTATTATACCTTCTTGTTTTCGGCTGCTTCTTTTTGTGCATTGGCGAGTAATTGTGCACAAAAGCTTCTGGTAACAAGACGTGCCAGAAGTTGTTTGCCATCTACCGGTCGGAGAGTGATCAGGTTTCCAATATCACCAAGTGCACGACGGCTTTTGTTTTGTCCGGCCACCGGAGCGACTGCCATGTTCTTCTGCTTCGCCATTCCCACTGCTTCACATTCACAATCACAATAACAAGATTCAATCTTTTATTCAAGAAACTTCAATTGACAAAATACAAAAAACCCATTTACAGAAATATGATATTTAATCAATAAGACATACATCTAATATCAATTATAGATATATATATATATAGTTTTCAATTTCAGATTTTGAATATATATGATGGTGACCCGATTCATATATATATAGAGATTCATATATATATATATAGTTTTCAATTTCAGATTAGATATAATATATGGTGACCTGATTTATAGATGTATGTATACATAATACAGATGTGAGAAAGTGGTGAAAAATTATAAAAGGCCCGCTTTGTAACATCCTAAATTTTAGGCTCGTTAACCTTGTTGTTAGTTATCACTTTGTTGTACTCGACACTTACGGATTTCAGTCATATACTTAATGAAGCAAAGGTTTATATACTAATAATAAGTTAATAATTTATGCAGGCTATAAGGATAACTATGTTATTTAGTCAAATTGTAATAAGGGTAAATTATGCCCAACGAAGAGAGGTTAAGGAGTATTGTGGAACTAGGATAGTTTTAATATATATACTTTCTTATACTCCCGTATAGGTAATATATAATAGTTACAATTTCAGATTTTGAATATATATGATGGTGACCCGATTCATATATATATAGAGATTCATATATATATATAGATTTTCATATATTTGACCCGATTCATATATATATAGAGATTCATATATATATATATAGTTTTCAATTTCAGATTAGATATAATATATGGTGACCTGATTTATAGATGTATGTATACATAATACAGATGTGAGAAAGTGGTGAAAAATTATAAAAGGCCCGCTTTGTAACATCCTAAATTTTAGGCTCGTTAACCTTGTTGTTAGTTATCACTTTGTTGTACTCGACACTTACGGATTTCAGTCATATACTTAATGAAGCAAAGGTTTATATACTAATAATAAGTTAATAATTTATGCAGGCTATAAGGATAACTATGTTATTTAGTCAAATTGTAATAAGGGTAAATTATGCCCAACGAAGAGAGGTTAAGGAGTATTGTGGAACTAGGATAGTTTTAATATATATACTTTCTTATACTCCCGTATAAATATAAAGTTAAAAAAAAAAAAAAAAAAAAAAAAAAAAAAAAAAAAAAAAAAAAAAAAAAAAAAAAAAAAAAAAAAAAAAAAAAAAAAAAAAAAAAAAAAAAAAAAAAAAAAAAAAAAAAAAAAAAAAAAAAAAAAAAAAAAAAAAAAAAAAAAAAAAAAAAAAAAAAAAAAAAAAAAAAAAAAAAAAAAAAAAAAAAAAAAAAAAAAAAAAAAAAAAAAAAAAAAAAAAAAAAAAAAAAAAAAAAAAAAAAAAAAAAAAAAAAAAAAAAAAAAAAAAAAAAAAAAAAAAAAAAAAAAAAAAAAAAAAAAAAAAAAAAAAAAAAAAAAAAAAAAAAAAAAAAAAAAAAAAAAAAAAAAAAAAAAAAAAAAAAAAAAAAAAAAAAAAAAAAAAAAAAAAAAAAAAAAAAAAAAAAAAAAAAAAAAAAAAAAAAAAAAAAAAAAAAAAAAAAAAAAAAAAAAAAAAAAAAAAAAAAAAAAAAAAAAAAAAAAAAAAAAAAAAAAAAAAAAAAAAAAAAAAAGAGTAAAAGTGGTTCAGTAAAAAAAAAAAAAAAAAAAAAAAAAAAAAAAAAAAAAAAAAAAAAAAAAAAAAAAAAAAAAGAGGGTAAATTATGCCCAACGAAGAGAGGTTAAGGAGTATTGTGGAACTAGGATAGTTTTAATATATATACTTTCTTATACTCCCGTATAGGTAATATATAATAGTTACAATAAAAACATTATCACTTTATATATATATATATATATATATATATATATATATATATATATATATATATATATATATATATATATATATATATATATATATATATATATATATATATATATATATATATATATATATATATATATATATATATATATATATATATATATATATATATATATATATATATAGAGCCGTTTCACTATAGTAACCAAATACGAGTGTGTATATTCACGCAAAAGATATATATATATATATGATTTATATATTAGAGATATATATAGAAATATATATAACGGGTTTCATTTATCGAATTCGAATCATTAGATATCGAGTAGAATCTAGTCTTTTCATGTTGAGTTCATAGATATTAAACTGAATCGAAAATACGATGTCGGGTCGATCGCTATAATACCCTAATTGAGACGTCTTAACGATGCATTAAAAATTATACCTCCTGTTAGATGTATAGGATTAATCGATTTTATAGTTTGTTTATGGAGGGTTGATGTCGCAAGGAAGGTGATAACGGGAATGGTAGAATGTTAATTAAAGTCAGGTCCAAAACAATACGAATCTTTTGTTCAACGTATATGTATTTTGAGTTGGACTTTGTAAAACGAAAGGAGACGTACAGAGGTGATCGATGAGACAATATAAAAAGACTGATGTTACTGGGTTGTAGTCTTAATTTGATTGTCATTACTGGTACTTGATGCAACAAGCATGCTAGATTAAATATTCCAAAGTCTAAACTGATTAATAACCTTACAATTTACTTAAAAAAAATCTATGGGGATTAATGTTGTAGATCATGGGTCGTTTAGAGTTTCTAACCTGATCTCCTGACATTCATGTTTATATATAGATTAAAATAATAGTGAATACTACTTAGAGATTAAGATAACATGGCAACTGATGATCAGATAATGTTGGAATTGTTAAGTTGTGATTTAATTAAGATATGTCTCATATTGGTAGGCTGCACATGAGACATAAATATATACATGAAAGAGATCGTGGTTATAATTAGTTAATATACTATATTATGCGATTTTTAGACATGTTACATTCATGGTGTTGATATTAGTCTTCTCGTCCAAATGTTTAGGTGTTCGAATATTTGGAGTAACGAATTGCATTGTGTGGTTATCCTATTTGAGGTAAGATATATCATTTTTGACACGCTGGGGTGCACAACGAAAATAGTGATTTCGTAAAGGTGGTTTAAAACCTTTCTTTCTCATACGCTAGTTTGGGTAATGGGACTTTTGGAGGGTTTCGCGAAATGGGTAGATTTGCATGATTAGGTTGATTTATATTGTTGTTATTATGCTTGTACATGCTGAATTATAGTTGATATTAATGTCGTTTTTAGTTATAAAGTTGTTTTCGTTGGAATGCTAAGTTGTTGAGTTGGTTTGGCTTTTACACTAGTTCACTAGACTTGTGTAGGTTGCCATGTTAACACTGTGCACGATTAGGGCCCTAAACTTAAAGTTGAAATAAAAGTTGCTAAAGTTGATATCGTTGTTAAAATTCGAGTATAAATCTAAGTTGAAAGTGGTAAGCTTATCCCATACTGGAACCGCGTAGGAACCAGTGTGATTTAGTTGGTCAGCGGGAGTAGAGTAGTTGCTTCCAATGGCACGGCCTCGAAGTTTGAGATTAGCTGGGTGACTAGGTCCAGTCACTACAAGTTGCGTAACAGCTTTCTCCTGGATTTGGTTATGCCTATCCTTAACGACACTGATGGACCCCGATAGGACTACCCATCAAGTCGGGTGCAAGGTCCCTTAAAGGCCTTAAAGTCGCCTTTGCACACATTTGTAGTTGTATTCATTGTGGTGACGCGAGTCATCCACCTTTAGTTGTAATAAAAAAAGGGCATAACCTATTGTTGAATAAAGTTGTTGAAGTTGATTAAGTTGCTAGATGGAATACGTAGATAAAGTTGAATATTGTTGATTAAGTCGATAGGCACACGTAGGATTGTTAATCATTCTTATGGGTATTCGATTGCTATATATTGTTGTTGTTGTTACATGCTCGACTGCGTATGATTCTTTATTAAGTTGTTTTAAATTGGCAATCATTTATATTAACCTGTGGTATATCTTACTCGGCTTTAAAGCTGACACTTGTTCTTTTGTTGAAAATGTTGTGCCACCTCAGGTTGATGCTTAGTTGAGATGCAGTTTAGAGTGAGGATGGGTAGAAGATACAGCTGAAGGCTTTTACCTAGACGGCCTCATTTATTCAAACTCGTTTATTATATTTCGTTGACCGTTATCGTTATTTGACGTTTATGGGTTTCATTTGATTATGGTTAGATCCGACGAGTAACACCGTCATTTAAGTTGAACATTTTTATTTTGGAAATATAATAATTGATGGAAACTTCCGCAATACTCTGTGTTTTTTAAAAAAATTTTGAAATCCATATTTTTATATAGTTCGGTGTTACACGCTTTTTATCTCTCTCCATTTTCCCTCTACTCATCTTTCTTCTCACTTTCAAAAATTAAAAGGCCCGTTTTTTTTCTAAATATATAAATATTACTACACTCTTTTTACACCTCCAAAAACACACCATTTTCATCACCCTATATGTGATACTTCCAATGTGGCAACATCCATAGCTTGACATCACACAAAAGTGATGTCACCGGGGTTGTCTCCTTTAGTTTGAAAAATTGAAAAGGGAGATGGTACTTAAAATGCCAAATTAGACCTCTGATCATCGAGAAACCACCAAAAGCCATCATGCCGTCTTGCGAGTATGACATAGTTGAGTACTAAATGCAGATATTGGCAACTAGAAATCTCCAACTAAGGTGCAATTTCTAGCTGATTTCAGGCTTAATGATTATTTTTCAAATTATCAGAATCAATATCAAATGTTACATTTCATACATCAATCATATCACGAAAACATAACTTGCAACTTCACGTTCAACCAATAGAATCAGATGCAAATTAATTTATAGACGACACCTGAATACATGGTTTTCAAATCGCAAAATCATCCTTGGGTGAAAGTGGGGTGTGTTTAGTCGCTTGACCACAACTAGTTAAAAAAACAAAACCTGATATAAACACACCCATCCACAACGCACTGGCATACAATGAAGACATCCCACTAATCACATTTCTGTGACGACGGTTCCAGTATTGTCCATTAGACCATTACTGAAACTGTATACCCCTTCTAATATTCGGTCCATAAGCCTTCAACTGCAGCTTCATTATACCGTAAACCCTGCTGAAAGAGGGAACATATGTTCTACTTCTCTTTAATTTCTTGATGGATCACAATCCAGTACACTGCCATGTTGTTGCCATTACTTCTAAGCCTTCTACATCTTTCGCTACTATCATCAGAATAAATGAGCTGAAACACTAATACATATAGATACGGAAACTAACATGGAAGATAATTCAACAGATAATAAACCACCATACATCCGTTGTCAAAATAAGTTGCAGCCCTTATACCACAACCATTTATACTCCTTTCCCTTCAAAGGGTGCATCATTCTATTTCCACTTCTTGCATATAGAAACCCAAATATGTTCCACATTTGTCACCTGCATAGATTAACCCTAACACATGAATATGTATAAATTAAGAGATTGTAATAGGAAAGGACTCTTGATCCAAGTTTCAATCAAACAAAGAGTACTGCGTGAGAAGATCTTTATTAACAATCGAAAGCATAGACTCTAAGGCTACAGCTTAGGTTCGAAACAGATGTTAGAAGAAATGATGTACTTTCGAAAACCAGCTGAAAACAAATCTGTACGTGACAGGTTAAATTGACAGCAATTTACGCATACCACATAAGCATCTCGGATTAAAGTTCACGAGCACTGCTATACATATAACTGAAAATACTAGTAAACAGGGGGTGCTCACTGCTCGATACTATTATAGTACAACAACCCTTTTTTTATGTATTTAACAGGTCTGCTAACAAAATGGGTCAAAAGTCACCAGAGTTAATTTAAATGCTTACAACCTCTTAAAAAATCACATTTGCTTTTCAAATTAACTTTCGGGATCACTCTAGATGCTCTAAAGTCTAACCTCCCACTATGATACGATATTTCATTTCAAAAAAAAAAAAAAAAAGCTTACCCTCATAACTTCAGAACCCAAACCAGCCCTTTGTTATCCCAATTTTATCTTATCAATAACATCTGCCGTTCTAAAAATAAAACTAACTCGAAAAAATGTATGACTTGCCAACAGCTACTAACACCCAATAAAACACCAGAAATTATGAATCTAGGCACAAGCAAATAGAACAAACTACCACTCAACCAAAGCTACATTACCTTTGAGCTTGACGAATCAAAGTATCTAGCATGAGGCCAACCCAAACCATACTTGATACACAAACGAAAAACAGAACCAAATACAAACTTGAAAGCTCACACCCAAATGAAACGAGCAAAATTCTCATGAGCCTAGAAATCGATACAACAAAAAAGTAGCATACCCAAACCCACCAAGCTGAAACCAACTTACCTCAGACCTGGGTCGAAACTGAACAGAGCCACTCCATCTGAACTGACACGAACTTTGGTCGTTGCACAACTCAGCCCAAAAGTACCAAATAACACAGAGCAAAATTTCCAAGGGACTCAAGTTGCTGAAAAAGAGTTTCAATTCAAAGATCAACCCTTATTTTCCTTGCCAACATCTATGAACCATACACAAATACAATCAAAAAGGAAAACGATGATCTCTCATTGAGATGAAGTATCAAAATATCACACCCCAACTATGGCAGAAACTTGGGATGCTATTGAAAAATTGAAACACATGGAATATTGCATAGAGATATACTGTAATGCAACTATATACTGTATTATACATATAATATCAAATATAGCAACCATAACAGAATAAAAAAATGAAGTGATTATACATATACTATATAGGGCATCAAACAAGAATAAATATTATCCTACAACCCTTTGATTTCTCAAAATTTTAAATATGTCGTTTCATGTTTTCTATATATAAATAAATTAACAGTTAAAATTGTAACATTAACAGTACTAGCAACAAAATACAAACCAAAACTTGGAAACATAAAAAGTAACTTCCATGGTTGTTTTTCACCTTTCCAAGCTCAACAAGCACCATGAGCAAAGCTTCACCCATCTCGGAAGCATCAGCCTCTGTTTGATTCATACTCCATGATGCATAGACCATCCAAGCATGATCGAGCTTTTGGTTGGGACGAACCACAACCGAGCCAGGGACCTCTGCATCACGACAAGTCACCAACCCGTCACTCTTCTCCCCATAACGAAGGAGAACCGACACAGCCATTGCAGCCAAGAAAGGAAAGACCACTGGAACCGACCCATCACTCACGGGATCCATGTCTTAAGAAGGAAAGCTTATGAAGCTCCACGTGTGCTATGTGGGACATCATTGATATAACCCCGGGTCCCACATTGGCTTCTGAGCGAAACGAGACGAGTGTCTGATGAACTGCTTACTCTTCTCATACGTTAGATCCTCAAGAGACCTTATGTCACCCTGCATAAAAGATACATCATAAACCAACTCTGGTTTTATCAAAATTCAAATATTGGGGTGTTTGGATTTTCGCTCGGAAACTGATTGTGATTACGTTGGTTTGAACTTTTAATAATCAGTGTTCACACATTAGCGGTCATTTTTTTGTCCCTATTAGAACATTTATCGTAAGTTCAATGGAAAAAGGTTTACCTTGATAATCTTGCAGACTATGAGTTCCATGATCTTCCAGGTCTCTTTATCAGCAATCTGGCCTTCGCACATCATATCAGAGGTAACTGGGGTTCCACCATAAGGGCTCTGCACCAGCGCTAAACCTGAAACTTTACCTTTCAAATCACACCAATAGAACGATAATGCAGTAGTAGCATCCACTCCACCCTTGCTATGACCAAGCAAAATCACATGTTTTCCCAAGCCCCAATAGATTTCTTCTATATATTGTTTCAACACCCACGAATTGTACTCCACTGATACCTTGCTCACACAAACCGACTAAAATCAATACAAAGAGTATTTGTGTATTAACACCATGAATAAGATGTAGCAATTTCAACTCATTTACTAATGAATGGGTCGATCCAGTTCAAGTTTTGATCTGGGTAAAAAATTCAAAATCAAACAAATAGCGTTAAAAGCAAACAGCAAAAATGAGTTGAATGGGTTGAAAGTCATTTGACATGTAATACTAATGCACTAAAATCTATTAAAAGTTATTATGAGAAAAAAAAAGTAATTTATATGAAAATTCCATCATTTGGACAAAATGCCCAAAACCCATAAAAATCCTGTTTGACCCACTATCCAATCCACCTGGCCTGTCCATTTTGCCGACTCTACTAGATACCATCCTAATCCAATCATAAATAAAAACAAACAACTTATGAATCTAGCGCACAAACAAATAGAAGAAACTACCACTCAACCAAAGCTATATTACCTTTGAGCTTGACGAATCAAAGTATCTAGCATGAGGCCAACCCAAACCATACTTGATACACAAACGAAAAACAGAACCAAATACAAACTTGAAAGCTCAGACCCAAATGACACGGGCAAAATTCTCATTAGCCTAGAAATCAATACAACAACAGAGTACATGAACTTGGGTCGCTGCACAACTCAGCCCAAAAGTACGGAAACACAGAGCAAAATTTCCATAAGACTCGAGTTGCTGAAAAGAATTGAATAATTACTGAAAAATTAATTCAAATTAGATCAACCCTTATTTTCCATGCCAACAAACATGAACCGTATATAAATACAATCAAAACAGCAAACGATGATCTCGTTAAAGTATCAAAACATGTGAAAGACATGATGAGAATAAAAAAGCAAAATGATTGAAAGAGAAATATAACATCATACACACTCTCACACTCGAAGATAAATCAATTTGCCAGACCACCATGAAACCTCACCATGGTAGACTCAAGGTGATAAAACCAGTAGGTACATGACATGTTAGGATTTGTAACCTGTGATCAATACTTCAATAACAAAAACTACAATTAGTAAATTTGATATGGCTCGAATCAGTAAATGAACCAGAACAAAAAGGATCAAACAGCCATAGCTGCAAACTCTAGTTGCATTCATGGTAGCAATTAATTACAGATGAAAAAATACAATATATTTCTACACACGACAGCTAAAAATTACTCCGCCAAGATACGGATGATCTAATCTTTGGCTCATTAACACAAGTGTTTGACCCACTTGTGTTAAAATTACTCCGCCAAGATACGGATGGTCAAACAAAACCATCACCATGATGACCTAGCTGTCAGACATCTCGATGTCCTCATAAAAGGTCTGAAGTTCAAAACTTGAACCTCTTAGGCAAACATAATGGAAAGGGCCAGGTAAAAGGGTTCGAAAACGGTCAAGGAACCCGGTTAGTCCATCTACATCTGAGTCAAAAGACTAGCCCTCCCAGGTCAGGAAAAATACCTCGGTTTACTGGTTCTACCAAAGATATCTATAAATACTTTGATCAAAACTAACTGTAGCAATAGTTAAATTAAAAAAAAAAAAAAAAGGTACTTGAATCACATGCACCCTATATAACCAAAGTTTAAAAAACATTTACTTATATAATAATAATAAAATAAATAAGGGCTCAGATCTGTAAAAAAGAATCGTGTAAAGTGGATAAAACCGCCATGGCTGCAATCAATGCAAAATTAACTACCCCACCAAGATACGGCTAAATCTCAAACTTTATCCAATTTTTTTAACTCAGACGATCATCACAATGTACATCATCACAGCCCCATTTACCATATAATTTAGAGTAAAATGCACAAATAGTCCCTGTGGTTCGCAATAAAAAAAATAATAATGGATTGAATATGATACATGTAAACAACACCACCTTTCCGTCCTACCATTCTATACCATTACATTATACATTACATGTATATGTGTGTATGTATATGTGAATGGTTCTCGCATGAACCTTTCCCTATATGTATATATATATATATATGATAATGATAATTTAAAGGGTTGTTGTTTTGGGGAGACAGAATAAGAAAATCATAAGCGGCAGAGGGGGGTTAACAACCCTTGGAAAAACATCCTCTTCCCTCCGCTCTGCTTCATTTCATTTCATTTGATCGTCTGAGTTATGTTTTTGTCTGTCCCCAAGCCCTAATTGGAACACCATGATCACTCTATAAATCAATTTACTCTTGTTCTTTTTATGAATTTACAGTTTTCTCCCTGGTCTCGTATTTTTTTTTTTAGGCACGTACACATCATTCATAAGGTCAATTCAAACCTCATCATACCAAAAGTATTTATAATTGGGTAGTCAGTTGTCTAAATTGAATTCTATTACATCCAAACTGAGTTGGCTAAACCCGTGTTTGACAAGACTTGAACCCATACAAGGGGAAAATTTTGGATGTCTTTAACCAGTTGAGCTGACTTTTATTGGCTGGTACTTTTATTACCTTGTCTTCAAAGATAGTTTGTTATATCATACTTTTAAAAGAGAAAATAACCTCAATACTTAATTTTTTCTAAAAATATATCAATTTATCAAACTTTTTTTAAATTTTCACAAAATACCCAACAAAATCGCAATAAAATACAAAAATCGCATAGAGATTCTCTAAATCGCATAAAGATTATCAAAATCGCAATGAGATTGTAAGAATTGCTATGAGATTTTGTAAAATCGCAATGAGATTCTTAAGTTCTTTATGAGACTTATAAGTTCTTTATAAGATTGATAGGTTCTTTATGCGATTTACTGGTTCTTTATGCGATTTATAGGTTCTTTATGCAATTTATAGATTATTTATGCGATTTATAGGTTGTTTATGCGATTTATATCTTGTTGTACATTGTGATGACATAAAGAACTTATAAAATCTCATAAAGAACTTATAGTCTCATAAAGAACTTAAGAATCGCATAAAGAACTTATAAATCTCATAAAGAACTTATAAATCTCATAAAGAACTTAAGAATCTCATAAAGAACTTAAGAATCACATAAAAAACTTATAAATCTCATTGCGATTTTACATTATCTCATAGCGATTTTTACAATCTCATTGCGACTTTGATAATCTTTATGTGATTTAGAGAATCTCTATGCGATTTTTGTATGTTATTGCGATTTTGTTAGGTAACTTGTGAAAAATTCAAAATAAAAATGGATAAATTGATATAATTTTCGAAAAATTTAGGTATTGATGTTATTTTCTCTTTAAAATTCATGGTATTCACATGTTTGACTAAATGGTTAAAACGCTTTCCTTAAACTATGTCTTAAATGAAGTTTTGCATTGCTAAGTTGCTATAGTACTAATAATAGCCGACACCAAAGAGCCTGTAGTCCCATGGTAGATAGTAGATACATTATAACTATGTGGGGCTGTGTGAAATTAAGTATATGCCTTTTAAAATATGGACAGTGATTTAAGGTTTTTTTTGCCAGGTTGCTAAGGATGATTATTCAAGTGTTAGTCTGGCTAATCATCTTGGTGGATGTATTTCTGATAATGTTCGAATGTCTGCTAACTGGATTTCTGAGGAAATGATCAAATGCATCTCGAGCATATATGGTCAAATTGCCGACCGACCCTTGTTTAGCACATGGAGTCCCAATTGTGAACCATCATCAGAGTTCAGTGGATCCTACTTTACCACAGCTGAAGTTCAAGATTTCTGCAAGAATACTCAACGGCTAAGTAGTGTTGAGCACAAACAACGTAAATTCAGGCAAGTATCTTGAACGCGTTGGCTTTTATATCCGAACCCACATTTCAAATCATCAAACTTGACTTTCATTTGAAGAAAAACAACATTTTTTGACCATATGAAAATATAATTCTACACATTGAAACAATGTGCCGTTGTAATAGAAAGTTAAAAGCACTTCCATAATGTTTAAACTTTAAAGTTGCATTCTTATTTGGCTTTTTAAATACGATGGTAGTTTTTGCAATGAAAAGTCAAGTACTGCGTATGATAATTTAAGATATCATAAAGTTTTTTGGTTCTGATGCATATGGTAGGAAAAATCTTGTGCTTTAGAAATCGTAAACACCCTTAACAATATCATTTTACAGGTAATAAAGGCACATTGATATAATAAATCTAAGGTTTGAAACTAATAAATTTACCATAAAATCACATTAAACATAAAAATAGTAATAAAGGTGGTTTTTTGAAGTGATTTCCTAATTAAAAAAAAAAAAGAAAAAAAAAAGGGTGCCTAGAAGTCAAGAACAACTGAACAAGTTCATCTTTGGAGTCAGAAAAGTAATGGAGAAGATATTGGGCTACCCGAATAGCAGCGACCCACCCACCAAACAAAGCAACATGGACACGAAGCTGCTTTAATGCTACTTCTTTGTCTAGTTTTCTCATAAACATTCTTGGAAACATCTTTGATCGATGATCTCCCTGTCTTTGTATTTTTTTTCTCAGATTATCTATCTGTGAATGTACATAGAGGGGCAGGTTATTTAGAGTCCAAAAAGGGTCCATATAACTTACACATGTGTAAGTCGTGGTGGCGGTGGTCGCCGTCGCCGGAAAATCATGGTGGTGGTCGGAGATGATGGTGGTGGTGGTGCTTACATATGTGTAAGTTGAGTTGTAAAACTTACACATGTGTAAGTTAACTTACATATGTGTAAGTCGTGGTGGCGGTGGTCGCCGTCGCCGGAAAATCATGGTGGTGGTCGGAGATGATGGTGGTGGTGGTAGGAGGTGGTTGGGATTTGAGGAGATGAAAGAAAATCAATCGACCCTTTTTGAACTCAAAATAAGGTGGACTCAAAATAACTTTTCCCTGTATATAGATTGTAACTTTGTAAGTAATAATGATATGATTTTTGGGATGTAAAGGATCCCATATATGGTTGGCCCATACGGCTCATTTAATTTTATTTTATATACCATATTTTTTTACTAGTTTATTTTGTATAGTTTGGATCCATTATCTTTCCAGTGAATATCTATGTTACTTTCTAATATTATGTCTAGTGCCAACTTTTATTTGATATCATGTATTGTTGAGTGGGTTTCGAGGGACCTTCCCCGATGAAACGGCGAGTGATGAAGTATTTGCAGTGGAAGTGGTCAGAATGGTAACCATGGTAGGAAGTGCGGGCAATGGTCGAGATGGCATCGACGGTTGTAAGAGGCATATGGCAACACTTTTTCTAGCGGTGCGACGAATACGAGATTCATCAACGGCATTTTCTTCCTCCTCGGTGGGCTTTACTTCCACGTGTTCGGAGTGGTCCGGATCGTTATCGGATAACGTGAGGGTGTGTTTGAAATTCGCTGAGATGCTTTTAATGGATATCGAGAGTGTGGTTTAATTGGTTATTGTTTGTAGGCATAGTTTTCATCAATCTTCAACAAAACAAAACCATTTTCACTTTTTTGGGTTCAACGAACAGTTATTGTCATGACAAGAATATGTAGCCGTTCTCTTCCTTCATAGTAGCCATTTATACTTATTCCATTAATTTTTTTTAATTATGTTCATTTTGCAACATTTCATGATCGACTTATAAATTAACTGGATAATCATATATCTACCGTGATTTGTAATCCATTAAAGCGGAGATCAAAACAACAAGAAGCGAATACTTTCGATTAAAGGAGGCCTAGAGGATGGGTAAACCCGATCCTCAGTCTCGGTACATTTTCGAAAAGGTTAAATTTTTTGAAAATTTGTATATCTATAACTATATATTATTTAATAAATGTATAATAATGTATTATATATATATATTATATATATATATATATATATATATATAATATATATATATATATATATAAATGAAGGGCATGTATTTGATTTTATTTTTTTGTTATGTTATAACGTTAGTTGTCATTTATTTAATAAATGTATAATAATGTATTATATATATATATATTATATATATATATAAATGAAGGGCATGTATTTAATAAATGTATAATAATGTCATATATACTTGAAGTCGTTAGGAGTTAAAGACATTTTTTCCCCGACTCGAACTGGGTATTTCAATTCTTAAAGCCGCCACTACTTTCAATAGCGCACTATGTTTGAACAGTAAAACATGGTTTTGGGTTTGTAAATTAGCTAATTAGTCCTCCAACCTTTTCAATACTTAAAATACATGTCATTGCTAAAGTTAATATCTATTTTATAAAAGAATTTAAGATAATCCTATTACCCGTCCTAAACCTACATATTTGGAACCAAAACCGACCCAATAATGTCGGGTCTTGAATTTCTCAATTCGGGTTTTTCCCATCCCTAGCTATAGCCTATATGGCTCAAAGAGGCCGGGGTATACTAAGGGCTTGTTGGATTCCTAAAATATCAAACAATTCAAAATTAGTTATGAGAAATATCCAAATATTAGATCATATATAAATATGAATGACTTCATTTCATATGTAAACAATAAAAAAGTTTATATGATGATAATAAAAAAGAAATTGTTAAAACCATGTAAAATTACATAGAACTTTATATATTCATTTAGAAAAGTGCTAACTTGGCTAGAATGACCATGTCTAATATGTTGACATCAAGAGTTTAAAGCAGTTTATCTAATATCTAATATCTTCACCGACGGAATGCTTTTGGCACTTCATCCAAAATAGAGTTTAAGGCTCCGGCGGAAGGGTATGCATTTGCATACCCTAAGCAAAAAAAATCTAATTTTTTTTTATGTATAATAATTTCTGATAAAAGAATTTATAGTGTATATCTTAAAAAAATTTGATACATAATACACTGTATTCTTGAGTATGAAACAAAGGAAAATAAAAAGAAAAGAAAGGGTTGGAAAAAAAAAGAAAGAAAAAGAAATGAAAGGAACAAAATAGTAAATGTAAAAAGCATTGTTGGTTTGAAGAGAAACTCAAGGGAAAAAAATGGTAAATAGTTTATTAAATTTTTGACTTAGAAGGGGAAAAAAAAAGCAAAAGACAAAACGTACATGGAAGATACCGTCCAAACATCTTTTTCAAACGAGCAGTTTGCATCGGTTGGCGTGGTTATTTGGATCAAAGTTTGTATTCTATCCTGTGCTGTTTGTCCAGAAATTGAAGTGAGAGACTGTCCCAACCATTCACGCTTCTGGTAGATGTCTTTCCATAATTGTTCATACACGTGAGAGCCAAAACATTTTTCCATTCTAAAAATGATGGACAATGCCACACCACCTAAAAATCCTCAAAGTCATTCATGTCGATACAAACCACAATGGCTATACTGGTCAATGTGATCAACCGGAGGTTCCAACAGTCAACAAATGGAGCCCCGATTTCGTCAACGTGACCACTGTCAAACTCTAAAACTCCGTTAAATTTGTCGGATGTTGTTATCACCATGTACAACTTTTGGGACTCTTTCCTGTTCATGTTGTCGATCCAACTCGTTGTTTGATCGAGAATGGATATAGTTGTGTTATTTGAAACCAGTAAGCGTTCATTATATTTCACAATACAAGGGACATGATCTCGGACAACCAAAGCTTGAACCGCAGGTGGACGAAAGAAATACCTTTCTACAAAGATTGCAAAAGGCGCACAAACAAACCAAGCTAAACGGTTCCCAGAAAAACCAACACCTTTTGCATGACAATGCATCCATATAAAACAATTTTTAAAGTTTTTTTTTTGTTAAATAATTTTAAGAAAATCCTAAACCATGTAACTTTTACATCTTTTATATTATAAATAGAAAACAACTCTACCCAATCATGGTGCAATGTGAATGCATCCCTAAAGGATCCATAAAAAATACCGACACATTTGTACGCAATGAAAAAACAGAATCTACATCCTATAATGTCACACCCCGTTGTAGCGGAAATACAGGGTTAACAAGTAATTGCGTACTAATCAGAAGGTAAATAGAGATTACATCCATTAATCCAAATACGAGTTTATTACAAGTATAATCGTTCGGAAGTGGACCCAATACACGGATACAAACTATCCTCAATTGGAAATGGGCCCACTAAATACAAATATAACATATGGACTGCTAAGTACAATTAGGACTAAATAAAGCTATAGTCCTCAGAGGTCTGACGCTAATTGTACGTCCAATGTTCAAAAGATGGCTTCAAAATGCCATATACGCTTCCAAATACTTACTGTTGGTTCCCTGAAAAAGCATGAAATTTGAGAGGATCAACTATCGAAATAGTTGGTGAGTTTACAGTATGTTTGACCAAATGTTTATCCGTCATTGATACAACACAATGACCTATAGTTATAAAAGACCAGGCAGTTAGAATACAACATCTAACAATACTTTTATTTCAAAAACAGTCGGTATATCTAGATCCGACCTTTTATACAAGACTGTCAGTATATCTAGATCTGACAACTCTTATATCACAATTTATAACAAGATAGTCAGTATATCAAATCTGAACTCATCTTATATCACATCAATCAGTATATCTAGATCTGATGACAGCATATGACAGTCAGAATACAACATCCGACAGTATCAGCCAATATGCCTCGCACAGGTTTCCGATCCATGTGGGTGCGGACCTTAACCAAGACAGTCAGAATACAACATCCGACAATTTACAAATAGGGGGAAACATTTTAGTTTGTCAAACACAAGAAACCATTTTAATCAGCCATCACACGGCAATCCAACGTCATTTTATCCAACATTTAATAAATGACACGTATACACATTTTCGACAGCCCAACATGGCAAATTTAAGTCAAATGATTTAAGCATCCATATCACATGGCATACACAAAACAATCATTTATTTAATAAATAGTGTATACAACAGTACATGCTTTTCAGGCCCAAAGTAAAAGGAAAAGGGCGCCATAAACTCACCTTAGCGATCTAAATGCTAAAAGGTATAAGGTAGCTCGAGAAGATCCACAGTCAATTCTCCTGGTTATCCAAAACCTATGATATCATTACCAATAATGAGGATCAAATCCTTGACGACGAGTATCCTACGTACCACTACTTAGCTATAGACCCTAGAATGCCATAACTGAGAACGTGTTTCAAATATTTATTTTACCAATTATAGGTAGATCAAATTATTTAGACTTACGGCTTAAAAGTTATTAACGTTTAAAAATTTGTCGCGCATAAAAAAAATCCCAGTACATAAACACTGCGCCGCAGTGAGCCAGAAACATGCTCACTGCGCCGCAGTGGCCTAAGTCGAGACCAGGCCAGAGTCTGGGCACTGCGCCGCAGTGGGGCTAACCCATGCCACTGCGCCGCAGTGGCCAGGTTCTGCAGCCAGCACCAGCAGCTCCTAGTGCAGAACCCCAAACCAAAACACTTCAATTTCGACCCAAAACGACTTGCAAGAGTTTGTAACTAAATTTGAAGCAAAACTAAACATCACTAACCATAATTACACACAATCCAACTCATAATTTCATCCATAACATTACTAAATCTTCCGAAACGATCCAATCAAACTAAAACCCTAATTAAACCCTAAATACAATTTAAATTGTTTTAGGCCATGTAAAAGCTCGAAATGACTAGAAAAGAGTAAGTAAACATAAATAGACGCAAAAAGTATGATTTAGACTTACCAAAATTTGTTCTTGAATTAAAAGGATGAAGATGGTGATAATGATGCAAATACCAAATAATAGCTTTAAAATCCTTCAATCTTTCCTTTGCAAATCTGATTTAGAAGAATGATAGGGAGATTGAGAGTATTTGGAAAATGTTTGAGTGATTTGTGTTGTGTTTGTGTGGTGTGTGTGTGTGTCGACTAGAACAAAAGAAAAGGGATGATGGGGGTGATGGGTGTTTCCCTCCCAGCCTTTCAAACAAAATTAAGCCCATGTGGCTTCTTTTTGATATTTTTAATACCCTTAATTTGGTAAAATGCTTACGATTAATTACCGTTTGACCTAAAAGTCAAAATATAAGGTAAAGGTATTTTCCCCCGTCTTATTTTAGTTAAGACAAGAAATTAAAATTAAATAAACTAAACTTTTAGAAATGTTTAGTTCAGACAGTCTATTTACTGTGTTAAATTTTAACATTTAAATCTTTATTTAACGATATTTTTAGACTCGGCATTCGTCTAAATAGCTAATAGTCTACGTCATAAGGACACGTCTAATTGAACTATATCAAATGTTCAATCAACTAATAATTTCCACGTCATAATCTCTAAATTAGACGAAATTATAAATAATGATCGAGATTAGGACTAACCCGATGTTAATTAATCACGAGTTGTCACAGCATCCCCGACTTCTAAGGATTTCGTCCCGAAATCAAGTCTTGCTTAGTAAAAAGATGGGGATACTTATTCCTCATATAATCCTCACGTTCCCAAGTCGAGTCTGGCCCGTGTTTTGAGTTCCAACGAACTTTGACCAACTTGATACGACTTCGTCTAAGCTGTTTGAGCTGTTGGTCTATAATTTCAACAGGCTCCTCTACAAATTGAAGAGAGTCATTCACTTGCAACTCTTCACAGGTACAACCAACGTTTCATCAGTTAAACATTTCTTTAGATTCGATATATGAAATGTGGGATGAACATGCTCAAGCTCCTGGGGTAATCGAGCTTATAAGCCACGGAACCAATCCTTCGAACAATTTCGAATGGTCCGATATAACGAGGACTAAGTTTCCTCTCACGCCAAAGCGTGCAGTGCCCTTCCAAGGTGACACTTTCAACATAACTTTATCACCCACTTGAAACTCAAGGGGTTCCTTCTACGATCTGCATAGCTCTTCTGGCGATCCTGAGCCGCCTTCAGCCGTGCCCTAATTTCAACAATCTGGTCAGTAGTCTTCTGAACCAGCCCATACTTGTACAAACGACGCTCACCAGCATCTAGCCAACAAACAGGCGATCTACATTTTCGTCCGTACAAAGCCTCAAAAGGGGCACACTTTATGCTTGTGTGATAGCTGTTATTATATGAAAATTCAGCTAACGGCAAAAAGGTATCCCAACTACCTTTAAAATCAATTACACATGCCCGAAGCATGTCTTCTAACGTCTGAATGGTACGCTCACTTTGCCCGTCCATCTGTGGATGGTAAGCCGTACTCAATTTCAACTGAGTGCCCAAAGCGTCTTGAAAATATCTCCATGATTGTGAAGTAAAACGACCATCACGATCCGAGATAATAGACACAGGAACGCCATGAAGTGACACGATCTTCTCAATATATAATTGGGACAATTTCTTTATTTTCCAATTCTCCCGTATGGGAATGAAGTGTGCAGACTTCGTCAATCGGTCAACAATGACCCAAATAGTATCGTAACCCTTCAAGGTTCGAGGCAACTTTGTAATGAAGTCCATAGTAATCTGTTCCCATTTCCAGTCAGGAATCTGGGGTTGTTGGAGCAGTCCAGAAGGCTTTTGGTGCTCTGCCTTAACCATTGAACAATTTAAACACTTTGAAACATACGTGGCAATATCTCTTTTCATACCAGGCCACCAATAAAAATCCTTTAATCCGTGGTACATTTTGTCAGCACCAGGATGGATTGAATACTTAGATCGATGACTCTCGTTCATCAAGAGTTCTCTAAGTCCATTATACTTGGAATCCACACTCTGCCCTTGACATGTCGGATCCCATCACCATCCAATTCAAATAACCGTTCAGCATCCCACAAGGCTTCCTTCTCAATACGCCCTGGTTGTAAGGCCTCATTCTGATCATCCAACACTCTATCCCTTAAGGATGAGCCAAGGTAAGAACTTGCTCTTGTTATGACAGATAGTGAAATTCTATCTTTTCGACTTAACGCGTCAGCAACGACATTTGCTTTACCGGGATGATACTTGAGTTCACAATCATAATCACTGAGTAATTCTACCCATCTTCTTTGTCGCATATTCAGCATTTTCTGATCAAAGATATGCTGAAGACTTTTGTGATCTGTGAATACCGTACACTTTGTACCATACAAATAGTGCCTCCAAATCTTTAAGGCAAAAACAACCGCTCCGAGTTCAAGATCGTGGGTTGTGTAATTCTTTTCGTGGATCTTGAGCTGTCTAGAAGCGTAAGCAATGACCTTACCTTCCTGCATAAGCACACATCCCATGCCTTGATGTGATGCGTCACAGTATACCACGAAATTTTCAACTCCATTTGGTAATGCTAAAATAGGAGCATTACAGAGCTTGTCTTTTAACGTTTGAAATGCTTCTTCCTGGGCATCCTGCCAAATAAACTCCTTAGTCTTTTGAGTTAATAGAGTCAAAGGTTGAGCAACCTTAGAGAAATTCTCAATAAATCTCCTGTAATAGCCAGCCAGTCCAAGAAATTGACGGATCTCCGTCGGAGTCTTTGGGGCTTCCCATTTCTTTATCGCCTCGACCTTAGATGGGTCCACATGGATTCCATCTGCATTTACTACATGACCCAAAAAGTGTACTTCTCTAATCCAGAATTCACATTTTGAGAATTTAGCGTACAACTGCTGATCCTTGAGTAGTTGCAGAATTGTTCTCAGATGACCTTCATGTTCGTCTTCATTCCTTGAGTATATCAGTATGTCGTCAATAAATACAATGACAAACTTGTCAAGATACGGTCGACATACTCGATTCATTAGGTCCATAACACAGCAGGTGCATTGGTTAAGCCAAATGGCATAACCAAAAACTCATAATGCCCATAACGAGTTCTGAAAGCTGTTTTAGGAACGTCCGTCTCTCTGACTCTGAGTTGATGATACCCAGATCTGAGATCAATCTTGGAAAAGTGTGATGCACCTTCCAATTGGTCAAACAAGTCGTCAATACGAGGCAAAGGGTACCTGTTCTTGACAGTCAACTTGTTCAATTCTCTGTAATCAATACACATCCGCATAGAGCCGTCTTTCTTCTTCACAAATAGGATTGGAGCTCCCCAAGGTGATGAACTTGGACGATTAGTCCTTTAGCTAACAACTCTTGAAGTTGTTCGGACAATTCTTGCATCTCTGATACCAATTTTTGTCACACCCCGTTGTAGCGGAAATACAGGGTTAACAAGTAATTGCGTACTAATCAGAAGGTAAATAGAGATTACATCCATTAATCCAAATACGAGTTTATTACAAGTATAATCGTTCGGAAGTGGGCCCCAATACACGGATACAAACTATCCTCAATTGGAAATGGGCCCACTAAATACAAATATAACATATGGACTGCTAAGTACAATTAGGACTAAATAAAGCTATAGTCCTCAGAGGTCTGACGCTAATTGTACGTCCAATGTTCAAAAGATGGCTTCAAAATGCCATATACGCTTCCAAATACTTACTGTTGGTTCCCTGAAAAGCATGAAATTTGAGAGGATCAACTATCGAAATAGTTGGTGAGTTTACAGTATGTTTGACCAAATGTTTATCCGTCATTGATACAACACAATGACCTATAGTTATAAAAGACCAGGCAGTTAGAATACAACATCTAACAATACTTTTATTTCAAAAACAGTCGGTATATCTAGATCCGACCTTTTATACAAGACTGTCAGTATATCTAGATCTGACAACTCTTATATCACAATTTATAACAAGATAGTCAGTATATCAAATCTGAACTCATCTTATATCACGTCAATCAGTATATCTAGATCTGATGACAGCATATGACAGTCAGAATACAACATCCGACAGTATCAGCCAATATGCCTCGCACAGGTTTCCGATCCATGTGGGTGCGGACCTTAACCAAGACAGTCAGAATACAACATCCGACAATTTACAAATAGGGGGAAACATTTTAGTTTGTCAAACACAAGAAACCATTTTAATCAGCCATCACACGGCAATCCAACGTCATTTTATCCAACATTTAATAAATGGCACGTATACACATTTTCGACAGCCCAACATGGCAAATTTAAGTCAAATGATTTAAGCATCCATATCACATGGCATACACAAAAACAATCATTTATTTAATAAATAGTGTATACAACAGTACATGCTTTTCAGGCCCAAAGTAAAAGGAAAAGGGCACCATAAACTCACCTTAGCGATCTAATGCTAAAAGGTATAATGTAGCTCGAGAAGATCCACAGTCAATTCTCCTGGTTATCCAAAACCTATGATATCATTACCAATAATGAGGATCAAATCCCTTGACGACGAGTATCCTACGTACCACTACTTAGCTATAGATCCTAGAATGCCATAACTGAGAACGTGTTTCAAATATTTATTTTACCAATTATAGGTAGATCAAATTATTTAGACTTACGGCTTAAAAGTTATTAACGTTTAAAAATTTGTCGCGCATAAAAATCCCAGTACATAAACACTGCGCCGCAGTGAGCCAGAAACATGCTCACTGCGCCGCAGTGGCCTAAGTCGAGACCAGGCCAGAGTCTGGGCACTGCGCCGCAGTGGGGCTAACCCATGCCACTGCGCCGCAGTGGCCAGGTTCTGCAGCCAGCACCAGCAGCTCCCAGTGCAGAACCCAAACCAAAACACTTCAATTTCGACCCAAAACGACTTGCAAGAGTTTGTAACTAAATTTGAAGCAAAACTAAACATCACTAACCATAATTACACACAATCCAACCCATAATTTCATCCATAACATTACTAAATCTTCCGAAACGATCCAATCAAACTAAAACCCTAATTAAACCCTAAATACAATTTAAATTGTTTTAGGCTATGTAAAAGCTCGAAATGACTAGAAAAGAGTAAGTAAACATAAATAGGCATAAAAGGGATGATTTAGACTTACCAAAATTTGTTCTTGAATTAAAAGGATGAAGATGGTGATAATGATGCAAATACCAAATAATAGCTTTAAAATCCTTCAATCTTTCCTTTGCAAATCTGATTTAGAAGAATGATAGGGAGATTGAGAGTATTTGGAAAATGTTTGAGTGATTTGTGTGTTTGTGTGGTGTGTGTTTGTCAGGGAGAAATCAAAAGGGGTGATGGGGGTGATGGGGGTTTCCCTCCCAGCCTTTCAAACAAAATTAAGCCCATGTGGCTTCTTTTTGATATTTTTAATACCCTTAATTTGGTAAAATGCTTACGATTAATTACCGTTTGACCTAAAAGTCAAAATATAAGGTAAAGGTATTTTCCCCGTCTTATTTTAGTTAAGACAAGAAATTAAAATTAAATAAACTAAACTTTTAGAAATGTTTAGTTCAGACAGTCTATTTACTGTGTTAAATTTTAACATTTAAATCTTTATTTAACGATATTTTTAGACTCGGCATTCGTCTAAATAGCTAATAGTCTACGTCATAAGGACACGTCTAATTGAACTATATCAAATGTTCAATTAACTAATAATTTCCACGTCATAATCTCTAAATTAGACGAAATTATAAATAATGATCGAGATTAGGACTAACCCGATGTTAATTAATCACGAGTTGTCACATATAAAAGGGCATTTTTTAACGAAAGAAGATAAAGGGTTATAAAAATATATATGTTTGGGGATTTAAACGACATATCCCCCACATAATTACCATGAACATAATTACCATGATTGAGGAATAGAACATTTATCAAAAGTGTTGTATCCAAATGCAGAGTAATAAAGCTACGAGAAACATTATACATGATGTCTCACTCATAGCCAAAACGAATTCAGGACAACTAGTGACTGTCATCACCCTATAACGTTGAAGTCTCGCACTTAGTTCTCCATTGTCTAACCATGTAACAGTGTCTCTTAAAATTTGTCTCATTTTTCTTTGAAATTTTATCTTCAATGTCTTTTTTCAAGGATGGAATGTATACCGTTATTGAAATTAAATGGAAGATTGCAAAGCCAATCATAACAAGGACACCCCAACAAATAAAACGGAAGCTTATTCCCCTATGATGGGATATTCGTCATTCGAAAAGCCACAAGCGTGAGATCAATAGTTTTAGATATTTGTTGGAAAAGAATGGCGAAACAAACGTTGGATGTAACCAAAATAAATTTTTTTTAAATTTTCAAAATGTGAGTTATAATTTTTTTTGCAATGTCATGGTAAGCTTTAGCCAAATCCTTATAGTCTCCCGCCACCACAGTAGTCATCCCGAAAAGAAACAAGAAGATCGCGTCCATCTTGCTAAACTTTGAAGGTTGACAACATTTTAGTTTATGGACGTTATAAAATGTGAGAAAATAGAGCTTTATATACAACCTACAAAGCTAAAAGTATTAATGATGTCAAAAAAGAAAGGCGATGAACGAAATCAAAATTGGCAAACGAAATCAAAATGTTCATCTGCCAACTAAAAGACTTTACGTGAATTATTGCAATTTCAATATCAAAGATATTCAATTGCAATAGCAGCTTCATGTTTTGTTTAAATATTTTAATCGCAATACAAACTTCTTATAAATACTTGTCTTGTTTGATGTGAATGGTAGATTAAGTTAACAAGAAAGGATAAAAAGAAAAGAAAAAAAAAGAAAAAAAAGAAAAAAAAAAGACAAGAAGAAAAAAAAAGGGTTAAGAATATTCGTGTGAAATCGATTAAATAGAAAGGTTATAAAATATCTTTAAGGGCAAAAAGGTCTTAACAAGATATTCACACTCTATTCTCAAGGTTTTTTTAAAAGGAAAGGGATAGAAAACTTTTTTTTTTTCATTCTTGAGTTTTTTTTTAAAAGATAAGAAACTGAAAGAAAGAAAAATTAAAGGTTTTCTTATTTAAAAACTTTCCGGCCTGATTTGGATGGAAAAAATTTCAGTTATGTGTGCAATTATCAATTTACCCTTAACAACCAAAGACAACCCCCTATAAAGGAAATGACATAATTGTAAAATTTTAGTTTTTTTCCTTGTCTTTCCTTTCTTTCTAACTCAAGAACATTATTAATTTTATATTTTCTTTTCTTTTCTTTAATTTTTCATGTAACTTGAGAATGCCTTTTTGTTATATAGTTTTTTTTTTTTCTTTTCCTATCCAATCTTGTAAATTAAACTCGAGAATACAGTGTTATAGTAGGAGAAATACAGTATAAAAATCATCTCCGATAATAGTACGACTAATGATGCATGTACGTTGGTTATATCTTCTAAAAAACCATATATGCATTTATTCAGAATTTGTAAATGAATTTGATATTAATCTAATAAAGATATCCAAATCATAAAGCAAATTGAAAGAAAATCCACAAATTCGGTTTGTGATAGCGTAGTCCTAACATTGATGATTGATGAGGGTGTCGAATTACTTTTAGAAGTGTTGTGATATAGATCCTGTTTCCACGGGGCTCATATATATGGGAAACTACTCGGAAACAATTATCTGCAGCTATGGTTAAACGTCCTCATGTGCATCAAAATGGAGTCAAATACATTTTGTTAGGATTTGTTTGGGCGTTTAAGGTATGAAATAGTGTTTCAATAATAATTTTAAAGCTATGTATGTTTATTATAGAACACATCAATTTGAAGAAATAATTATGTCTACATATAATATTGTAGATATGGATACTTGAGACATTTCCTAGTATGCGTTCTTTTACCATGAAGACATTGTCTGAAGATATACCGAATATTCCTAAGGCTATTACTTGGAAGAGGAAGAAACAATTGAATTGGACTCAGTTAGTAACCCATGGGGGATCAATGATGTAAGTGACAAAATATATTTACTTTCGTTTTGTATGTAATTTAGAGTTATGTATGTATATCTTGTTTGTATTGATAGGAGGCAGATATCGACAGTTCTTTTACTCGTTTTCGACAGGTTTAGAATCATAAATTTTTGCTTCTAATTTTTTATATTTATATCATTTTATTACTTATTTTTCGTAAATATATTTATATATTTGCATTTTTAGCTTCTAATTTTTTATATTTATATCATTTTATTACTTATTTTTCGTAAATATATTTAAAGGTATAAAATAGAGCTTTTTGTAAGAATAGGCTACTTTTTGAAATGCTTTGTAAAAATAGGATAGTAATTTTTTCTTTTGCAAGATGGGGTCACTATGTCAGATATTCAGATGCTACCCCACCAGTATTTTATAGAATTTTTCATTTTGAACCTTTAACTAGTAAAATACTTTTATGTTGTTTTAAATTCTCTATCTTACTCGTTAGTTAGCATTTGTTATATTATTGCTCTGCTCCGAAAAATTGTGACAGTATCATCTCAGGAGAACATAAAATGGATTGTGAGAAAAATAATTTATATGTAACTTACCAATAAAAAAGGAAGTCTTCTAATAAATTGTTGCATTTTCTTCACAATAGATAAAATAGGATTAACTGAAGCTAGATAACGAGAAATTCATAAAATACAAAGTATTTTAAACATAGCTTAAAAATAACTAGACTAGTAGTAAAATGTTACATCTCATCAAATCTTGGTTGAGAGTTCGGACAAGCATTCCTTTTACGACCAGGTTTTCCGCACAAGCCACACCTACTGGGCTCGTCGGGATGATGAATGTCCATTTCATTACGAATCTGATTTGTACGCTTCCTTCCTCGACCAACCGAAACATTTTTTAGCTATCTGCTTTGATCTTCCAGGTTGCAGGCAACCAATAATCAGGATGAGGAAGTGGTACAAAATTTGATTGATATTGTTGTCTATAGGTTGATGTAGTGTACACATTGTTGATGATGGTAAAAGGGTTATCTCCTCTATGACGACAAACAGCAAGAGCATGAGAACATGGAAACCTTTCCATTTGCCATTTACCACATGTACATGTTTGTTGAAAATAAGAGACAGTGTGTGTATTTCCACCCGTACCATTTAAACTTTAAAGCAGTTGTGTGCATCCACCCAACTTGTAATCTCCCACATATTATGATTTTTCCTTTTAATTGCACGGACATACCATTCGCAGATTGGCGCATAGTGAACATTATCTGAACTTTCCGGTATATCTTGTTTGACACTCTTACATTGTGCTATACCCATAACCTATCTTTACTTTCGAGAACTCTAAATTCTCTATTTTTAGCTATCGACCAAAATGTAACTTCCCTTTTGACTTTTTTTTTTTTGCTTTCAAAATGCATCCCACAGCGAATTTCATTTGTTGATTCACTCTAAATATCCACACGAAGATCTTCTTCAAAATCTTTGGTGTTATCGTCTCCTACATTGCAAACATCATTCATGAAATCCATTACTCCTTGAGAGTATGGTTGAATCGGGACTTCATTTGCATCATCAGAGTCATCTTCAATATTCCTCACTGATTCACTACTATTTTCACTTTGTTGCGAGACATTTTCATCAAATCCAACATCATTTCTTGCATCAAATCTATCATCATGAGGAAAATAAGATGAGATATATAAGGTATAGTGAAACTACGAAGGAAATCAACAAAGTTGGTATTCGAGGATTGCATTGTTTTTGTTCATATGGTATTTTTTTAGTGTAAATGGTTACTGAGAAATTCAATAAGAAGAAATGGTGATAAAATTAACTGGTTGGTGGATGAGTATACTAAAACGTTAATGCTTTATTTACTAGAAATGATAACTTTGGAATATAGTTGGTGACAAGATTAGATGGTATTAAAATTGGTTGGTGTATCACTTATCTATCCTATTTTTACTTATTTATTTATTTGTTTTGATCAATATGTAAGGTATTTACCAGTTAAGGGTTCAAATTAAAAATTTCTATAAAGTATTGGTGGGGAACTATCTGAATATCACAAAGTGACCCCATGTTGCAAAGAAAAAATTATTATCCTATTTTTGCAAAGCATTTCAAAATGTATCCTATTTCTACCAAAAGCTCGTATAAAATAATATCATTTATATGTTTTAGATGACAATATACAACAAGATTAATTCGGTTTAATTATTACATATTGAAACAACGTGTAAAAGATATAAATAGTTATATATAAAGTTTGTTTGAAATAAGTATTTGAAACTAATATTGTGTAACATTAAGTGTAACACCCGTCATTTAAAAACCTGGATTTTCAAAAACTTTGCCAAACGGCGTTTAAAACGTAGCGGAAAAGATCACTTTAAAAACTGCCCCATCCGTAACCGAATGGTACCATCATAAATGGTGTTACTAATGTGCATCATCAAAATAATAAAACAGAAATCCAAGTCTTGGCACCAACATAAATACCCATGATGTGACCAATATTACACCATTACCCACATGATTTTTAGTACCGATTATTCGTAGTTTTTATAGTTTTATATCCAACTTTCGATGCTTTGAGGTATTGTTGAGTGTTTTCAGGTTGGAGAATGGTTATACGGATGAATTGGTTGATTTTGATGATCCATGGAATAAACAAGAGAAGAATGTGATTGAAATCGATTGAAAGACAAAGAAAACACTTTTTGAAGAGTGTAACACCCGTTACGCATTTGTCCCTGTAACGGGTTGCATAACTGCCGTGAGTTTTGTGAAGAGGTATAACACCCGTTAGATAAATAACGGCCGTTAGGGTTTGTTTCAGAAATTAGCCTTGTAACGGGTGTTACACGCGAATTTTATATATATACTTGATTACGGATCTGAAGAAAGGGGGACGAATTCTGGGAGAGTTTTTTATAGTTTACTCATAGTTTCTATTGATTGAGAGCAAACAATCTGTTAGGGTTTTTATCTTTGGAGCTTTGGATTACAATCATTGTTGCTACCGGATTCTTTGCAACTCATTGGTATAATATGATTTCTTCTATTTTTGTTTGTTTTTATCTTTTCATTATGAGAGGCTAAATCTCTCAGCACCCGCTTGGGTAGTGAACATGTCATAGGGTCGATTTAATGTTACTTGCAATTGTTGAACAAGATTTCTATGTTTAATCGAAGACCCACATTTATTTGAGTTTAAATATTGTTTTTATCTTTTATATTTATTGATTGATAATTGTAATTAGAAGTTCGGAAGAAATCTATGTCATTGTCAATTGATTTATGAAACGGTTAATCGGTCTATAATTAACCTAAAGTCGTTGGAGTTCGGAAGAAACTAACGATAAGGATTTTGAACAATTAAATTCATTTTGAGTGTGTAAACATCTATGATAGAGGAATCTGATTAGGTGAATAAGCAGTTCGGAAGAAAGCTTTTAAAGATTAAATCATAAAATCAGCTTAGGTTCTTAATGCTTAATTGTTTTGAGTAGAAATTATTCGCGGAAGCGATAACTATATTTCGAGCAATTAAAGTTTCAAGTATAACGGAAGTTCATCTTGACTACCTTTTAAGTCGTTCAACAATACAAGTAATGTTTAGACCCGATGATTGACATGTAAGCTGATCCAAGTAGGTGTTCCTTTTAATATTATTGTCAATTAAATCATTTTTACTTTCGTCTTCCGACGAATCCTGCCCCGGTCATACCGGATTTAATTTATTTACTTTTATTTTTGCAAAGTGACAATTCGGTCACAAAACCCCCTTTCATTTGAATTACTTTATTTTAACAATTACTTACAAAGTCCTTGTGTTCGACCTCGGATTTACCAAGTCAACTATATTGCATACGATCTGGTACATTGCTCGCAAGTGTGTAGTAGACAGTAGCTAGGTATTTCGAGTTCATAAATTTAAGACTAGAAATTGCACATCAAGTTTTTGGCGCCGCTGCCGGGGACTTTTGTTAGTAGTTGTTTAATTTTGTAGTTCGATCCTTTCTTGTATTCATTTACGAGAAAGTTACTTGATTTCTTAGGTTAGCGTAATTTAGTGTTAATTTTTTATTTATTTATTTATTTAGTTCTAGTCCATTTTATTATTTAGTTTTTCTTTTCCATTTGTGCTTTTCACGGGGTGTGCTAGTGTCTGTTTTGCAGTATTAGCACCACCAATGGCTGATGAACAACCAAGAGACATGAATAACACTCCATATGGGGAACGAATAAGAAACATACCGGCTAATAGGGGCACAACCATCCGCCCTCCTGCAATTTCGGTAGACTTTTCTTTGAAAGGGAATCATCTAAAGAGTGTCGAAGAGGATAAGTTTGATGGGATTCGAAGAAGTAATCCTTATGCCCATCTTGAGAGATTCGAGAAGATTTGCCGATTGTATTAGTATGGGCAAGGGCAAGTTGAAGCTGTGAAATTAGAGCTCTTCCCATTGACTCTTGTTGGAGAAGCATCTGCATGGTTTAAGGAGTTACCAGATAATTCCTTCTCTACTTGGGCTGAACTCAGGGAAGGATTTATTGATGAGTTTTATTCTGTGAGAACTCAAAGGCAGCTGGAGAATCAAATCAGGGCCTTTTCTCAAGACTCAGGTGAAGATGTAGTAGATGCTTGGAAAAGATTCAAAGAGATGCTAAGGAATTGCCCAGTACATAGCATGGGTACTGAGGAAATTGTTGAGACTTTTTATGATGGTTTGGATAGGAAGACCCAGCGGGAGCTCGGATATGCATTTGGGGGTAGTTTTAATAACATTTCCCCGAATGAAGGTTATAAGATTCTAGATGATATGGCCAAGGAGAGCTCGTCCCGGGATGAAACAAGAAACAAGAAATCTAGTAGAAGCACTGTCGCTAAGGTAGAAAGTAGCAAAGATTCGAAACTGGTTGCTGAAGTCAAGGCTCTCTCAAAGCAAATGAATGAGAGGTTTGATAGGCAAGAAAGCAGATTTAAGAGCCTTCAAAGAGATGTGAAGGTCATGGCTGATGGTTGTGATACCTGCGGGGATTTGCATTACACCGATGATTGCCCCCACAAGCCCGCTGAAAATGTTAACTACGTTCAGAACCAACAACAGGGAAATTTCAACCAAAACAACGGTTATCAAAACTGGCAGTCAGGTAGTTCTTATCCCTCATCATCTTCTTTTAATGCTAACAATTCTGGTTTTGGTGGTAACAGGTTTAGCAGGTTCAACAATCAACAAGCCCCAGATTTAGAGCTAAGAAAGATCATGAAGGATTTCATTAGTGCCCAGAGAGCAATTAATGAGCATGTTGAAGAAGAATCGAAGAAGGTTAGCTCTGCATTGGATGCTTTAACCACTCGGTTGGATGAGATTGCATATAAATTGGATCAAGGAACCAAGAACCAGCAAGCTACAATCAAAGATTTGGAAGGAAGGATTGAGAGGCTCGGGAACTCTAATAGACCACTCGGTACTTTACCGAGTAACACTCAACAAAACCCGAAACCTCAATCCAATAACCAAGGGCAAGGGCATAAGTATACCCCTCCTAATGTTAGAAACGAGCATGTTAATGCCATCACAACTCGAGCAGGTAATACGTATAACTCAGCTAATCCTTTACCAGATGATGTTACTCCAGTTGTGCAGGTACATGAAGATGAGGAGGCGGTTGATGATGAAATAGAGATGGAGCCGAACCCAGCCGTGCAGACACCGTCTGTTCCATCCAAACCGGTTGAAAAACCGGAAGTGAAGCCTTACAAGCCCAAGATCCCATTTCCTCGGAGATTAGTGAAAGATAAGATGAAGGAGCAGATGGAGAAATTTGTAAGACATCTAAGTAAATTGCACATTAATATACCATTTTTAGATGCAATTGTATAGATGCCAGGTTATGCAAAATGTTTGAGACATATTTTGATGAATAAGAAACATCTGGCGGGGGTAGCAACCACAGTGCTTGAGGATGTTTGTTCAGCAGCAGTGACAGGTAGGTTGCCCGAGAAACGCGGGGATCCAGGTAGTTTTACCATCCCTTGTAAGATGGGTAATTTATCGGTTAAACGTGCCTTAAATGATTCGGGAGCAAGTATTAATCTAATGCCTTCATCTATTTATTCTAAGCTGAACTTAGGAGAACCAAAACCGATTAAAATGAAAATCCATTTGGCCGATAAATCGGAGATAAGACCTATTGGGATATTAGAAGATGTCTTAGTCAAGGTGGGTGGTTTGGTTTTTCCTGTAGACTTTGTTATTATTGAAGCAGATGAGGCATTGGATGTGCCCCTTATTCTAGGAAGACCGTTCCTTGCTACGGCCGATGCTAAACTTGAGGTTGGTCGTGGCAAGCTTACATTGAGAGCAGGAAATGAGTCAGTGACATTTTTGAACACGTGTTCTGTTTCTTTACCTAATGTTGCTAACTCTGTTGAAACTGCTTGTGTTAGTTCTTTGGATTCACAGATTGATGAATGGTTGGACAAGAAGCTCGAGAAAAAGGAGGTTGAGTTGAAGTCGACAGCAGTACCTGTTTCTAAACCAATGAATGGGCCGTGTGCCAAGATCCTTAAACTATACAGTCGGTTGAAGTCTGTTGTTTCCCACGGTAATGTTAAGTTTTCTGAAGAGTTGTGCTCGAAATTATCAACAGATGAGAAAAAGGAGTTAATGACGCTTGTTGATACTTCTGGGCGAGCAAATGAGTGGATTCTGGCAAAGGTGAAAGGTAATTGTTTTTCACCATTTAAGGGTAGACCGCCCAACACTTTAAGTGTGGGGGCGTCAGAGACCCCACCATGGTAATTATTCGGGGTAGGAGTCTAGCTAATGACTCGTAAATAAATTAAGCGCTTCTCGGGAGGCAACCCGTGTCTTCTATTTTGTTATTTATATTTTAATTTTGCATTTTTCTTTTTGTGTGTGTTTTTGAATAAACTTTTGATGATGGTTGGGGTTATGCTATTTGATTGGTTTTCTTGTTATGCGTTAATCGTGTGTTCATGTTGAATAGCATGTTTGTCATATGCATATGCTGGCAGTAAGTTCATCGCCATATTCTTGTTGGCATTCAAGCATGGAACACCCGTAATACCCGGCAAGTTTTTCTTGTTCTTGATTTTATTTTTGTTTACTTTCCCCTATTTCCCATAGTTTGCCTTAGTTCTTTGGACATTGAGGGCATTGTCCAACTCAAGTGTGGGGGGGTGGTAAATAGGAAAAAGTCGGGTATTTTAGAGAATTTTTAAACTTTTGCATGCTTGTCCTTGTAGTTAATTGCTTTTATCACTTAATTATAGATATTAATAAGCAATTTGACTACACCCTTGGTACAAATTTTAATATGTGGAATGTGTTTTTGTTAGGTCCAGATTTACTGGACTCGCTCCAGACTTGAAGACTGGAGCGTCACTGAAGATTTGTCCAGAAATAATAGAAGACCAGTGAGCCATTTACTTGTACAGGAAATCTGGAATCCTCCATATTAGCTCACTGGACTTCACTCCAGTCAAGATCGTTTCTACTGAAGACATTCTTACTGAAGTCAAAGACTGAAGTATGAAGAAAGAAGACTTACAAGCAGTGGATCCCACTGACAGTCTTACCAGATCTCCCGAATGGAGCCTTAACAGTGTTCTAGACCTTACAAGTCTGAACACTGATTACGAGGAATTGAATTTATGCCTTTACACGCTTTTACACGGACAACCCATTTGTCTATTGATAAAAGTACAATACGTGTGTAAAGGTGGTTGGTTAAAAGGATGACAAGTCACATCAACATGACTTTATCCTTGTACTTAACCAATGCATTTAAAGAATTAAAGTAGTTGCCTTAAATGCATGCAACCATATTTGTACTGCATAATAAATTCACTGTTGAATTTATTTGCCTATAAATACAAAGTCACATACCTCGTACAAATTACTTTTTTGCAATTTGGTGAACTTGCTAAAATACTCTCGATCAAAATAGTTATACTTCACAACTTTAAGTATATCGATCCAAGAAGATTATTTAGCAAGTATAGATCACTTGTAATTCAAAGATTGTTTAGATAGTTGCATACTTGTAATATCTAGGTTCCGCAACAATCTTGTATTTTGTTTATCATCAATAAATAAAATACACTTGAAAATTACATTTGTGTTCCATCATTTATTTACTTGTTAAATATTGCTTTAAGTCTTTATTACTTTATTTATATTCTTGCATTTGTATTTAAATAATACTAGTCCAATCTAGTTCATACTTGACTTGTTATTTTACACTCGTGGGTTAAACCATCGTGTGAGGGACTTTACAATTGGTATCAGAGCAGAAGGCTAATATACTTGCCTAGATCTGTTTCACGATGGCCAACCCAGAAAATACACAAGGTAATCCTGATCCTAATTTTAATGAACCACCACCTGTTGTCAATAATAATCCTCTAGCTCCTACTCCTCCTGCTTCTCCACATGTACATGTGCACTACTCGAATAATCCTGTTCCTAAATTCAATGGGAACAATGATGAATTTGGTACGTGAAAAGCTAGGATGATATTACATGTTACTGGTATTGAAAGGAATATGATGAAAATTTTAAATGAAGGACCCTATGTGCCTAGACTTCCTATCAATGCACTCCTTGACCCAACTGGATCAAGAAGTGGAAGGGAAAAGAGGGAGGAACACTGGTCTGAAGAGGAGGGGAGATTGGTAAATCTTGATACCATCCTTAAAAACATGATCCTCGGGGCTGTTCCAGAAACCCTAATTCCCACACTAGTTCTCTATCCCAGTGCTAAAACCATGCGGGATGAACTGGTGAACCGGCATGAGAGAGGTGATGACACTGTTGTTACCATAAAGGTCTCCCTAAACAAAAAGTATGAGTCATTTTTTGCTCTCCCCAATGAGTCTCTAACTGGTACTTACACCAGATTTATGAGCATTATAAACCAGTTAAGAGGACTGGGGGTTGAGAAAGACAAGGATATAGTTTTGGAGAAATTTTGTGATATTCTTCCCACTAAATGGTCTCACATGATTCTGGTCTTGAGACAAGGTAAAACCTTGCACACCCATACTCTGTCAACATTGTATGGAGCCTTCAGATTCACTGAAGAGAATCAAGCCCAGAGGATTGAGGCTGAAAAAGATGCTTTAAGTCATGCTTCCAGTAGTTCCACATTGGTCAGTAATACTGTACCACCTTGTGCTGCATTAATATCTTCCGAGAATGTATTTTCTATGAAGAAGATGATGTCTGAACTAATGGATTCTGGAGTCACTAATGATATCTCTCCAGACTGTGATGAAACTGACAGTGATGACCTGGTTGCAATGATTGCTAAAACATTTAATCGTTTTAAAGCAATAGCAAATAGGCCCACTGGACAACATGCATCCAGTTCCTCTACTGACAAGACCAATCTGACATGCTTTAAGTGTGGCAGAAAAGGTCATTTCATGAAGGAGTGCAAGTCCAGTCAGTTTGTCTCTCAGTCTGGTCCATCTACTTCTTATAACAAGCCTGATGATAGCTATAAGTCCAAGTACAAAAAGCTTAAGGCTCAAATTGCTCTCATGTCTCAACAAATAGAAAATAATAAATGCATGATTGCTACCACTGAAGAAGCATGGGTTCCCTCAGATGATTCATCAGTTGATGAAGAGGAGGAAATAGATTGTTGTTTTATGGCTCTGGCAGATCAAGAGCATCTGGTGAAGGATGATGTCACATCTGGTCGATGGGTGGACATTGTAATTAAAAAGGTTAGTGAGTACGATAATGAAACCGATCCTGAACTAAAATTGGACATTGCTGAAGCTCTAAATTCTGATTTAATTTTTGTGGAAATTGTTAGATTTGACAGTCTTAATGGCTTAGAAACAGATTCCTCTGAAATCGCTGCTTTAAAATCAAAATTAAAAGAACTTCAAGATATTGAACTGACATTTCAAGCACAAGTTTTGGTAACTGAACAACTGGTTCAAGAAAAACATGACCTGGAAATAATTTTGCAAAAAGAAAAACTGGTCATTAAATCATGGCTAGAAACAAGAAAGCCATATGATGCTGGAATAAACCAATTTCCATCCCAAAAACGTGCATATCTGGATGGAAATACTCATATTGCAGCATTAGTACCAGTTATTGACCGGTTACCAGAGGAGGTTAGACCAAGTACCATTTATGATGAACCCTCTACCCCAAAAACTTGTATTATCCCAGTTCAACTTCCAGAGGTTAAGACTGGAGCATTCCAGATGACTGCTCCAGTTAAAAAGGTCAATCGGAATAAACCTTTACCTCAGCCTGCTTCTAAAGAACCCCAGGTTCAAAAGAAAAAGACCAGTTCCCTTCCTAAGCCTAAAGTCCAGTCAACTGGAAAGGCTCAGGTGTCATCTGAAGAATCTATTTTGTTAAGGATGGAGAGCCAGTTTCAACTACTGGCTCGACAAATTCACAAGATTAAACAATTTTGAGGGTACTTCATCTGGTCCTAAACAAAATCCCAAACCTTTTTCCAAGAAAGATAAAAATATTCCTTTAATTGAGAAAAAGAAAAAGGTTTCTAAACTATCAACTCCAGTAGTGTTTTCTACAAAAACTACTGTTGAAGAAACTGAACTCAACCAGTTACCCCCAGGGATCCATAAGGGAGGATCCAGTGAACCCATCAGTCGATGGGTTCCCAAATCTAACTGATATATTTGGTGGATGTGCAGGGCGATCGAAAGAAGTTTATCTGGTATCTTGACAGTGCAGCTGGCAGGACAATTACCGGATGTAAGACCCTGCTGGAGGAGTTCATAATTTCTGATGGACCCTCCATTACTTTTGGAAATGATGGTTGTGGAAAAAACTGAGGGGTATGGTGTTCTGAACAATGGACAAGTCAAATTCAGACGAGTTGCATTTGTGAATGGTTTGAAATATAACCTGATCAGTGTCAATCAACTGTGTGATGATGGCTATCAAGTTCTGTTCAATATTGCTCAGGGCATTGTATTTAACAAAGACTGGAAGGTGGTATTGATTGCTCCCAGAAGAGGGAATGTATATGTGATGGATATGGAAAGCTCTCCATCAGAGCAGTGTTTCTATACTCAAGCTGATGAAGACACAAACTGGTTATGGCATAAAAGGTAATCCCATTTAAATTTCAAAAATATTAATAAGTTGTCTAGAAAACAACTGGCAGATGGGATACCTTCAGTTTCCTTCAAAAAGGAAAGGCCATGTCCAGGATGTGAGATGGGAAAGCAGAAACGTGCCAGTTTCAAGACCAGACAGAACTTTAGCATATCTGAACCACTTCACATGCTTCATATGGATCTCTTTGGTCCAATGAATGTTCAGACTCTTGCTGGTAAAAGATACACCCTGGTGATCGTAGATGAATTCTCCAGATGCTGTTGGGTGATCTTTCTCAGGTCTAAAAGTGAAGCTGCTGCTGAAATCATCACTCTTATCAAGCAGATTGAACTCAAGCTTAAGCGAAAGGTGTATCAGTTAAGAAGTGACAATGGAACAGAATTCCAGAATGCAACTCTGGAGTCATTCTGTACTGACACTGGCATCTCCCAGAACTTCTCCTCAGCAAGAACTCCAGAACAGAATGGAGTTGTAGAAAGAATCGAACGCTGATAGAAGCTGCCAGGAGTATGTTGGCTGAATCTGGTCTTCCTACCAGTTTTTGGGCTGAAGCAATTGCTACTGCTTGCCACACCCAGAACATGTCTGTTTACATCAAAAGACACAAGAAGAAAGCCTATGAAGTCATAAGAAATAGAAAACCAAATATTGGTTATTTTCACGTTTTTGGATGTCCAGTGTACATTCTGAACGACTCCAGTCAGTTAGGCAAATTCGATGCCAAAGCTGATGAAGGGTATTTCTTAGGCTATTCAGCCATTCGCAAGGCCTTCAGAGTCTACAACAAGAGACTGGAGAAGGTCCATGAGTCAATACACATTACATTTGATGAATCGAATAATGCAATTAATAAAAAGCCAGTCCTTGATTCTCCCCCAGAAAATCCAATTATCTTCTGTGAATCTGATCCTATCAACTGGAAAGATTCACCTGAAGAAGTTTCCAGTCATTCTGACTTGGAACCAGCTCAAAAGAAGAAAACCCCCAGTAGTACACCTTTCTATCCTTCAATAAGTTTCAAACTACCCTCTGAACTTGTTATTGGATCAGATGTTCGTACTACTCCCCAGTATCAGTATCAGTTGATATTATACCAGAAATGCCTTCAAATGAAGAATTTCATGATGCAAATCGTGATCTTACTGATTCAGATGAAGATGTTGAAATAGTCTGGCAGGATCCTTATCCTGAAACTCAATTGAACTCTTGCACTGATATTGTTGTCAGTAACAATCCTGGTCAATACTCCAGATGGACAAAAGCTCATCCTATTGATCAGATCATAGGTGACTCCAGTAGAGGGGTTCTGACCAGAAGAGCCTCCAGTGATCAATGCTTATATGTCAGTTTCTTATCACTGATTGAACCAAAGAAGATTGACGAGGCTATGGAAGATCTAAGCTGGGTGACTGCTATGCAAGAAGAGCTTCACCAGTTTGAAAGGAACAAGGTTTGGTACCTGGTCCCTTTCCCAGTTGGCAAGAAAGAACCAATTGGAACAAGATGGGTCTTCAGGAACAAGGTAGATGAAGATGGCCATGTAATCAGAAATAAGGCCAGACTGGTAGCACAAGGGTACGACCAGTCAAATGTTGATTTTGATAAATCATTTGCTCCAGTGGCTAGACTTGAAGCGATCAGAATATTCTTAGCATTCGCTGCTCATCATCAATTCAAGGTCTACCAGATGGATGTAAAAAGTGCCTTTTTGAATGGAAAGTTAGAAGAAGAAGTGTATCTCAGACAACCACCAGGTTTCGTTGATGAAAAGCATCCTCACTGGGTATATCGTCCGGACAAAGCTCTTTATGGTATCGGACAAGCCCCACGTGCCTGGTATGATACTCTGACTATATACTTATTGAAAAATAGTTTTAAAAGAGGTGTAATTGACAATACCTTATTTATTCTTCGTGAAAAAGGTAATATTATGCTGGTACAAATTTATGTTGATGATATTATTTTTGGGTCTACTGATGAAAACATGTGCAGCAAATTTTCTAAAATCATGTCCTCTGAATATGAAATGAGTTTAATGGGTGAATTAACATATTTTCTAGGACTCCAGATTAAACAAACCAAAGATGGTATTTTTATTAATCAGGAAAAATATGTTAGAGATCTTTTAAAGAAATATGATATGAACTCTTCACCATCACAACCCACTCCAATTTCTGCACCACTGACACTGGACTCAGATCCTGATGGAAAACCAGTGAACATCACTGTCTATAGAGGCATGATTGGTTCACTGATGTATTTAACTGCCAGTAGACCAGACATAATGTTTTCAACATGTTTATGTGCCAGATATCAGTCTAATCCAAAAGAATCTCATATGCTTGCTGTAAAGCGCATACTGAAATACCTTAAGGGTGTCCCCAGTTTGGGTCTCTGGTATCCCAAAGGCTCAGGCATGGATCTAATGGGTTATTCAGATTCAGATCATGCAGGTTGTAAGATAGACAGGAAATCCACTACTGGTGGATGTCATTTCCTTGGTGGCAAACTGGTCAGCTGGACCAGTAAGAAGCAAACTTTGGTTTCATTGTCCACTGCTGAAGCTGAATACGTGTCTGCAGCCAGTTGTTATGCTCAGATACTTTGGATGAAGAACCAGTTGCTTGATTATGGTATTAAATATTCGAAAACTCCTATATTTTGTGATAATACCAGTGCCATTGCTATCTCAAACAATCCAGTCATGCACTCAAAGACAAAGCACATCGATCTCAGGTATCACTTCATTCGTGACAATATTATGAAAGGTAACATTAAACTCCATTTTATTCCCACTGACAAACAACTTGCTGACATTTTTACTAAACCACTGGATGTTAAAACATTTGAATATCTTGTTGGTGAGTTGGGAATATTAAACCCTTAAATCTGGAACCTTGGTATTGAACGCCTTTGTGTACTATCAGGGATCCTTGATTTAAAGATTTATACATCTATGACTGCTTAGATATCGAACGCCTTTGTGTACTATCTTTGTATTAATAGATTTCTAGATCAACATTCCAGGGGGAAGACTCAGGCCATATATTTTCTTGTCCTTAAAATGTTTTAATTTCAGGGGGAATTTATTAATTTATTTTCTCACTGGACAAAATTTTCTGGAAAATATTACTGGTACCTTGTAAATGTGTCCCTCTCACTGGTAATTAGATAGGTTGAAGTGCATGTTTGAGGTAACTTTTGTCTCCTTGTAAATGTGTCCCTCTCACTTGTCTGTATTAGTTGATGTGCATGTTTGAGGTTGCCAGTCTTTCAAATGGTTTTCGTTGGTACTTTACTAGAGTGTCCCTCCAGTGTACCATCAGTGCATGCATCACTGGCCTAATCCACCAGTGATACTGGAGTGTCCAGTCAACCTCCAGATGCACTGAAATGAGTCATGGTATGTCAGTCATAATATTTTAATACTTGGTCTTTGTGCGTGCCGCGTATGCAAACTCTTTGAAAAGATATTTATCTTATTATCCTACGTGGCATGTAATTTTTCAAACCTAATGATGAAATTTTTACCTTGGGAAGACAAAAGGAACAAGTGGGTAATGTTTGTGGGCTGTAAACCGTCACACATTTATGTGTGATGTGATGTATTTAATGCGGATTTCAAAAACCGATCAAAATTATATTTGATAAATTCAAAAATAACCGTTTGAGTTCCACAATCTCTCTCCTATATAAATGCCCACATTCACTTTTATTTTCATTTACTTCGAAAATCATTTACTCCCAATTCTTCAAATTCCTTCATTTACTCCATCTTTCATTCAATTTCCAATCATCAATCTCTCTCATATTTACTTCATCAAAATCTTCATAAACCCTAAATTTTCAGTTTCATATCATCTATCTACCAAATAAAATGGCCCCTCGACAAACAACTTCTGTCAAAAATCTTCTCGCTGCTGAATATGCTCCCGTTGCCAACATAGTAAAGGAACCTCATATTACTTTAGAGGCAAAGGCGATCAGAATAAATATGAATAATTGGATGGCTAGACTCACTAGCACCTCTCATGCTCCCACTTCTCTCATTGGATGACTGAATGCCTTTTTCCTTAGTTGTCCACTCTACAGTGCTCTTACTCTCAATCCCGTAAAAATGTATCACGATTACTTATGTGAGTTTTGGTACACTGCTGTGTATGTTGAAAACACTCAATCCATCAACTACACATTGAAACAAGGCACCAGGGCCTTAACTCTCACAGTTGACTCTCTTAGAGATATCCTTCAGATGAATTATTTGGCTGAAAATGAGATGGCCATTACTCTCCCTACCGGTCTAAATTACAGGGATGTGTGTAGACTGATGGGACATACTGATATACTGGATGAGCATGGCCAGTTATCAAGAAAAGGTACCATCTACATGAGCAGGCTTTCAGACTCATGGAGATACTTCTTCACTCATCTTGTTGAGTGTTTGGGTGGCAGCTCTGGAGGGTTGGACCAGATAAATCAAATGCAACTCCAGATTGCTTACTGCCTATGGTTTAGGATACAGGGTCGACTTTGCTCAGATTTTCTTCGATGACCTTGTTGAGCGTCTAAAAGTGAAAGGTAGAAAACCTCATATTCCATATATTCGTTTTCTGTCACTTATTTTTCAAAGAGCTTTAGGTGATCAGTATGATTTCGATACAAACCACTTTTCTATGTGTGACTTTCTGAGGGAGTTGACTTCATTAAAATCAATAGCTGGTGAGGTTGAAATTCCTGTAAATATGCTAAACCATTTTAGAAATGATGCACTCGACGCATCATCATCAGATGAGCAAGAAGAGGCTCCAGGTGGGAACCAAATTGGTGAAGGACCCTCTGGAGTCCTCAATGCTCAAATAGTGCCACCAGTAACCCAAGTGGCTCCTGACTTTCAGCAGACTGAAATTGTTGTACCTCAAGAACTCCCTACTCGACCAAGAACTTCCAGACGTCTTAGGAAGGATGGAGTTCAGGTCAATCTTAATAGAGCTGAATCGAGCCATCCAGATTCCTCCCAACAGGAGTCTGGAGATGTCTTAAGAGAGAACATACAAGTAGCCTCTCTTGAACAAACTGGCGTTACTGGAGCCTCACCTCTAGTAAATCCAGTCTCTCATTCTTCTGCTGGTGATATCATGAATGAAGATGGGTCTCTTATTGTTGAGCAGGAAGAAAATGCTGTACAGGATGTTGAGCAGGTGACTGGTGAGCAAGATGCTCAGCTGGATTTAAATAGAGAAGTGGATGATCAGATAGTTAGGACGGCTCTAGATTGGGATGAGGTAGATTCCCCAATGTCTGAAGGTAATATGTTTGATGTCAATATGAATTTTCTAGGTGATGAAGTAGAAAATGTTGTTACTTCTGTTATTGCTTCAGTCACCCCACCACTTGTCTCTACAGAAATGCCACCACCACCACTTTCAATACCACAAAACACTCCTTATTTCAATCCACCCTCACTTCAAATTTCACAAAATTAACCCCCACCACTTGAAGCACCACTAGACCTTCATCGTGTGCTGGACTCGACTGTTACAACAACTGAAACATCTACTGAAGCAGTCCAGACACAAGTTCCATTGGTACTCAGATTGGAATCTGAACTTACTCCTCCTGGTGGTCTCTCCGCTTCTTCTTCCACCGAGGTCCAAGGCCTTTTAAATAAGGTGGCGGACCTGGAGAGATCACTCCAGTCATCTTCTCAGGTTGTTTCTGATTTTAAATCTCTTTTATCAAATAATCTTGCATCAGAAATGAACCTCTTTGCTGGTAATGAGAAGCTGGTGTTTGAGAAAATGAATGAACTGGTTCTGGCCATAAATAAAAATTCTGAAAATATTAAAGTGGCAGTTCAAGGATTAGAGGAAAAGTTAGTGACTTCTGTTCAGACTGCAGTGAAGGCTGAATTTACTCAACCACTGGCAGGTCTAACAGAAGAGATTCAGAAGTTGACTACCAGGATTAGTAATCTGGAAAGCAGGCCAACCCTTGACCAGAATTCTGTTGTAAGCACCCTTAGTGATGAAGTTGTACGCAAATTTAGAGGTGATATGCTGAAAGAAATTACTTCAGAAATTTCTGGGTCAGTTCTTAGAACCATTCAAGATGGGTTGTTGCCTCAGGTGGTACATATGATTGAAAATGAAATGCCAAAGCACTTGTCTTCAGAAATTCAAATTATCAAGAAGGAAGTGACTGAGCTAAGGAAGACTGTGAATATCACAACTCCAGTGGCAGGAAGAACATTTGGTGCTTCAAACAGACACATGTTTGAACAGTTATGGAATGCCACAAGTCTCAAACTGGTGGACATTCCAAGGGGGAAAAGTCTGCTGCCACTGAGTCCGTTCCAGAAGGGTTAGTGATGAAAAAGAAAGAAGTGATGGCTAGTGCAATTGAAAAGGCCTTTTGCACTGAAGCCATCGTGCAACAAGAAAAAGTGTCTGGTACTGATGCCAGTGCACAAGAAGTTCAGAAGGCACTTGGTAGAATGCAAATATGGTTTTGGAGCTTAATGCTTCTGATGAACGTGGGATTGATGTTGTTAGACAACAAATTCAAGATTTTGCTAGTACGCAAAGCTTTTCTTTTGGGTAATTCTTTACTCCTTTTTTTTGTCTTTTTTCTAAAACTTGTTACAGTATGTATTGCACTTTTAGTTGTTGGTAACTGGTATTTTTGTTGACTTGACAACCATATAAGATATCGGTCATAAAGTCTGATAAATTAAATACAGTAGCAAGACGTAGCTTAGGTTACATATATTAGATGTTTGTTTAAAGTTAGATACCTTCAAAAACATTAACACTTGTTTATAATATGCTTATATTATATTTCTGGAGTTATTTTTTGGGTTTTTAGTCAACTGGTCACTCCTTAATGTGTTTCTTTCTTCAGTGCGAAAGCCTCGGTAAAGCTGGTTCTTTTGGACGAGGCAGATGCAATGACGAAGGATGCACAATTTGCTCTTCGTCGAGGTAATATATATATATATATCTTAAAGTAATATATATATATATATATATATATATATATATATATATATATATATATATATATATATATATATATATATATATATATATATATATATATATATATATATATATATATATATATATATATATATATATATATATATATATATATAT
>CM067172.1:129925283-130075226 GCA_034093135.1 Erigeron breviscapus
TGTTCCATCCTCTCCATCACCAAAGAGAAAGGCTTCTGAAGATGCTCCAGGACAGACATCGAAGAGAAGGGCCTAACTCTTATATCATTTACTTGTTGTTTGTATTTAATTTCTCAAAATTGTAACTTATTTTATGTTGATGGCTGTAAATATAGTTGCATATTTTGATTCATAAAGTAAATGATCAGATTTAGGACCTTCGTAAGGATTTTTGATGGTTATCTCAACTTGTGAGACTTACATTATTGTTTAGATAATCTGATCGATCATAAATAAATTTTTGTTCAATGGTACTTTATAATTCATATCTAGAATTGAACAATAGCTTTAGATTGCTAATTTAGGGGCATTATCTACTAGCTTTAAGTATAACTATGGCTTGCGAGATCAACGGCAACATAACTAGCTCATATATAATATTTAAAAAGTAGGGTTGTTACAATATAATGCTGGAAGATTGGCCATAAATATTGATGTCTTCAAGAAGATGAAGGATGACCCCAGAGTTCATCAATGTCTGAATGCATTGGATGATGTTCACATTCGGTCCAGGTACTCTGAAGAAGAACAATTGTATGATGCTATAACTTATGGTGTCAGTGTACCTGAACTGATTAGGCAGAGAAAGGAGGAACTGGTGAACCTCCAAAGGAAAATAAGGAAGAATGCTGGTGCTCTGGAGATAGAGTACAGGAAGAAGATAAAGGGTCTGCCAAAACTTACTGCCAAACAGATCAAAGCAATAAAAGATGCAGATATAAGCACGTTCATTCCTCTGGATACTTCTCTCAGAATTAATCGTGTCCAACTCCAGTCTGCCATGGAACAGCAGAGAGTATCAAAGGAAACTGAACATATGGTCCAGATGGCTAAGCAGAAAGCCAAGTATGATGAAATGTTGAAATTCAGGGCTGATACCAGAAGGATCACAAGTGCTGAAATCAAACTCGCTGAAAATCATCAAGGCATGACCAGATTTAATATAAAGTTGACCAGAGAGGGTAACTTTACAGATGAAAGGAAAAATGCATCAGTCCAAGCTTTTGGATGGACTGAACTGAAGGAGATAGGATTAACTTTCAAAGTAAAAACTGATTTGTCTCCTGATGTAAAGGCATTTATGAAGAGGATTGAAAAGGTTTGGATAAGAATTCAACAGATGGAAGCTGTTCTAGGTATGAGACCACCAGTGTCTGTTCCATCCTCTCCATCACCAAAGAGAAAGGCTTCTGAAGATGCTCCAGGACAGACATCGAAGAGAAGGGCCTAACTCTTATATCATTTACTTGTTGTTTGTATTTAATTTCTCAAAATTGTAACTTATTTTATGTTGATGGCTGTAAATATAGTTGCATATTTTGATTCATAAAGTAAATGATCAGATTTAGTCTAAGTTAGTATTAAAAGATGAAACTGAAAACACTGATGATCTATAAAGTGTTTTCCAGTAACCTAATTTTTTAGACTAAGTCAAAACTTGTGTTTTTCAAGCATACAAAGTTGTATAGATATAAGCTTGAAAACACTTGCATTATTTCTAAACAAATAGGGGGAATTTGTTAGGTCCAGATTTACTGGACTCGCTCCAGACTCGACTTTTGGAGCCTTACTGAAGATCTGTCCAGAAATGATAATTACTGGACCTACTCCAAACTTGGAAACTGGAGTCCCTCTGAAGATTTGTTCAGAAATAATGGAAGACCAGTGAGCAAATACTTGTATAGGAAATCTGGAGTATTCTCCAGATTAGCTCACTGGACTTCACCCCAGTCTAGATCTATTCTACTGAAGACGTTCTCACTGAAGTCAAAGACTGAAGTCAGAATAAAGAAGACTGACAAATGGCAGAGTCCACTGGAAGTCTTACCAGATCTGTACACTGGAGGATTGTCAGTGTTCTAGACCTTACAAGTCTGAACACTGATATCGAGGAATTGACTTTAGCCTTTACACACTTTCCAAAGGACATTCCACTTGTTCTTTACCAAAGTTTATACGTGTGTAAAGGTGGTTGGTTAAAAGAATAAAGTCATATTGATGTGACTTTATCCTTCTACCTTAACCAATGCATTTAATGATCTTGTAGGTTCATTAAATGCATGCAACCATATTTGTACGGCACAATTTCACTGGTGAAATTGTTTGCCTATAAATAGAAAGTCATTTCTTCGTTAAAATTACTTTTAGCATAAAGGTGAATTTGTCTAAATACTATCGATCTTAAACAAGGATACTTCACAACTTTAAGTATCTCGATCAAAAGAGTTTATTTGTCAAATATAGATCACTTGTAATTCATAGGTTGTTAGGATGCTTACATATTTGTATTATCTTGATTCCGCACAACCTTGTATTTTATTTAACATCATAAATAAAATACACTTGAAAATATTACATTGTGTTCCACCTTTATTTTACTGCTTTTAGTCTTGTATTACTTTGTTTATATACTTGCATCTATATTCAAGTAATACTAGTCCATTCTAGTGATTATTAGACTTGTTGTATTTTACACTTCTGGGTTTAACCATCTCGTATTTGGGACCTCACACCTCCAAAAGAAGGTCAGACAAAATGCTGCAGCTCTGGAGATGGAATATCGAAAGAAAATAAAGGGTTTACCCAAACTTACTGCCAAACAGCTCAAGGCAGCCAGAGATACAGACCTCAGTACCTTCATTCCCTTGGATACTTCATTAAGAATAAATCGTGAAGAAATCCAGTCTGCCTTGGAACAAGAAAAGGTATCCAGGGAAACTGAAGCATTGATTCAGGCTGTTGAAAGATAAATATAATGAACTGATGACGTTCAGGGCTGATACCAGAAAAATCATAAGTGCTGAGATTAAGTTTGCTGAAAATCATGAACAGATGACCAGGTTTCAAGTGAAGTTGACCAGAGAAGGTAACTTCGTGGATGAAAGGAAGAATGCTTCAGTCCAGTCGTTTGGATGGACTGAACTGAAGGAGATAGGCTTGACTTTCAGGGGGAAAACTGATTTAACTTCTGATGTCAAAGCATTTATGAAGAGGATTGAGAAGGTCTGGAAGAGAATACAATAGATGGAAGCTGCTCTGGGTATGCGACCACCAGTTTCTGTACCATCCTCACCATCTCCAAAGAGAAAGGCCACTGAAGACGCTCCGGACAGACTTCAAAGAGAAGGGCCTGACTCTTCATCATTTACTTGTATTAAAATTGTATTTATTTCCCAAAATTGTAACTTATTTTCTGTTGATGGCTGTAAATATAGTTACATATTTTGATTCACAGGTAAGTGATCAGATTAAGTCTAAGTTAGAACTAAAAAATGAAAACTGGAACACTGATGATCTATAAGGTGTTTTCCAGTAACTTAAATTTTTAGACTTAGTCAAAATTCAAGTGTTTTTCAAGCATACAATTGTATAGATAGAAGCTTGAAAAACCTTGCATTATTTTTGAACAAATAGGGGGAATTTGTTAGGTCCAGATTTACTGGACTCGCTCCAGACTTGTAGTCTGGAGCATCACTGAAGATTTTTCCAGAAATAATAGAAGACCAGTGAGCCATTTACTTGTACAGGAAATCTGGAATCCTCCAGATTAGCTCACTGGACTTCACTCCAGTCAAGATCGTTTCTACTGAAGACATTCTTACTGAAGTCAAAGACTGAAGTATGAAGAAAGAAGACTGACAAGCAGTGGATCCCACTGACAGTCTTACCAGATCTCCCGACTGGAGCCTTAACAGTGTTCTAGACCTTACAAGTCTGAACACTGATTACGAGGAATTGACTTTATGCCTTTACACGCTTTTACACGGACAACCCATTTGTCTATTGATAAAAGTACAAGACGTGTGTAAATGTGATTGGTTAAAAGGATGACAAGTCACATCAACATGACCTTATCCTTGTACTTTAACCAATGCATTTAAGGAATTAAAGTAGTTGCCTTAAATGCATGCAACCATATTTGTACGGCATAATAAATTTACTGTTGAATTTATTTGCCTATAAATACAAAGTCACATACCTCGTACAAATTACTTTTTTGCAATTTGGTGAACTTGCTAAAATACTCTCGATTAAAATAGTTATACTTCACAACTTTAAGTATATCGATCCAAGGAGATTATTTAGCAAGTATAGATCACTTGTAATTCAAAGATTGTTTAGATAGTTGCATACTTGTAATATCTAGGTTCCGCAACAATCTTGTATTTTGTTTATCATCAATAAATAAAATATACTTGAAAATTACATTTGTGTTCCATCATTTATTTACTTGTTAAATATTGCTTTAAGTCTTTATTACTTTATCTATATTCTTGCATTTGTATTTAAAGTAATACTAGTCCAATCTAGTTCATACTTGACTTGTTATTTTACACTCGTGGGTTAAACCATCGTGTGAGGGACTTTACAGTTTTGACTGATTAATTAGGCAATCTCTTCTGGATTAATAATATGACTAGCACGCTTATAACACCAAAACACCCAAATTTGTGACATTATTGATTCACTTCTAGTTATGCTAGGTGTTTAAGGGTTTGGATTTATTAGCCTTGTAAATTTGTCCCTCTCGTAGGCTTTTGGATTTATCCAAGAGTAAGGGTTCTACTTAGAACTCTGAACTTTATGAATCAAAAGTAGCTCACAAAAAAAAAAGAATAAAAGAATTGAAAAACAGAAAAAGAAAAAAAATAGAAAAAAAATGAAAAAGAGCTTGGGCTGTCAGTTGGTATTTCTCACCTTTTGTCAAATCATTTTTGTAAGTTTGTTCATCAATAACACCAACAAAAGCTTCAATATTTCTAATTATCGAGTTGAGTTGGTACATCTTTATAACCAACGAAAAGGATCTTGCAATACTATATCCTTTGAGTTATTCTTCTTTGGTTGGCAAGTTTGTTTAAGCCAACATGGGTAGTTTTGGTGGAAGGAGTTGTTTGATTGTCTTACACCACAATGGTGTCGGTTTCTATCGTTCTATTAGGGGGTATTATCGGGAAGACTTCTTGGGATTTGGACTGTTGGCAACTAATGACATGGGATTGTTTATGGACTAGACTATTATGTGAAACTTTGCTAAATGTTGTGTTATTTTCTTTTTAACACCATTTGTTATCCCAAATTTCCATACCCTATTTAAATACCTTGTTTAGCCCCAGCGTACATTACAACCCTTGAAAGTCCTCTTCTGATAGACGTTATAGGGTGCTTGCGCCTTGGCGATGAAGGAATGATTATAGTACAAGCCTATGGTTAAAAGATTATGCATCACGACTAGGCATTGAGTGATTATTCAAATATTCAACCCCAAGAGTAAGTTAGTTGGAGTAGGATAGACGAGATATCACTGATTCGATTCTTTTGTGCTTAGTCGTGTTATTAAGGCTTGAGTATCAGTCAAGTATTGTCAAACATTCCGGTTTTCATTTAAGATTAAAACTGCCTAACCATCTCTTTTCATTTTATGGTTGAGCTTCTTTTTGATTACTGAAATGTGGTTTCCATTATGTGCCAAGGTAATTTATGTTTTTCAGCTTGGAATTGCTTGAGGACAAGCAAAGCTTAAGTGTGGGGGAATTTGATGTGACCAATATTACACCATTACCCACATGATTTTTAGTACCGATTATTCGTAGTTTTTATAGTTTTATATCCAACTTTCGATGCTTTGAGGTATTGTTGAGTGTTTTCAGGTTGGAGAATGGTTATACGGATGAATTGGTTGATTTTGATGATCCATGGAATAAACAAGAGAAGAATGTGATTGAAATCGATTGAAAGACAAAGAAAACACTTTTTGAAGAGTGTAACACCCGTTACGCATTTGTCCCTGTAACGGGTTGCATAATTGCCGTGAGTTTTGTGAAGAGGTATAACACCCGTTAGATAAATAACGGCCGTTAGGGTTTGTTTCAGAAATTAGCCTTGTAACGGGTGTTACACGCGAATTTTATATATATACTTGATTACGGATCTGAAGAAAGGGGGACGAATTCTGGGAGAGTTTTTTATAGTTTACTCATAGTTTCTATTGATTGAGAGCAAACAATCTGTTAGGGTTTTTATCTTTGGAGCTTTGGATTACAATCATTGTTGCTACCGGATTCTTTGCAACTCATTGGTATAATATGATTTCTTCTATTTTTGTTTGTTTTTATCTTTTCATTATGAGAGGCTAAATCTCTCAGCACCCGCTTGGATAGTGAATATGTCATAGGGTCGATTTAATGTTACTTGCAATTGTTGAACAAGATTTCTATGTTTAATCGAAGACCCACATTTATTTGAGTTTAAATATTGTTTTTATCTTTTATATTTATTGATTGATAATTGTAATTAGAAGTTCGGAAGAAATCTATGTCATTGTCAATTGATTTATGAAACGGTTAATCGGTCTATAATTAACCTAAAGTCGTTGGAGTTCGGAAGAAACTAACGATAAGGATTTTGAACAATTAAATTCATTTTGAGTGTGTAAACATCTATGATAGAGGAATCTGATTAGGTGAATAAGCAGTTCGGAAGAAAGCTTTTAAAGATTAAATCATAAAATCATCTTAGGTTCTTAATGCTAAATTGTTTTGAGTAGAAATTATTCGCGGAAGCGATAACTATATTTCGAGCAATTAAAGTTTCAAGTATAACGGAAGTTCATCTTGACTACCTTTTAAGTCGTTCAACAATTCAAGTAATGTTTAGACCCGATGATTGACATGTAAGCTGATCCAAGTAGGTGTTCCTTTTAATATTATTGTCAATTAAATCATTTTTACTTTCGTCTTCCGACGAATCCTGCCCCGGTCATACCGAATTTAATTTATTTACTTTTATTTTTGCAAAGTGACAATTCGGTCACAAAAACCCCCTTTCATTTGAATTACTTTATTTTAACAATTGCTTACAAAGTCCTTGTGTTCGACCTCGGATTTACCAAGTCAACTATATTGCATACGATCTGGTACACTGCCCGCAAGTGTGTAGTAGACAGTAGCTAGGTATTTCGAGTTCATAAATTTAAGACTAGAAATTGCACATATGAGTCCCAAATATAGATGGTTTAATACCCTACTGGCAAGTAATTCTAACTGGAAGATGACCAGTTCAGAATACGATCCAGATATGGATGAACAATACGATAAGGTACTGAAAGTAAATGCAAGAAACAATAAGGGCTGAAACTATATAAATAATATGTATAGATCAAGTATGTAGCATTGAGACACGATGTATTTTCAAGGTATTTGATTTATTGATATATAAACAAATACAAAGGTTGTTGCGGAACAAAGATAAACACCCAAGTGTAAATATCTAAACAACCTAGAAATACAAGTGATCTAATGACTTGGAAATACTCGTAAGGATTACTTAGAGTATATCTCACAAGTTGCAATGCAAAGGTTTCAAGCCGTTTGCAAGTTGTGAGAAGACTTATATTTATAGACCTAAGTCCATGATGACGTGGACCAGTTCGTACAAATATGGTTGGGAGTATTTAAGGAATTAAAGCTAATTCCTTACATACGTACTTTTAAGGTTTAAGTATATAAGTCAATTGATGTGACTTATCAAACCTTATTCCCAACCTTTACTTTACCTTGTACTTTAATTAATAGTTAAATCTATTAACCGGGTAAAGATATGTAAAGTAAAAAGTCTTCCTCGTAATCAGTGTAAAAGTGTGTAAGTATTTTTACACTGAGATGCTTCAGTCTTCGATCAGGTAGAATCAGTTTCTGAGCTCCACATCTGAACTGATTCTCATTCTTCAGACTTCAGTCTTTGACTTCATTCTGAATGGTATTCTGATACGTTGATCTGAACTGAAGTGAAGCTTCAGTGAACTAATTCTGAGAGACCTCAGAATTCTATACAAGTATTCTTCACTGAGCTTCAGCTATTTCTGAATAAATTATACTTGGTCGATTTTCGACCTAACAGCACATCAGCCCACATTATTACATAGTCATAAATCATAAATGAAGTAGCCAAAACATAAGGCTAAGGGAAGTCTAAGCATTAAACAACTATGCTAGTCTTCTTTATTACTTCTACCCATCTCACCGAGCTAATCCATTCCTAGCTCAAGCTTGCTTATCCTGAAGGCACAACATTTTCAAAAGAACAAGTGTTAGCTAATAAATTAGCTAAGTAAGATAACATAGTAATGAAAACATTTGCCAATTCAGATATATTAACAAAATCATCTTTTATTGTTAATATCACATACATATAAATCATTGCACACATAATCATATCACATTAGGATCATCGTATACCTAATGTGCCTAACTTATCTTTCTTATCTTTCTTTCTTTACTTTATTTCTTTGCCTTGACGTAGGCTAAGTGACTTATGCCACTTACTTAGGGATGTGGGGTTTGTGTGTAGGCGGTCATAGACCATACATGGAGTCCTCACACCCGACATGATGGGTAAACCATAAGGTGGTCCATTGGCGTCGTTAAGGAATGACAAAGTCAATCCAAACTGAATAAACCGTTTATGCCTTTATGCAATGGTGGTTACTTACTCCACCCGGAATACTCAAACATAACTATGCCACGGGAGGTATCATGATTCCCAAACCACGTGACCACGTACGCCCTAGCTCCGAGGAACTAGCACGGGTTAAGCTTAACACAAGACTTTACATATTGCTCGAGACTTCTTAACTTTATATATTAGATTAGGCTACACTTTCACCTAAACTAATCACATATTTCTTTCTTTACTTTAGGGACCTTAAACGTGCACGTGACATAGCAATCCTAATCATATGTCTAGTAACTAGGTGTTCAAGCCATGCATACAAACATATAACATAATCATTTCATCTTTTCATAATCACATAACATAATCATTTCATCATATCGTAACATATACATACATATCTTACCTTTGCAACCTGCATATACAAACCATACATCGTTAATGGAATGCATCATATCCCTTATCAACCTCCCATAATCACCCATAAACATATAAACGTGCATTAATAATCATTTGGGAAGTTTAACTTATAAAAACGTGTTTTGTTGTACCATCAGGTGGCAAAAGATGTTATCTTACCTCGAGGAATTAAACACTATATGATAACTAATGTTACCGAGCTTGTCAAGTGTTCCCGACTACCTATAATGAGTATTGAATCAATAAACAAACATAAACGAGGATTTATTGACTTATAGGATCTTCATGAGTCACTTGGATACTTGTTTGTCACTTAACACTTATTTGAAACCTTAAAAGTTTGGAAAGACACTTTATGAGTCTCATGCAGCAGCCATGAGTCGCATATGTGCAGACAGTAGCAAGCATAAATCGACCATGATCAGTTTACGAGTCTCATACCCTTTTATGAGTCTCATATTTACAAAAGGAAAAACATAAATCGAACTTGATCAGGTCATGAGTCTCATACCCTTTTATGAGTCTCATATTAGCAAACAGTGGGAAAACTTAATCGACAATTATCAGTTTATGAGTCTCATCCCCTTGTATGAGTCTCATATACTGCAGCTTCGAACAAAACTTCGTTTTTACAAACCCTTTACGACCTTAACACCCATTAACGACTTAGAGACTTACAATTAACATATTTTATGGTACAATTGATGACTTTAATCCATCAATTGATCCCTTAATCAAACACAAACATTACCCACTTAATTGATCACGCTAATGTCTCAAAATCGGTAAACGGATTGCAATTAAACCTAACCTAAACCCTAAGACCAGAACAAGATCCATATGATTAACTCCTAAGATCACAAATCAAGGGGAAATCATCTATATTACCTGTAGATGATCAAGAGAATTCGGAATCTTAAACAAACTTGCCCGAAACACCACGAAACGGAAGAATTCGATGAAGGATTGCTATGGAAGAGGGAAGGGGGCGGCTATGGGGTCTCACTCACGTAATGGTGCAGATGAATGACAATTAGGGATGCCTAATTGCCACTTAACCCCTGGCCATCATCTCCTAAAGTTCCATTTTAGGTCCCTTGACTTATAAACGTTACTTTCATAGCTTAACTTCCTACCGGGAGTCTTAACGATCTAACAAGCACTTAACGTTCATACTTTACTTTGAATTACTTTCATTTAAATCATATTAATCATATCATATTAAATACCTAAGCATTTAATCACATAATCCCATATAGGGCACAATAACTTAACGAACCTAACGTTTAACTAACGGAAAGTCAAATAGTCAAACTTGAAAAGTTTGGGATGTTACAATTACCTCCCCCTTAAGAGGATTCCGTCCCCGGAATCTCATCAGAAATGAACAAATGAGGATACATCTCTTTCATCACGGACTCGGTCTCCCAGGTTAAACTTTCACCATGGTTGTGCTTCCATTTGATCAACACAAGGTCAATCACCTTTCGACGAAGTTTCTTTTGCTTTCTTCCAAGTATTGCTACTGGTTCGTCGACCATTCTCTTCTTAGGATCAATACTCACATCTTCAATAGGAATAACACTAGACTCTTCCACCAAGCATTTCCTCAAAGATGAAACATGAAATGTGTTGTGAATTCCATCCAATTATAGAGGTAATTCTAACTGATAAGCTAAATCTTTGATGCGCTTCAATATCTTGAAAGGTCCAATGAAACGAGGACTTAGCTTTCCCTTCTTTCCAAAACGTATGACACCTTTCCATGGAGAAACTTTCAGCATCACCATGTCACCAACTTTAAACTCAACCGGTCTTCTTTTCTTGTCGGCATAAGTTTTCTGACTTTCTCTTGCTACTCGAAGAGCTTCTTTAGCAATTTTAACTTTATCAGCTGTAATTTGAATAATTTCGGGTCCTGTAAATTGTTTCTCACCGAGCTCCAACCAACAACTTGGAGTCCGACATCTTCTTCCATATAGCATTTCAAACGGTGGCATGCCAATACTTGAGTGATAGTTGTTATTATAAGTAAACTCAATCAAACGCAAATGATCATCCCATGCACCGCCATACTCCAAAACACATGCCCGTATCATATCTTCCAAGGTTTGAATAGTCCTTTCACTTTGACCATCAGTTTGGGGATGATAAGCAGTGCTCAAGTTTACTCTAGTACCCAACTCTCGTTGAAGACTTTTCCAAAAGCTAGATACATACCTTGTGTCTCGATCTGAAACAATAAACAGAGGAACACCGTGCTTTGAGACAATTTCCTTTAAGTACAACTGCGCCATCCTAGTCAATGGTACATCTTGACGTGTCGCTAAGAAATGAGCACTTTTCGTCAATCTATCCACGATAACCCATACCATGTCGTTACCACTTGGTGTCCTAGGTAATTTAGTCACAAAATACATAGTAATATGGTCCCATTTCCATTCCGGAATCTCCAACTATTGCAACATTCCATATGGCTTTTTGTGATCAGCTTTGACACGAGCACAAGTCAAACATCTTTCAACAAAATGTGCAACTTCTCCTTTAATATTCGGCCACCAATAAAGAGGCTTCAAATCTGAATACATCTTTGTAGCGCTGGGTTGTATTGAATATCTAGACCTATGGGCTTCTTCAAGAATTAGCTCACGATTACCATCAAGCAATGGTACCCAAATTTGACCTTTATAGGTCTGAAATCCACGGTTGTTCATCTCCATATCAAGTCGCTTCTTCTTACCAATACCTTTTTTGTCAACATTTTCTTTCAAAATAGCCTTAACTTGAGCTTCTTTGATGCACTCAAGCAAACCAGACTTGGCTTGGACAACCATACTCATCAATTTGCAAGAAGAATTCTGTACCTTTCGACTTAATGTCTCTCCAACAACATTAGCTTTATCGGGATGATACTTAATCTCATAATCATAATCTTTCAGAAGTTCCATCCATCTTCGTTGTCTTACATTCATATCTTTCTGAGTAAACACATAATGCAAACTTTTATGATCAGTGTACAAGGTACACTTAGTGCCATATAAGTAGTGTCTCCATAGCTTCAAAGCAAACACCACAGCAGCTAACTCTAGATCATGAGCTGGGTAGTTCTTTTCATGAGACTTCAACTGGCGTGAAGCATATGCAATGACTTTGTCCCTTTGCATTAGAACACAACCCAAACCTGAAATAGATGCATCGCTATAAACAACCAGATCATCAGTACCTTCGGGTAAGGCGAGGACATGAGCTTCACATAACTTTTTCTTTAACGTTTGGAAGGCCTTTTCTTGAGCTTCAGTCCACACGAACTTCACCCCTTTCTTTGTCAACTCGGTCATAGGTCTAGCTATACGAGAGAAATCTTGAATAAACCTTTGGTAATAACCCGCTAAACCAAGAAAACTCTTGATTTCTGTGGGTGTCTTAGGCTGTTCCCATTTGGAGACAACTTCAATCTTTGCGGGATCAACTTTAATACCTTCAGCTGAGATGACATGGCCGGGAAATTGAACTTCTCGAAGCCAGAATTCATACTTTGAGAACTTTGCATATAACTTTTTCTCCCTAAGAACCTCAAGAATGGCTCTTAAGTGCTCACGGTGCTCAGCTTCAGACTTAGAATAGATAAGAATATCGTCAATAAAGACAATCACAAATGATCTAAGAATGGGCAACATACCCGATTCATTAAATCCACAAAAGTGGCAGGAGCATTTGTCAACCCAAACGGCGTGACAAGAAACTCATAGTGCCCATAACGTGTACGAAAAGCTATCTTGGCCACATCTTCCTTTTTGACTTTTAATTGATGATAGCCGGACCGCAAATCGATCTTAGAGAAGTAAGAAGCACCATGGAGCTGATCAAAGAGATCATCAATACGTGGGAGAGGATACTTATTCTTAACCGTTCGCTTATTAAGCTCACGGTAGTCTATGCACATACGCATAGAACCTTTCTTTTTGACAAAGAGAATAGGAGCTCCCCAAGGCGAGGAAGTTGGACGTATGAAACCTTTATCAAGTAGTTCTTAGAGCTGAGACATTAGCTCTTTCATTTCCGTAGGAGCCAAATGATATGGTGCTTTTGCAACAGGAGTAGCACCGGGTACAAGATCAATCTGAAAAGTGACCTCACGGTCGGGAGGAATACCGGGAAGATCATCAGGAAATTCAGAAACCACATCAACATAAGAAACATAAGGTTTCTCTTTACGTGTATCAATAACATAAGCAAGGAAGTGGTTCTTATTATGTCGTATGCATTTGAGAGCCTTCATCATATTAATGATCTTTAAGCTCCCTTTCTTCTTATCTCCATAAACCGAAATAACTTTACCATCCGGAGTAGAGAAACGCACGATCTTTTGGGAACATAAAATATTAGCATCATGTTGAGATAACCAGTCCATGCCAATCACCACATCAAACCCAGCAAGAGTAGTAGGCAATAGCTAGACCGGAAAAGAACGACCTTCTATATCTATGGAACAATCATCATAACCCTCTTGAATGTCACTAATAGTACCGTTAGCAACTTCAACTTCTATAGAACAACCTAGGGGAGTATTAACTTTATCGAGCTTAGGGGCAAATAAAGTAGACACGAAAGACCTATTTGCACCTGAATCAAAAAGAACAGAGGCAGGTCTTGAGTTAACAAGAAAAGTACCACTTACTACCTCATCGTTGTCCTTAGCAGCTTCAACTGTCATCTGTAGAGCTCGAACCTTAGGCTTTGGGGCAGCCGTCTTCTTTCCATCATCTTTTCCTTGCGGGAAATCCATAATGAAATGACCGCTTTGGTGACACCTGTAACACTTAGGCTTGTCCTTGCATTCTGAAGTAGCGTGCCCCGTACCACCACAAGTATCACACCTACGGGTCTTGTCTGAACAAGGACCAGAGTGAGGTGCCTTACAAGTACCACACCAGTTCTTCGGCTTTGCATTGTTGCTGCTTCCACCCCTTGAAGATGAACCTTTCTTGAACTTTCCATTAGAGTTGGATGACCCATTAAACTTTCTCTTAGAACCGGATGTCTTATCATCATTTGTCTTCACCACAACTTTCTCAGTCTTGAAATCATCATCCAGCTTCTTAGATTCCTTGATAGCACCTGCTAGAGTAGCATGTTGCCTACAGATACCTCGATAGCTAGCTGGAATTCCATCAACATAAGCAGCACCTTTATCTTCTTCATGAGGACAAGTGTTCCACAAACTAGATCTTTGACATAAACGAACGGGCATATTCAGCCATGCCTCCAACATCAGCTTTAAGGGCACGAAACTCCTTCTCTAGTAGTCTTTTTTCACGTGTACCGATATACTCTTCCATAAACTTATCCTTGAAATTATCCCAAGTCAAAGCAGACTTGACAGCTGGAGACATAGAAATTGTAGTGCCTCTCCACCAATCACGTGCATCCTCCTTCAACAATCTAGAAGCACTCAATACCTTCTTATCTTCAGGACAGTCACAAGAAGCAAATATCATTTATGTATCATCTAGCCATTCCATACAACCCACAGCATCAAGGTTGCCATAAAAGTCCTTAGCACCACACTTCTTGAAACTTTCAAACTTGAATTCCCTACAGCGAGGAACATAACCGACTGGAATCACATTACCTCCTGCATTACCATTCACAACTCGAACAACAACATGATCATTCACTGGTTCATCCTGTGACCTCTGTATAGATGGCTCAGCACGGTTAGAGCGGTTAGAAGCTGTGTGCTTTTCCCCTATGTGAGTTCACTTCTCTTTCAGCCCTTACTTGTTCAAGTACTTGTTCGGTTTGTAGTCAAGCTCGAATAGCCCTTAGTTCTTCAAACATTTGGGATTGAGTCGGAATCTGCTCAATTACTGGGTTTGCTCGATCAATTTCGGACCTATTGGGTTGTTCACCGGGATATGGCCTTTGAGGAGGCCTTTGGTTAGCCGGATTTCCAGCCCCATTCCGGTTAACATGAGCTTCACTAGCGGTAGCTCCATCTCGTTGACTATTGGCACGCGTATTGACCATTTTGTCTACAACATAACGACGGTGATTAGAGACGAATCAAAGTGAGAAATAAAGAGGTCAAGGCCTACTTCAATACCATAAACATATCAAAAAATAATTAAGCCTCAAACCTACACTCACCCTCATCCCAACCCGCCCTAAGAGCATTTCATCATAAAGCTAAAGCATCACTACTTAAGCCTATCATTTCTCATGCGGTTTAAGTCCAAAATCCTATGGCTTTGGGTCGGTTTTTGGTTCACTTAAACCATTTCTCTAATACCACCATGTAACACCCGTCATTTAAAAACCTGTATTTTCAAAAACTTTGTCAAACGGCGTTTAAAACGTAGTGGAAAAGATCACTTTAACCATTTCTCTAATACCACCATGTAACACCCGTCATTTAAAAACCTGTATTTTCAAAAACTTTGTCAAACGGCGTTTAAAACGTAGCGGAAAAGATCACTTTAAAAACTGCCCCATCCGTAACCGGATGGTACCTTCATAAATGGTGTTACTAATGTGCATCATCAAAATAATAAAAATGAAATCCAAGTCTTGGCACCAACATAAATGCCCACATTATTACATAGTCATAAATCATAAATGAAGTAGCCAAAACATAAGGCTAAGGGAAGTCTAAGCATTAAACAACTATGCTATTCTTCTTTATTACTTCTACCCATCTAACCGAGATAATCCTTTCCTAGCTCAAGCTTGCTTATCCTGAAGGTACAACATTTTCAAAAGAACAAGTGTTAGCTAATAAATTAGCTAAGTAATATAACATAGTAATGAAAACATTTGCCAATTCAGATATATTAACAAAATCATCTTTTATTGTTAATATCACATACATATAAATCATTGCACACATAATCATATCACATTAGGATCATCGTATACCTAATGTGCCTAACTTATCTTTCTTATCTTTCTTTCTTTACTTTATTTCTTTGCCGTGACGTAGGCTAAGTGACTTATGTCACTTACTTAGGGATGTCGGGTTTGTGTGCAGGCGGTCATAGACCATACATGGAGTCCTCACACCCAACATGATGGGTAAACCATAAGGTGGTCCATCGGCGTCGTTAAGGAATGACAAAGTCAATCCTAAAAAACTGGGTATCACCGACGACAAAATTCGTAGGAAATTCGTAGGAAAAACGTTTTACCGAGACATTTCCGACGAAAATTGTAGTCGGAAAAACCCACCTCGGAAACCATTTCCGACCAAATTTTCCTACGAATTTTTTATTTTCCTTTAAAAGTTTTCGTCGGAAATTTGTTAGTAGTACTTTTCCAATTAATTCTAGTATAGTCTAATAACGAGAAATTAACAACAAACATTTCCATCGGAAATTCGAAGCAAAATTCATTTATGTTACCAATAAACTTCCGACGAATATATAGACAACTTTCCAACGGTTTAACGATGTACATCACTCATGCTATATTCTGATTTTCCTACACATTTCTGACGGAATTAAAAAATTTCATTAAAAAAATAGTATATATACAAATTGAACCAACATTTCTTTCATTGTGGTTCTCTGGTTTTGCACTGGATATTCACAAAGTGAACCAATCTTTTATCCACAGTTTTTTCAATAAAAAATGAAACAACATAAAACTATACAAATTAATATATATTACAATGTTTTGCTCATACGTTTCCTAATCGCCAACTTCCATTTCTTGACATTTTTAATTTCTACATTTTGTCATCTGACGCTATTAACAACCATCCATATCTAGAAAGAACAAAAGTATTCAGAACTCTACAAACATATGGTTTTCAAAAGCCTGCCACATAATCTCAAACACAAGCTTGATCTAGAAATTAAATATATACACATCAATACAATCCAGATCTTCTTCAAGAAAAAGAAAACCCAAATCGTAAATTCATGGTTCCAATCACAGATCGTATACGATAGCGGTGTTTGCAAAGGAAGGATACGTGTGGTGAAGGCGGCTGAGAAAGGATTTAAGGGTGGCAGCGAACGGATTTGAGGGTTGTAGGGGAAAGATTTTAGAAAATTGTTTGTGTGCTTAATGAGTAGAGAAATATAAAAGAATTAAGAAAATGAAAAGAGACTTATTTATAAAAGAAACTCAGACACACACCCACACCCATATACTAGTTGGTGAAAATTTGTGCTTTTTGGGGTGGTGAATTTACCATTGGATTAATAAGAATGTGATGGGGGTTGATAAATTACAACCGTCAGATGGCTATCCTTGTGATGAATGATACTTGTTTTCTATTGGCTGTTCATCTTAAAGTCATATTAAACTCTTTTTGGTTGGTAAGTTAGAGTATATGTCATATACTTTATACTTAAATGTAGTGATACATTTATAAAATTCAATTAACTCAATAAATAAATATTTAAATCGACCAAAAAAATCATAAATAAACATAAGCATTAAACTATACCCAGGCACACTGAAATTATACACATACATATCAACGTACTTGTAGAAAACACAAATATACACACATATAAATGTGTATTTTGTCATGTTTATAAATAGTCAACCGTATATTGTTGTATTTGTGTAAATCTATGTGAGATACCTTGAATTTTAAATATTTTTTTATAAAATTTGTGAGAAATTCGTAGGAAATAGTATATATTTCCAACGAATTTCTAAGGAATTATTTTAGTTTTTTGGTAAGTATAAGTTATTTGTCGAAAATTAGTTGGAAATAGTTATTTGCAGGGGAGGCCTAGAGGGTGTGCAAACCCGATTCTTGGCCGGGGCATAATTTTAAAGGGGGCATAAATTTTTAAATTTTTTATATAATATATTATATATATAAATGTATAATATGCTAAAAAGGTTTGAAGAAAGATCGGATATTGATGCTGATGAACTTTATATGGAGTTGAAGTTATTTGACACGTCACAAATTGATGAACTTCACAACCCTATAGGTGTTTTAAAGCGTTTGAAAGAGCTTGGATTTTCCCAAATGCAACCATTGCATACAGAATATTGTTGACTATTCCAGTCACAGTTGCATCTGCATAAATTAGCTTTTCTAAGTTGAAGTTATTGAAATCTTATTTACGATCAACAATGTCCCAAGAAAGACTTAGTGGATTGGCCATGATAGCTATCGAGAACGAAATCTTAGAGAACATAAACTGTGAATAGCTAATAAACCATAAATTCAACTCGCTCGCCAAGAATATTGGCTAGTAACAACGCTCGAGATGGGATTCGAACGTGTGACCCGTGCTACAACATCCGGGGTGTCCAACCACTGCGCTAGCAAGTGAAGGACTTTTAAGGAAATATTTTATTTTTGATAAATATCATTTATTCGTCGGAAATTAGTCAGAAAACCATATTTGTTTTCCCACGAATTTCCTACGATAAATATAAAAATTAGATTTAATTTTTTTTTAGTATTTTATAGACATTCATAAACACATACATACATATATAATCACAATAATGATTAAATATATAAACACCATATACATATAAATATAGTTACATTTACATACGTTAGTTTATATACACATATACATTGAACCATAACAACACACACATCTATAAGACAGGTATCAACATATATCTATACATATGGGAATTCCACGCTTCCATATCAAGGTACGTTTATAATAACACTAAAACATACACACCTTTGAAGGCGTATTTTACTAATATTATTAATAGTGAATCATGTATTAATTTATTTTGTCTAAAACTATATTAAATACCTTAAATTTTAAGTAATTTTTATAACTTTTGAAGGAAATTCGTAGGAAATGGTGTATCTTTCCGACAAATTTCTAAGGAAGTATATTACTTTTTTTATTCGTCGGAAATTTAATGGAAATATATATCTTTTTCCTACGAATTTCCAACTAAACTTATTCGCTAGAAAACAAAAATATTTCGTCAGAAATTCGTTAGAAAATTTGTTTCGATTTCGAAGTATTTCGAGCAAATTATTTTCATTTTTTTTAGTTTTTTTTCGGTTTTGGAATGTACATATTAATTATACAAAGTTTAAAATTTCCGATGTATTTCCGAGGAAACATTTTATTTTAATATTAATTACACTTTAAATCAAAAGTTTCTGAGAAATTTCCGACGACATACATTTTCGATATTAATCTCTCGGTATTTTGTCGCAAATATTTTTCTTTTAGTGTCGAATTTCCGACGAAACTTGGTTTGACGTAAATTCGTAGGAAATTTGTCACAAATGTGAATGATCTATTTAAGTTTTTTTTGTTTGAATTTTGTCGGTAAATTATAGGAAAATTTCCGACAAAAATATTTCGTCGGAAAATTCGTCGCTGATACTCAGTTTTAGAATGACAAAGTCAATCCAAACTGAATAAACCGTTTATGCCTTTATGCAATGGTGGTTAGTTACTCTACCCGGAATACTCAAACATAACTATGCCATGGAGGTATCATGATTCCTAAACCACATGACCACGTACACCCTAGCTCCGAGGAACTAGCACGGGTTAAGCTTAACACAAGACTTTACATATTGCTCGAGACTTCTTAACTTTATATATTAGATTAGGCTACACTTTCACCTAAACTAATCACATATTTCTTTCTTTACTTTAGGGCCCTTAAACGTGCACGTGACATGGTAATCCTAATCATATGTCTAGTGACTAGGTGTTCAAGCCATGCATACAAACATATAACATAATCATTCATCTTTTCATAATCACATACATAATCATTTCATCATATCGTAACATATACATACATATCTTACCTTTGCAACCTGCATATACAAACCATACATCGTTAATGGAATGCATCATATCCCTTATCAACCTCCCATAATCACCCATAAACATATAAACGTGCATTAATAATCATTTGGGAAGTTTAACTTATAAAAACGTGTTTTGTTGTACCATCAGGTGACAACAGATGTTATCTTAGCTCGAGGAATCAAACACTATATGATAACTAATGTTACCGAGCTTGTCAAGTGTTCCCGACTACCTATAATGAGTATTGAATCAATAAACAAACATAAACGAGGATTTATTGACTTATAGGATCTTCATGAGTCACTTGGATACTTGTTTGTCACTTAACACTTATTTGAAACCTTAAAAGTTTGGAAAGACACTTTATGAGTCTCATGCAGCAGCCATAAGTCACATATGTGCAGACAATAGCAATCATAAATCGACCATGATCAGTTTATGAGTCTCATACCCTTTTATGAGTCTCATATTTACAAAAGGAAAAACATAAATCAAACTTGATCAGGTCATGAGTCTCATACCCTTTTATGAGTCTCATATTAGCAAACAGTGGGAAAACTTAATCGACAATTATCAGTTTATGAGTCTCATCCCCTTGTATGAGTCTCATATACTGCAGCTTCGAACAAAACTCCGTTTTTACAAACCCTTTACGACCTTAACACCCATTAACAACTTGGAGACTTACAATTAACATATTTTATGGTACAATTGATGACTTTAATCCATGAATTGATCCCTTAATCAAACACAAACATTACCCACTCAATTGATCACGCTAATGTCTCAAAATCGGTAAACGGATTGCAATTAAACCCAACCCAAACCCTAAGACCAGAACAAGATCCATATGATTAACTCCTAAGATCACAAATCAAGGGGAAATCATCTATATTACCTGTAGATGATCAAGAGAATTCGGAATCTTAAACAAACTTGCCCGAAACACCACGAAACGGAAGAATTCGATGAAGGATTGCTATGGAAGAGGGAAGGGGGCGGCTATGGGGTCTCACTCACGTAATGGTGCAGATGAATGACAATTAGGGATGCCTAATTGCCACTTAACCCCTGGCCATCATCTCCTAAAGTTCCATTTTAGGTCCCTTGACTTATAAACGTTACTTTCATAGCTTAACTTTCCTACCGGGAGTCTTAACGATCTAACAAGCACTTAACGTTCATACTTTACTTTGAATTACTTTCATTTAAATCATATTAATCATATCATATTAAATACCTAAGCATTTAATCACATAATCCCATATAGGGCACAATAACTTAACGAACCTAACGTTTAATTAACGGAAAGTCAAATAGTCAAACTTGAAAAGTTTGGGATGTTACATTAAGTAATTGAGAAACGCTTACAAAATGCCAATTATATTTGACATAGAGTTTCAAAAGTAGTTTTTGAAAACATGTTTTGGTCTAATAACCTTGAAACTTATAGTTTAAAGAAGTAATTAATTGTATTCGTTATTATTGTTATTATTAACTAGAACTTAGAAAAATGTTAGTGATAAAATACAAGGAAAATTACTTGGTCAAACACTCAAATCTAGTCAATAACACTCAAAGCACAACAACACTCAAAGTCCAACAACACTCAAAGTCCCACCCTATAAATACCTCCATAACCCTAACAAAAGAAACACACAAAACAAAACACCAAAAAGAAACACTCAAATCTCAATTTTTCTCTCTAGTTTCACTAACAACACACAAATATCACTTCACTAAAATCACTCACCAAATCATTATATTTTACTAGTCTTTCACTCCTAACAACAAAAACATATCTATCCTTGAGGTAATCTATCAAAAACCCAAACTTTTTGTCTTATGTTTATGTCTTACAAACCTTGTTAAAAACAAACTTTATTTTTAATCATCAAGCTTGAAACTTTTTATGTTCAATAGTTGTAGAAACACTAGTTATAGCTAAATCCAAAGTTTCATACGTTTTTGTAAACAAAGTCTATGTCTTTTTAAGGATTTTGTAACTTTTGTTAAACTTACTTTCTTACTAAATGGGTCACGTATTTATAGTTCGTTTTACAGTCCGTATGCTTAATATTGTTTTCTAATAGTGATAAGGAACATAAAAGTACAAACGTATTTCAAAAACACTAAACGATTTTGAAGATAAATGATTTGAGAGTTATTCGTAAGAACACACAAATCTGGTTTGGAAGAACACTCAAATGGTTAGTAACACTCAAATGGCCAGAAACATTCAAATGATTAGAAACACTCAAATGGCTAGAAACACTCAAATGATTAGAAACACTCAAATCAGAACACTCAAATGGTCAGAACACTCAAATGGTCAGAACACTCAAATGGTCAGAACACTCAAATGGATAAGAACACTCAAATGGTCATGAACACTCAAATGGTTAAGAACGCACAAATGGTCACGACTTGCAAAGTTGGTCAATTTTAGTCAAAGCTCGATAAGAAATAAAATCAGAAGATCGTAAACATTGAGTATGTCAAGCTTGCAAACTCTTAACCACATAAGTTAACAATGAGATGTTTTCTAAAATTAAGATAAATGGTATTCGTAAGACATAAACGGTTACATATATAATCGTATTATTCAATGATATAAATATGTGGATTCATTTATGTGGTTAGGTTGGCTGTCAAGCATACATCCTACATATTTTGCGCACACTTGTGTATTCATTTTAGCAGGCTATCAGGTGAGTTTCGTAGTCCCCTTTTCACATGTTTTCAATGGGCTGAAAGGATACAAACAGTTTTCTGGTAAAACGTATCTATTTGATACTATATGGTATTGTAGCAACCTAATTTGGATACATTTGTGATTACATATTTTTGGATTCACTGATGATTACATATTTTGGACACGCTTATGATTACACATTTTGGATACACGTATGATTACATACTTTAGATACTTAAATGTTCTTATGTGTCGTAAATGTTATTCTATCATGGCTATTAGGTTACTGTATGATATGGTATTCAATTTATGGTATCTGATCCCAATAGTGTTTTGAGCATATTGGGTGTGGGTGTAGTCAAGCAATGTGATCCCACTTGGTGGGTGTAGTCAAGCAATGTGATCCCATTTTGTGGGTGTAGTCAAGCAATGTGATCCCACTTGTTGGGTGTAGTCAAGCTATGTGATACCATAAGTGCAATGTGGTTATTCAATCTATGTCATTCTATTGATATCATAAGTCTACCTATAGCCAAAGTTATTCATTTTATTTGATGTATTCAAGCAAATTACTAGACGGCCAAAACTATTCATTCTATTGTTATTCAAGCTAAACGTTCGAGCTCACCAACCATTGTGTTGACGTTTTCAAGTATCCTTTCAGGTAATCAAGGAAATCAGGCTAATCATGGCTAGGATGGCAGCATGGGACCTTAGCAGACTTCGGGCCTTAGGATTCGATGCTGCTTTTATCTTTATTTATGCTTTACTTCTATGATAGACTTTGGCATTATGCCTTATCATTTCCCCTGCGTGGGAACTTATCTTATGTTTTATTTGAATGCTTTGTTGAATCTATGTTTGTGACTTCTATTTGCGTATTTGAGACTATGTATCCGACTATTTATGTTTAGTCTTATGAACATATATTGTTTGGAAGAGTTATTGAAATTATAGTATAATTATAGGGTATAAACTTATAAACTTTTCTAGCTCAAGTTGGCTCAAACCCACAAATGATTAAAAACCGACTAAAACTGAAAAACCGGACCGAAATAGACCCAAACTGAAAAAATCGAAACCGAAAAAACCGAAACCCAGTGGTTTTAGTTTTCAAAAACCGAATTATAACGGTTTGGTTTTCGGTTTTAGTCAAAAACCGAACCGTACTCATCCCACCAGTAGCCATTGTATTAAACAAATCAAGATTGGTTTATGGTTGGAAAAGCAGAAATTAAGGTAACTAACCTTCTCATGTATAATAAACATCTGTATACATACATTCTCAAGTATTTGATTATTTATTTTTTTGTCTACTAAGATTCAATGTGTTTACTTGTTGGATATGCAATTTTTCGGACTAAAGAAAAAACCTTCAGATGAGCAACTTGCTACTTCTACGAGGATTTCTCGAACCGACTCAAACAGATTGAATGGACTTTGGCAAGAGAGAAAGTTGTGTTGAGCAATGTCAGTTTGGTCATGTCGATGGCACGAAGATATGACAACATAGGAGCTCAAATGGCTGACTTACTTGCGTAGCTCGGCTCTTTAGTGCTTTTTTAGAATGCATTTAAATCTACATAATATAATGCAAATATCTATAGCCATAGGATTCTCATTTATACAACACATACAATAAGTGTTCAACTCTAATACTGAAAATTATATTAAGTGAAAGTTTTAATTTTCAATTTAGTTTTTGTCAAATTCATGCCCGAGAAGAATACCGAAGTGAAATATCTATTATGCAACCTTGCAACGAAGTTGCATCCATGCCAAAATATTTATAGCATCAGGTGTTGCAGTAAGTTTTCGCCGTTGCAACGCACGGGCACAAAGCTAATATATATTTATGTAAACTTGTTCATCTAAAACACCCCAAAACTGGTAATATGATAAAAAGGATGTCTAATATGGATGTAAAGAGCAGATGATTATCTGTTTTCTCACTACACATTTAGGGGGCTGCGTTTTTATTTCATTATGTATAAAAATTGATATGGTTGGAAATTTTATTTCATTACGTGTAAAAATTGATGTGAAAACAGTTTAAAAACTGATGTGAGAGTATACTGATATTCAGCATATAACATTTTCCTTATGATAAAATAATGAAAGTTTAATGTCACACCGGTTGGACAATGCGTTCGCTTGCCCTGCCAATAACCACTACAAAATTGCCAAGACCTCTAGTTCTAGATAGAAAATAATATAATAATAATAGATATATTTATAAAAAGAATATGTAATAAAAATGAGGCTCAGATCTGGTTTACAAACGGAGCAAGTCAGTAATTAGTGACCCGCCATGGCTGCAATTTCAGGGTTGCAAATAATTCACCATCCTCTGAAAATTGCCCAGCCAAGCTACGAATCATCTTCAAAAACTTGCCCCATTTTCCAACTTGGACCCAAATATATTTATTATATATCTATGAGATTATTATCATCACAGCCTCATATAATTTGTAACCAAAAAACATTATTATCATTATTATTATTATCATAATGATGATGATGAAGAGGAGGAGGAAGTGCAAAAATATCAAGTCAAGCCAAACCTAAAACACAACCTTAAAATAATCAAGATCCAAACCCCATAAAATGGAGATGGATCTCTTTCTCTATCTTTCTCTCTCTCTCACACACACATACACACACACGACGGCGCGTGAATGAATGAATGGATGAATGAGGGTTGTTGTTGTTGACGGGAAATCATTGGCCGGAAGAAGGGCAACCACCCTCTGAAACCTCTCACTCTTCCGGCCTCATTCTCTGATGGATCCAAGTTGGTTGGTAGGCTGTGTAAAACACACAACCCTAATCTTATGTTTGCCCCCAATTCTCTCTTTATATACTCCTTTGCCTCCTTTTACATTTACTTTTAGGGAAAAGAATTCGTGTGTATCTACTTGTTTTCAGCTATTATTGTAGGAAAGAAATTTTGTTTTGGTTCATTGAATATAAGTAACCTGCTAAACTGAACGAATCGTGTAAATAATCTGCTAAATACTGATGTGGTGGTCTCTTATTGGGCCACGTATCAGATGTTTGATGGCGCCACGTTAGCATCCGACCGATTTCTTACTCAATTCGTTCAGTTTTGAGACAAACTTACATACAATGAACCAAAACAAAGTTTCTTTCCTACAATAATAGTTGAAGACAAGTTACATACACACACAGATTCTTTTCCCTTACTTTTACGGTTTTACACTTTTACTCCCTTTCAATTTTATTCTTTGTTCTTTTTTTTTGAACGGCTAAAATAGATGTATATATATATGAGAAGCAACTAGCAAATCACTAGTTGCCAAAGAGTACAAAGCATATACAATTACAATCTAGAACTTCAAACAAATACAACATAATTCTAGATTCTTCTCAAGACATTAACTGCAAGGATTCCAAAAGGAGTGAAAAAACTCATGCCAATTACCTTACGTAGACACGAGAAAAACTTCCAACCAACGAGGGCCGAGCCACCGGTTTTCACCTCGTAGTGTTTTTGATGAAATCCCAACCATGCCTTGAGGTGTCGAAAAGCCACTTACAAGTCAAAGTAAAAAAAATTACAAGTCAAAGTAAAAAAAAAGAAGAAATACTCCCTCCGTCCCTTCACAAATGTCTTGATTTGAAAAACACATTTTTTTAGGCAGATTGAATGATTGTTCTTTTTGCTTGGTATATGACAAAATTGCCCTTGGCATATACGTAAAAAATATCAATTGAATTGAAATCTAAACAAATATCTTTGGCCCTACATAACTTTTGCCTGACAACTTTTTTAAAAAACTCAACAATTGAGTTTCTTTGAGAGCCACATTTACATTCATTTTTCACCGCCAAATTGTTTTCGTGAATTAACAATTGAAATTTTGGAGCCAAATTTACATTCATTTTTCACCGCCAAATTTAGTTTTCGTGAATTAACAATTGATGTTCCATTTTTACCGCCTAAATATTTTTCTATTGATAGAATAGCTTCTCATTTGTGTAAATACAGAGTATCACCCATTGTGTACAAACCCATTTGTCTATTTCAACATTAACTGTCTTTTTCTTTTGTACTCGTATTCAATCTCTTTCTTTATAATGAATGGATAACAATAGCAACTCAAACATAAAACCCAACTTAACGGATTCACAACGTCAAACCATATATGAAGCCGTATTGCAACAAAGTATCGATGGGAAACTAAAATATGGATCTATAAGTGACGTGGCATCACGATTTTCCGTATCTACACGCACCGTAAGTCGCATATGGCATCGAGCTAGATTCCAAGTCCTCCATGGATACTTAGTCGACGTCTCTTCAAGGAAACCATATGTCGTTAAACAAAGAAGGATACAAATCAATTTCGATCAAGTTACGCAAATACCACTACGTCGTCGCACCAATATCCGATCAATTGCAAAAGCAATCAACGTTTCAAAGTCCACGGTGCATAGAAGAATAAAAGAGGGTGAACTTCGACCACACACAAACGCTATTAAGCCGACTTTGACAGAGGAGAATAAAAAAGCAAGGTTAGAATATTGTTTATCTATGATTGCTCCATCTTTGTCTACTCCTTCTTTTGATGGTATGTTTAACGTCGTTCACATCGATGAAAAATGGTTTTACATGTCAAAACCGTCTAAACGTTACTACCTTGTACCCGGTGAGGATGAGCCATTAAGAACATGTAAATCTAAAAAATTTATCACAAAGGTCATGTTTCTAGCAGCCGTTGCACGACCAAGGTTTGATGCGTCGGGTAATGAAATATTTTCGGGAAAGATAGGTATATTTCCTTTCACAAAATTGGAACCCGCAAAACGTTCGAGTAAGAATCGGGTTGCGGGAACTTTAGAGACTAAACCTATCTTGTCGGTGACCAAAGAAGTAACTCGATCATGGCTAATCGATAAAGTACTACCGGCTATTAGGGATAAATGGCCACAAGGTCATACGGGTCCAATTTACATTCAACAGGACAATGCAAAACCACATATTGATGTTGACGATGAACAATTTATACAAGAAGCATCTCGAGATGGGTTTGATATTCGACTTCGATTTCAACCTCCAAATAGCCCAGATTTAAATGTGTTAGATCTCGGGTTTTTTCGCGCAATTCAGTCACTTCAAGAACAAGAGGTTTTGGGTTCGATCGATGAATTGATTCATGCGGTCCAAACTGCTTTTGTTAAAATGTCATCACATGAGCTTAACAATGTCTTTTTGACTCTACAAACGTGCATGAAAGAAATCATGAAAGTGCGTGGTAGCAACCATTATCAAACACCACATATTGGTAAAGGAAAATTGGAACGTCAAGGAAGGTTACCATTGCAAATCGAATGTGATAGCAGCTTGATTGGTGAAGTAGTTTCGTATTTGGGTCAGTAGGGAAACGAAGAAAAAAGACAAATGGAGAAATGGATGTAAATAATGAAGACGAAAGATAAGTTTTGGTTCAGTAGTCTAGTTTTTGAGTGCATGCATGTAAAAGAAATGAAGAAGAAATCTTTTGTTATTACTCGTATCAGTATGTCTAAATGGTGAATGGTGTCTAAGTGCTTACTGGTGCAAAATGGATGTAGTGACTTTTACTTTCATAAATATTGAATGGAACATATTTTGTCTGCTTTCTCTTCCATTACATGGGTCCATTATATTGTTAGTTTATTTTAGTTTTGTGTGTCTAAGGGTAAATTTGGAAATTGGCTAATAAAATTTTAAAAGTGGACACATGTATGGGACAAATAAAAAAGGGAATATGGACACTTTTAATGGGACGGAGGGAGTAATAATGATGAGAATCACCCCATGAAGATTTTAATTAGACATCGTGCTGCATGCAAAGAACCTTCTAAGCTCCAAGGCAGCCTTGTTGGAATTAATTATATGATTCGTATATAAATAAGTAAATAATGAAAATATGATTAAAGATTACATACCCGATGATCCAGTGGATGAATTGAACAGATTAGCCATTAGGATTGTCGGGTTCCCAAATTAAGATGATTGTATTATAATGGGATTGAAGGATTCAGTTATGTGTTTTTGTTATATCCTTTTGATGAGAGAATGCACATATATATAATAGGTGTGTAGCGCAGCGTATGCGTGATATACGTGTGAGTCTTTTCAATAATAGCAGCGGCCGACGATCCGGTAAATATGACAACGGTGCTGACTTCAACGATGGTAGGTATGTGTTGACATATGTGTTAATGCAGCTGTATTTCTTATGTCTGCATTTACACATGTACTTACATACACTATATTTTTAGAGTATTTATACACACATTTAATGTATTTACACATTTAATCCTGGTGTTTAATATATGTGCTTTATTAGTCTCTCAAGTTCCAATCACCTAGTGGGAAACCCTATAATATGTCTATAATAGTAAATACGCCCATCGTATATTTACTAGACATAGGGATTTTAGTTATCGTCAATTATCATATCATGTAGGATAAATGATCTGTGACGGTCACATTTAATGTGGTTCCAACACTAGTATATTTATTAGTCTCTCAAGTTCCAATCACCTAGTGGGAAACCCTATAATATGTCTATAATAGTAAATACGCCCATCGTATATTTACTAGACATAGGGATTTTAGTTATCGTCAATTATCATATCATGTAGGATAAATGATCTGTGACGGTCACATTTAATGTGGTTCCAACACTAATCGTATATGTGCTTTATTAGTCTCTCAAGTTCCAATCACCTAGTGGGAAACCCTATAATATGTCTATAATAGTAAATACGCCCATCGTATATTTACTAGACATAGGGATTTTAGTTATCGTCAATTATCATATCATGTAGGATAAATGATCTGTGACGGTCACATTTAATGTGGTTCCAACACAATTTTATTAGTCTCTCAAGTTCCAATCACCTAGTGGGAAACCCTATAATATGTCTATAATAGTAAATACGCCCATCGTATATTTACTAGACATAGGGATTTTAGTTATCGTCAATTATCATATCATGTAGGATAAATGATCTGTGACGGTCACATTTAATGTGTGTATCGCAGTATGCGTGATATACGTGTGAGTCTTTTCAATAATAGCAGCGGCCGACGATCCGGTAAATATGACAACGGTGCTGACTTCAACGATGGTAGGTATGTGTTGACATATGTGTTAATGCAGCTGTATTTCTTATGTCTGCATTTACACATGTACTTACATACACTATATTTTTAGAGTATTTATACACACATTTAATGTATTTACACATTTAATCCTGGTGTTTAATATATGTGCTTTATTAGTCTCTCAAGTTCCAATCACCTAGTGGGAAACCCTATAATATGTCTATAATAGTAAATACGCCCATCGTATATTTACTAGACATAGGGATTTTAGTTATCGTCAATTATCATATCATGTAGGATAAATGATCTGTGACGGTCACATTTAATGTGGTTCCAACACACATATATTTATTAGTCTCTCAAGTTCCAATCACCTAGTGGGAAACCCTATAATATGTCTATAATAGTAAATACGCCCATCGTATATTTACTAGACATAGGGATTTTAGTTATCGTCAATTATCATATCATGTAGGATAAATGATCTGTGACGGTCACATTTAATGTGGTTCCAACATAATATATTTATTAGTCTCTCAAGTTCCAATCACCTAGTGGGAAACCCTATAATATGTCTATAATAGTAAATACGCCCATCGTATATTTACTAGACATAGGGATTTTAGTTATCGTCAATTATCATATCATGTAGGATAAATGATCTGTGACGGTCACATTTAATGTGGTTCCAACATAATATATGTGCTTTATTAGTCTCTCAAGTTCCAATCACCTAGTGGGAAACCCTATAATATGTCTATAATAGTAAATACGCCCATCGTATATTTACTAGACATAGGGATTTTAGTTATCGTCAATTATCATATCATGTAGGATAAATGATCTGTGACGGTCACATTTAATGTGGTTCCAACATAAATATATGTGTTTTATTAGTCTCTCAAGTTCCAATCACCTAGTGGGAAACCCTATAATATGTCTATAATAGTAAATACGCCCATCGTATATTTACTAGACATAGGGATTTTAGTTATCGTCAATTATCATATCATGTAGGATAAATGATCTGTGACGGTCACATTTAATGTGTGTATCGCAGTATGCGTGATATACGTGTGAGTCTTTTCAATAATAGCAGCGGCCGACGATCCGGTAAATATGACAACGGTGCTGACTTCAACGATGGTAGGTATGTGTTGACATATGTGTTAATGCAGCTGTATTTCTTATGTCTGCATTTACACATGTACTTACATACACTATATTTTTAGAGTATTTATACACACATTTAATGTATTTACACATTTAATCCTGGTGTTTAATATATGTGCTTTATTAGTCTCTCAAGTTCCAATCACCTAGTGGGAAACCCTATAATATGTCTATAATAGTAAATACGCCCATCGTATATTTACTAGACATAGGGATTTTAGTTATCGTCAATTATCATATCATGTAGGATAAATGATCTGTGACGGTCACATTTAATGTGGTTCCAACATTCTCCCACTTGACCAAGCGATCATTTATCTATGAGTATTGTTAAGTCCGGCCGGGATAATACTCATTTTGTTTTAAACCGAAATCATAGCCAATAAGTACAGTCGTAGAGTAGAACATCAACTCAGGACCCCCACTAGTCAAACTATGACTCAAATTTAAAACTAATAAGCAATGATTAATTGACTAAGACAAATTTTGTTACGATTAGATCTACACACAGTTATGCGCTTAATGTGTAATTTAGTAGACAAACAAAATTTGAATAATGAGGAAAATTTTTATTAATATAATAATAATGACCAATAAGTACAATATGCTATTACATTAAGTCTTTTATAAGCCCCATCTTCGAGACATGTCCTACGAAGACTTTAGGAGGAAGACCTTTGGTCATGGGATCCGCTAGCATGTCATTTGTACTTAGGTACTCAATACAAAGAACATTTTCCTCAACCCGTTCTCGTACGAACAGATACTTTGTATCGAGGTACAGCCCAGCTCCAGTTGAACTGTTACTGTTCGAGAAAGTTACGGCAGCTGAGTTATCACAGTAAAGCTTCAATGGTCTTGAAATGGAGTTAACGATTTTGAGTCCACTAATGAGGTTCCTTAACAACATACCATGGCAAGTTGCATTGTACACTGCAATATATTCAGCCATCATTGTGGATGTTGCGGTCAGTTTCTGTTTATGACTCCGCCAAGATATGGGTCCGCCAGCTAACATGAAAATATATCCAGAAGTGGATTTCTTATCTTCTTTGCTTTTAGCAAAGTCTGAATCAGAATATCCTACCACTTCTAAGTTGTCACTTCTTCTATATGTCAGTTTGTAATCTTTGGTCCCTTGCAGATATCGAAGAACCTTTTTAACCGCTTGCCAGTGAGCTAATCCAGGATTAGATAAGTAACGGCCAAGCATTCCGGCAATATAAGCGATATCTGGTCGCGTACAGACCTGAGCGTACATTATGCTCCCAACTACTGACGAGTAAGGTATCATCCTCATCTGCTCCTTTTCAACCTCAGTGCTCGGAGTTTGGAAAGATCCAAATATATCTCCCTTTACTACCGGAGCTACAGTAGGAGTGCAGTTCTGCATGTTATAGCGTTCTAATATGCGTTCAATATAGCCCTTTTGTGAGAGACCAAGAACACCATTACGCCTATCTCGATGTATTTCGATACCTAAGACATAAGAGGCATCACCGAGATCTTTCATGTCGAATGTTTGCGAAAGCATTCGCTTCAACTCATGCAATAAATCCAAGTTGTTACTTGCTAGTAGAATGTCATCTACGTACAAAACAAGGATTGCAAAATTACTCCCACTGATCTTGAGATAGGTGCATTGATCCACTTGATTTTTCAGGAATTCTTGTGATTTCATGACTTCATCAAATTTTAGGTACCATTGTCTTGATGCTTGCTTCAACCCGTAAATGGATTTCTTTAGCTTGCAGACCATGTGATCTTTTCCCTTTGGAATAAATCCTTCAGGTTGTCGCATGTATACGTCTTCTTGCAAGTCTCCATTTAAGAAAGCAGTTTTGACGTCCATCTGATGTAACTCTAAATCAAAATGAGCTACGAGCGCCATAACGATCCTTAGGGAATCTTTACGAGAGACAGGAGAAAAGGTCTCTTGATAATCGATTCCGGCCTTTTGAGTATAGCCTTTCGCAACCAATCTTGCCTTATAGCGTTCGACGTTTCCTTTCGGGTCTAATTTGGTTTTAAAGACCCATTTACAACTGACAGTTTTGGATCCTTCAGGAAGTTCAACCAATTCCCAAACGTCATTATGCTTCATGGAATTAAGCTCTTCAATCATGGCTTCATTCCACTGAGTGGCCTGATCACTATTAATGGCTTCTCGATAGGAAGTTGGATCAGTAAGCTTTCCCATGTTCTCAACTTCGGAAATGAAAGTAATATAATCATCCATATTAACGGCCCTGCGAGGTCGGGATGATCTCCGGAGTTGATGTTCGGGTTCAGTAATGGAAGGTTCTGCATTTTCAATCTGGGGATCAGCAGGTGGATCAGTGAAATTAGGAGCAGCGTTGTGTACAAGAGGAATTATCGGAGGAATAATGGGAATAACCGACGTATTGTTCCCCCCTGCTTCTTGTACATTTTGCAAATCTAATTCAGGATTTGTCGTGCTCCCACTGATCTCTGAATTCTCGAGGAATGTTGCATGCATTGTATCCATGATTCTCGTAGTATGGGAAGGACAGTAAAACCGATAACCTTTGGAGTTATCAGGATAACCAATAAAGAAACAAGTAATGGTTTTGGAATCCAGTTTCTTTAAATTGGGGTTATAGAATTTTGCTTCAGCGGGACAGCCCCATACTTTCATATATTTTAAGCTCGGTTTCCGATCTGTCCAGATCTCATGAGGAGTTTTAGGGACAGATTTTGAGGGAACCCTATTGAGTATATGAACGGCTGTTTTTAATGCCTCTGTCCAAAGGAATGTAGGGAGGTTAGTGTTAGCAAGCATACTTCTCACCATGTCCATTAAAGTTCGGTTTCTCCTTTCAGCAACACCATTTTGTTGCGGAGTACCAGGCATGGTGTATTGGTTAATTATGCCTTGTTCCTTACAAAAGTTATGGAAAGGACCAGGAGCTTGACCAATATCCGTATGTTTACCGTAATACTCACCTCCTCTATCTGATCGAACCACTTTTATTTTTCGACTTAATTGATTTTCAACCATTGTTTTAAAGTCAATAAAAGTTTGTAATGATTCAGATTTATCTTTGATCAGATACAGGTGCATATAACGTGAATAATCATCAATAAATGTAATAAATGATGTATGTCCAGTTATTGATGCGGGATAGGGTCCACTGATATCAGTGTGAATTATTTCCAACAAGTTGGAACTTCTGATGGACCCTTTCTTATTCCCTTTAGCCATTTTGCCTTTAAGGCACTTAATACATGTTTCAAAATCACTGAAATCAAGAGATGGTAAGATTCCATCTTTAACGAGACGTGTCATGCGATCTCGAGAGATGTGGCCAAGACGTTTATGCCACAACATGGAGGAATTCTCTGATTGTTTAGGTGATTTTGTCTTTGTTTTAGTTACGTCATCAATATTAAGTGACAACAAAGATTGTGAGAAATTATTATCCAGTTCTAATTTATACAGTAATCCATCCAAGAAACCACGACCAAGTAGTTGGTTATTAAAAGTAATGACAATCTTGCCGCAACCATGAGTTATTACATAACCTTCAAGGTCTAGTCTAGAAATAGATACAAGGTTCCGAGTTATCCTTGGAACATATAAGGTATCTTCTAGTCTAATACACTTTCCGGTACTCATATGTAAATTATAAGTCCCCATAGCTTCGACTTCTAATAGATCACCGCTTCCAACTCTAAGTTTTCTTTGGCCCTTTGGTAGCTTCTGGATTGTATGGAATCCCTGCATTGAGTTGGTTACATGAACCATAGAACCAGAATCACCCCACCATGTATTAATTGGAACATCAGTAGTAAAGGAATCAAATATTACATATAATACGTTACCTTTCTTAGCCAGCCATTCCTTGAATTTAGGGCAATCCTTTTGACTGTGGTCTTTGCCACGGCAAAATTTACAGTTCTTGCCAGTGAAGGAGTTAGAGCTAGAGGCAACAGCACCCGGATTAGCCTTTTGGACCTTATAATTATTATTCTTTTTACCATGATTTGTCTTCCTTTTATGGGAGTTAGTGGTGGTGGTAAGGTGAACAGATTCAGGTTGTCGCAGCTTCAGGCGATCCTCCTCTTGTACGCACATGGCGATAAGTTCACCCATTGACCATTTATCTTTCATGGCGTTATAATTTACCTTGAAAGGGTCAAATCGTTCGGGTAAGGAGGTCATAATGAAGTGGACAAGAAAGTTGTCAGAAACTTCCATTTCAAGACTCTTGAGCTTATGAGCCATATCCTGCATCTTCATAATATGTTCACGAACACCACTAGTCCCTTCATACTTGAGAGTCAACATTTGAAGCATTAGGGAACTTGCATGAGCCTTAGACGATCCCTTAAATTGATCCTCAACAGATTTGAGGTAAGTTTTGACATTGTCAGAGTGTGGGATCGCACCTCGGATACTGACACTAATAGAGTTCTTGATCATCATTAATGCTAAGCGATTTGATTTCTCCCACTTTTCAAATTCTGCCTTTTGAGTAGCTGCGGAAGCTTCAGTAATGGCAGCGGGTTCATCAAATCGAAGTGCATAATCAAGGTCATATAAGCCCAGACCTAGCAGCAGTTGCTCCTTCCAGGAAGTGAAGTTCGCACCAGTAAGTGGCTCAATGCCAAAGTTCGGTACTATAGTGGAAATAAGGAGGATATATTTAGGATACTAATTATAGAAGATTATTATCGTGACAGTGTTAGCTATATAAGGCGGAGTAAATAATGTCTCTAAAGTAATGGAACTAAAGTAATGCCTAAAATAAATAGGCTTGAAGTAATGTTCCTTAAAGTAATGAGACTAAGACCATTATTGTTACGAAGCTAGTGATAGGTAAGCCTATTGTAAACACCAAAACAATGGGCTAAAATAAGGCTCAACTTGGATGTTACATCACCTTTGGGCAGAAGTAATATCCAAGTAAACAGGAGCATTAGGGGCATGCGACACAACACTTTATCTTTTGACCTTTGGGCACAAAATCAAGCATCGCGTATATTATGCACGCAAAAGAAGTTCTTTTGACACATGGTTATATTAAATCACCTTTGGGCAGAATTAATATACACAATGTTTATTAGGCAAAAGAAAAATTGCAACATGAGAATCACATTTGACCTTTGGGCACAAATAGTGAAACCATGTATATTATTGCAAAAGATATGAATAAATAAATATATATTTATTCTTAATTATAATATTATTTGTATCATTATTAAAAAAAACTCAATGAATCTATACGCTTCAGTTATAAACTATTTTAGTTTATTTAAAAAATTGAAAGTTCATCAATTTGATATAACTTGGTAACGTCGTATGTATGTTTCTACGTAGTCATAACAATAATGGTCAGCAGTTTAAGAAAATCATTAGTTATATATATAATAAATAATAAATTTAAAACTAATGATAGTAAAAAGTGATTGTGACAAGAATTAAACAAATCCAAGCATCTCACATTTATGGTCTTTGTCTGCCACTCACTCTTTCTTTATGCTTTACAAAGTAACTTTAATTTCCGTAGACATATTATGAGTGCCATACTGCCATAGTCTTTTTTAATATCCTTATAATTGTTATGAATAATGACCGACATATAGGGCCACACGCCCACACATATTGAAGTCTCGTGAATCCCATTTTGAGTTCTTTACACACTTTATATTTGTATACATATAAAATACACATATATGATTATACTTTGCTCTTTATCTACTCTACTTCTCTCATCTTGTTTAACAAGATTCATGATCCATATTTATAACAAATTCAAAGCAAATTCTTTGAGAGAAATATTCTATTTGAGGAGTTCTTCTTCCGATGATCCAATCGGAAAAAAAACAGTACCACTACGGTCGATTTATCATCCGATGGATTACCAAGTAAGTTTTCTTTTCGATCAAATATTATGATTAAAACAGTTATTTCAATTATTTCCAAATTCATTTTTAGAAGTGTAGTTATGTTCCGAACAAAATAATGGAACAAAACTAACAAAATTTTTTTTACTTCATAAAATCATATTTCCAGCATAATAAATAATATACGAATCAAGGGGTCGTTAGGAGTCTTTAGCTCTGATACCAGATGTTGGAATTAATTATATGATTCGTATATAAATAAGTAAATAATGAAAATATGATTAAAGATTACATACCCGATGATCCAGTGGATGAATTGAACAGATTAGCCATTAGGATTGTCGGGTTCCCAAATTAAGATGATTGTATTATAATGGGATTGAAGGATTCAGTTATGTGTTTTTGTTATATCCTTTTGATGAGAGAATGCACATATATATAATAGGTGTGTAGCGCAGCGTGCGTGATATACGTGTGTGTCTTTTCAATAATAGCAGCGGCCGACGATCCGGTAAATATGACAACGGTGCTGACTTCAACGATGGTAGGTATGTGTTGACATATGTGTTAATGCAGCTGTATTTCTTATGTCTGCATTTACACATGTACTTACATACACTATATTTTTAGAGTATTTATACACACATTTAATGTATTTACACATTTAATCCTGGTGTTTAATATATGTGCTTTATTAGTCTCTCAAGTTCCAATCACCTAGTGGGAAACCCTATAATATGTCTATAATAGTAAATACGCCCATCGTATATTTACTAGACATAGGGATTTTAGTTATCGTCAATTATCATATCATGTAGGATAAATGATCTGTGACGGTCACATTTAATGTGGTTCCAACAGCCTAACCACTTTAAACCATCCTCCAAAGGATTCGCGAGCCAACAGTTCCACTTGTAATTCCGCTTTCTTTCCCGGTTAGATAGCCAGAGGAATCCAAGAGAGACAATCGAGTTGAAAGTGTCATTCGGGCTATTATTATTACCCGTATGTAAGGCGTTATTTCTCTCCTTCCACACGTGCCACCACCAAACGAAAATAATAGCTTCAAACACGCCACGTTTGGTGGCACTTACCTGTAAGTCCTTGTACCAATTCACCAAATCTGATGGACTAGCTTCGGGAATATCGTGATGTAACCAATCGCTAATCCTTCTTCTAATGTTGGTCGTAAAAGAGCAGTCATGAAATATGTGATTTATATCGTCAATACCATCATCACACAAGTTACATCTTACCGTACTAACATCAACCCCACGACCAAATAAGTTAACGTGTGTGGAGATGCTGTTTCTAAGCAGCCTCCAAACAAAGAGATTTACCTTTTTAGGGACTCGTTTATTCCATCTAGATTGGAGATCGGTGTTGGAGAGAGATTTATACACACATTTAATGTATTTACACATTTAATCCTGGTGTTTAATATATGTGCTTTATTAGTCTCTCAAGTTCCAATCACCTAGTGGGAAACCCTATAATATGTCTATAATAGTAAATACGCCCATCGTATATTTACTAGACATAGGGATTTTAGTTATCGTCAATTATCATATCATGTAGGATAAATGATCTGTGACGGTCACATTTAATGTGGTTCCAACAGCCTAACCACTTTAAACCATCCTCCAAAGGATTCGCGAGCCAACAGTTCCACTTGTAATTCCGCTTTCTTTCCCGGTTAGATAGCCAGAGGAATCCAAGAGAGACAATCGAGTTGAAAGTGTCATTCGGGCTATTATTATTACCCGTATGTAAGGCGTTATTTCTCTCCTTCCACACGTGCCACCACCAAACGAAAATAATAGCTTCAAACACGCCACGTTTGGTGGCACTTACCTGTAAGTCCTTGTACCAATTCACCAAATCTGATGGACTAGCTTCGGGAATATCGTGATGTAACCAATCGCTAATCCTTCTTCTAATGTTGGTCGTAAAAGAGCAGTCATGAAATATGTGATTTATATCGTCAATACCATCATCACACAAGTTACATCTTACCGTACTAACATCAACCCCACGACCAAATAAGTTAACGTGTGTGGAGATGCTGTTTCTAAGCAGCCTCCAAACAAAGAGATTTACCTTTTTAGGGACTCGTTTATTCCATCTAGATTGGAGATCGGTGCTGGGGAGAGATTTATGATCAATGTGTTTTCGAATGCTAGCAACTGAGAAATGCTCATTACCATTAAGATTCCAAGTCCAATAGTCCTGACTAGTAGAAATATTGCTAGGTAACGTCTTCAGCAATTTGACAAGCTGTTCATGTGTGTTCCCATTTCTAATATTTCTACGCCACCTCCATACCCAATTCGAATTCTGGCGCCTATCAAAAACCGTGCAATTCTTTTCCATTTCTATAGCGAATAGACGTGGGTATTTAGAAGCGAGAATTTGATCCCCGCACCACAAGTCCTTCCAGAAGCTAGTGTTTCGGCCATCACCAAGCTTTCTTTTGATGACATCGATGGGTAACGCATAAGAATCATGTGAGCTCTTCATGGCGGTGATAATGTTTTTCCAATTACCTTTAGACTTTGCCGACATATCAAAAAAGCACTCGCTACCATGGATGTCAGTAATAACACGAACCCAAAGATTGTCTTGGTTGTTAAGTCCTCGCCACCTCCATTTATACAATAATGACAAATTCATCGCATTCAAGCTACCAATACCGATCCCACCAAAATCTATGCTATTCAAGGCTACACCCCATTTAACCCAGTGAATCTTCTTCTTTTTCATAGACCCACCCAAAAAACGACGATCTCAAAGATTCAAGCACCTTGTTAACAGATTTAGGCATGTGGAAAATAGACAAAAAATAATTACCTAAAGAGCCGAGAACTGCTTTAATTAAAGTAGTTCTGCCACCAATAGAGAGGAGATTTGCCTTCCAACCCGAGAGCCTTTTTTTAAACTTATTAATATTCTTTGTTCTTTTAAGACATATTTGTAAGTTGTAACACATAAACTTATCATAATTTTTTTTTAAGGGTCAACTATTAGCAAATGTCGAAAAGTCTACCATATATTGTTTTAACTGGTCCGTGTATAAAGAACTTTTTTGATGGGTAGATCCACAAAAACTCTCGAAGAGAGAAACCTCGTTACGAAGACTAGAACTCAAGACTCTTGGATTTCAGATAAAACCTCTTTTTGACTCACTCTAAAACACACTAATGGTCAACCCATTTAACTAAATTGATTGTCATCATCATAATAAATTTAAAAAATGATATACATGACTAAATCATACATATAATATGTCTAAAACCGAGATCACAATATATGTATAGATCAATTATGGAGATAAGAAAAGTGAATGAGTATAATACACGGGTCACAAGATAAATGAATTAGGCATGTTTAGTCCTATAAAGTTTAGATGCATTTATCATTACTGAAATGTATGATTAGTTCGATGTAAATCTTAACCGATTCCTTCGTTTCTTTGGCCCATTGGCATCCATAGGGAGTTTTGGGTTGTACTTCATTCCGTTCAAAACAAATTTATACTTAGGTAAGTCTCTTTGATCGGTTAAAATATGAAATTAAACATTTATTTTGAAATATTTCGAAATGCAAGACATAATGATTGAAACTAAATAAATAAAGGAAATGCTAAACGCAGCCCTTAGGGTTGTATTTAACGTGCATAAAAAATTTATACTTTCTATATCAAAAGCCTCACCCCCTGAATTTTATGGTAAATGTACAACTATTTAATGCACCTTAACTGCAGCCCTAAGGGCTGCATTTAGCAAACCCCAATAAATAATATACGCCTTAACCAAAACTCCAAAATGAGTTAGAAATGTATACGGTGCTCCACAAATAGCTTTGTATGATTTTAGCCCTTTTGAATAACTTGTCCAATTTTAGAGGAAAAGGAACATATTATCCTCTCATGAAGGAAAATTACAAAAAAGGCCTACTATATCAAGAAGTGAAAAAGATGTTGTAGTGTTGCCATGTGTGTAACTAACATGCTTGTGATATTAGGAAGGTTAAAATTAAATAGAAATATGAATATAGATGAACAACTTATCATTTCGTATTATTGATCCTAGTGTTAAAAATTGGATCAGTATAAGTTATCTTGAACGACCTAGAGAAACATTAGTAGACATTTTGCTTTGCGGCAATTAGATTACATTTGCGTTTGCTTAAAAAACTCAAACCAAGTAAAAAAAAAGAAATTTCAAGATATTTAGTAAAGTGGGCATCTATTTTACCTTCTTTTTACTATATGCATTACTTCGGTGCAACAAACAGTTGTATGGTATGGATTTTTTATTGCACATTGAGGGATGTATCAAGAAAAAAGTGGTAAAAATAGGAGTACCCTTAATCAATCGTTATTAACTTGTCACACAAGGAGCATTTGAGACCCACCGTTGCCAACAACTTTCTAGTACAACAAACACTATACACCTACCTAACCAACTAACCATGGCTAATGCGGAACTAATGGAGGCGGATGTTGGTTACGGCTCCCATAATATTTATACTCCTCTCCGTCCCAATTTAAATCTCTAAATTTGACTTGTTTAGTCTTTCTTCTCTAACTTTGACCGTAAATATTTTTGTTTGTATAATAGATTACCTAATGAAAGTTATATTAATGAAAAATCATCTAAAGCTCAATCTATCCATATATTTTACATCGATTATTGTATAACACACACGAAACAATTTACAGTCAAAGTTGCGAAATAAAGACTTTAAAAATCAAAATAGGATATTTAAATTGAGACAGAGGAAGTAAAATTCTTTATCCCTTGTATCATTATTATTTGTTAATTTTGTCCAAAGTTAATCAATCCACCCACAAATCATTAATTCTTCTTCGACCCTCGACATAGATTCTATCACCACCTAACCAAATAAAGCCATCCAAAAATACAAACATAGCATTTTTTTTAATTTTTTTTTTGGTATTAATCAAGTCTTGTAAAAAACCTAAATAAATGGCAGATGAAATGAAGTTGTAATGTTGTATGCAGTTGGTGGAAGTCCGTTTGTTTGTAGAGTGAAAATTGCCTTGAATTTGAAAGGAAGCATTTATGAAAACATCGAATAAGTGTTTAGCAACAAGAATGAAGACCTTATTAAGTTCAATCCAGTCCATAAAAAAGTGTCAGTATATAGGGATGAAAATATTTAGAGGGTGCGTTTGGTTACAGAAAACAACCCTTGTTTTCCATTTTCGTTTTCTAAGAAAACATGAAAAACAGAAAACACGTTCTAATCATAGTTTTCTAAGAATGTTTTCTAAGAAAACAAAAAACAATGTTTTTCACTTTTCAATAGAAAACTTGAAAACATCTTTTTCTTATTTTCCATTTTCATTTTTCATTTCTTCCCTTCCTTCCCCTCCCGTCACATCTCTAACATGTTATCTAACTTTCTAATTAGAACGCGTTTTCAAAAATTTTATTTGTTTTCTAAAAAATAAAAACCCCTTTCATTTTCTAAAAAATTAAAAATGAAAAACTAAAAAATACTTTCTACAACCAAACGGGCATTAGGTCTCAAGTTTGAATCCTAAGACTATCTCCAATGGAAGATAGTAAGGATATCCTTAGGAATCCTTAAAAACCTTAAAAATCCTTACATATCCTTACCATTGAAGTAAATCCTTAGCCAAGGATTTGTGGGTAAAAATCCTTAGCCAAGGATATGTTTTTAGAATATCCAAAGTACTTTTTGTTGTTTGTTTGTGTGTAAAATATGTAAGAATGTATGATGATGTGAAAAATGTAAGGATATGTAAGAACGCTTGTATGGTTTGAGGTAAAATTAAAGGATTGGAAGGATTTATAAGGATTTTAAGGATTTGTAAGGATATGATGTGACAGCCAAAAGACACCTAAGGGCGTCTTTAGCATTGGAGATAGCCTAAGAAAAGGAACGTAGCCAAAGACCTAATGACTATGGGCTACCCCACAACGAGTGGTCGCCATTGGTCTACTAGTAGAACGGGTTAGATAATTCTAGCGGTTAATTTTGTGATGATATGATATATTGATATATGATGTTCAAAACATTAATATGGTAGGTAGTAGGTACTACAAAGACTGGATTAAATGTCATGAATTATAATTGATGATTCTTTTTCGTTCAAGTCCTATATCCGTCCCATGAATGTCCAAGTGATGTATATGATGTATAAACATTATTTAAACTGGTTGACTGGTTGTACATTATATGGTTTGTCCAGAGTATCCCAACATTATACAATGTCTTTAGTAACAATGGAGAGCAACAGTTCATTGCAGAAGCTTGTGAGCAACACGAAATACTAGAAAATGAACTCGTACTCAAAGGTAAGAAACTTTTTGGAGGTGACAACATAAATCTGGTTGACGCCGCGGCTGATTTTATAGGATATTGGCTTGGATTATTGGAAGAAGCTACCCAAATATAGTTTTTCACAAATGAAAATTTTCGAAAACAACCCACTGGGCTAATAGATTCGTAAACCATCATATTGTCACTAGTCTTTGTCATATTATGTTATAGTAACAATTTTGCAATCACGTTCCACTATTTATTTTAAACGGCAAAAAGAATTATGCATTATAAAAAAACCATTAGCAAGATGCTAATGACAAAGAGTAAAGTTACAATCTAGACTGCTAGACATCAAATAGCTACATAATCTAGATTCATCCCCACAATTTTAACTACAATTCATCCCATGATTTTAACTATTATGACTGTAAAAGGATGAAAAAACTCATGTCAATTATGAATCACGTTCCACTATTATGGGTCTTCAATCAATTGGATAATTTGATTGCGTATATGGGATTTGATGATATTATGTCACTAGTCTTTGTCATATTATGTTATAGTAACAATTTTGCAATCACGTTCCACTATTTATTTTAAACGGCAAAAAGAATTATGCATTATAAAAAAACCATTAGCAAGATGCTAATGACAAAGAGTAAAGTTACAATCTAGACTGCTAGACATCAAATAGCTACATAATCTAGATTCATCCCCACAATTTTAACTACAATTCATCCCATGATTTTAACTATTATGACTGTAAAAGGATGAAAAAACTCATGTCAATTATGAATCACGTTCCACTATTATGGGTCTTCAATCAATTGGATAATTTGATTGCGTATATGGGATTTGATGATATTATGTCACTAGTCTTTGTCATATTATGTTATAGTAACAATTTTGCAATCACGTTCCACTATTTATTTTAAACGGCAAAAAGAATTATGCATTATAAAAAAACCATTAGCAAGATGCTAATGACAAAGAGTAAAGTTACAATCTAGACTTCTATCATGGATAATTTGATTGCAGCCTTTTATCATCTAACCTGAACTTGAAATCACAGTGTAAACGAATCGGTTAACATTACAAGCACACATATACATAAGTTTGTTAAGTGCATACAGATAAAACTTGCATCGAACATATCATCTGTTGCGCCTCAAAAGTAAATTGGAAATAGTAACAAATATTAACTAGAACCAACCATTTAGATGTCTAACGATTAGGTTGTTCTGTTTTAAGAAACACTAGTACATCTATCACGTTCAAACCATTAAGACCACCCAGACCAAACCTGATGAAAATGCTTCAACTTACATTCAAAGTGGCTAGGAGTGGTATGTAACGGTCAAAAGAGAAAGGGTCTTGTACACGTTTTCTATTTCCTTATTTCCAGTACTTTTTAGTTTGTGAGAATAAGTCATATGTGACTTAGTGGGTTAGTGATTTAGTGGCTAGTATTTCGCAGGAGTAGTTGTTTCCTTTTCAGTATTTAAGTCATTGTATGTGTACTGTTTCTTTATATGAAAATAAGAGAAACTAATACCCTTTCTTTAAAATCTATAAGTCTTTCACACATATTTAAGTCTATATTAATATCTTTAGTGGTATCAGAGCACTCTCTCCTACCCAAAACAAACAAAATGGCCGAACCTACTGCTGCACTACCGACACAGCCCACTCCGATCCCTGTTTTCAAAGGGGACGGGTACGAGTATTGGTGTATAAGAATGAAAACCATCCTGAGGTCTCGAGACCTGTGGGAACTCGTGGAAACTGGTGTGAACACAAAGGAAACCGATCAAAGTCGTCTCAAAACGGCTCAGAAGAAAGATGCGCATGCTATGGCAATCATACAGCAAGCAGTTCATGATGAGATGTTCTCAAGAATCGCGGCTGCTACAAGTGCAAAAGAAACATGGGACATCTTGAAGATGGAGTTTCAAGGTGATGAACAAGTCAAAGCAATAAAACTGCAAGGCTTGAGAAGAGATTTTGAAAACCTGTCCATGAAGGAAGATGAATCCATCGGGAATTATTTCTCGAGAGTAACGGCGATTGTGAGCCATAAGCGTTCTTTTGGCGAAGAAATTTCGGATCAAACCGTGGTTGAGAAAATTCTGCGGAGCCTCTCACCTAGGTTTGATTACATCGCATCTTCTTTGGAGGTGTCACTTGACCTCTCGAAACTTTCACCGGTGAAACTCATGGGCACATTGCAATCACAGGAGGATCGTCTCAACAATCGGCAAAAAGAAAAAGGAGAAAAGTCAGAGGAGCAAGCACTTCAAGTGTTTCAACCCATCAATCGTGGCTCGTCATCTCAATCATACCGTGGTAGAGGACGCGGTTTTTCAAGAGGACGTGGTCGAGGCAGAACTCTGGATCGTAGCAAAATTCCGCAATGTCATGTATGCTACAAATATGGTCACTTGAAAAAGGATTGTTGGTACAATACCAAGGACCCGCAAGTTCAAGTTGCCATTGACGAAGCACCTGCTCAAGTGACTACACCAGAACCCACCGAAGACACACAACAGAATCTGTTCATGATGTTCCATGACTCACAAGATGATCAAGCTAACTGCTTGTGGTTTCTTGACTCCGGGTGCTCCAACCATATGACCGGGGATAAGGAACGGTTCACAAAATTAGATGAGTCGTTTCGATTGCAAGTGAATTTAGGTGATAAAAAGAAGCTTCAAGTTGAAGGAAAAGGGACAGTAAAGATAACCATGAAATGTGGAAGTCACAAGTTCTTGGAAGATGTTTATTATGCCCCACAATTAAAGTACAATCTTTTAAGTGTGGGACAATTAATGAAGATGGGTTATGCTCTCACTTTTGATGAAGATAGCTGCGTGATTAAGAAAAAGAAAACGGGCACTGTTCTCATGATCATCAAAGTATCCAGCAACAACATGTTCATTTTTGATACTTCAAAAGCTTCTTATCGACAAGCTTCTGCTCCCACAACATGTGACAAAGATTCTAAGCTTTGGCACCTAAGGTATGGTCACTTGCACTATATGGGATTGAAATCTCTTTATGACAAAAATATGGTGCATGGCCTACCTCATATTAATATAGTCACTTGCTGTGAGAGTTGTACCCTTGGTAAACTCCATAAATCTCCCCATGACTCACATTCATAGAGAGCTTCCCAACCTCTTGAATTGGTCCATGCAAATTTGTGTGGCGAAATGCAAGTCGAGAGCTTAGGTGGGAGTAAATATTATTTTTTGCTTGTTGATGACTATACTAGATTTTGTTGGGTATATTTTCTGGAAAAAAAATCACAAACCTTTGAAAAATTTAATGTGTTTAAAACACTAGTGGAAAAAGAAATCGGTCACCCCATTAAAGTATTAAGAACTGATCGCGGTGGGGAGTTTTGTTCTCGTGAATTTAATGAGTTTTGTGATTTAAATGGCATTAAACGGGAACTTACCATTCCATATACTCCTGAACATAATGGAGTAGTGGAAAGAAAAAACCGCACTGTCATGGGAATGACTCGAAGCATGTTAAAAGAAAAGAATTTACCCAATCAATTTTGGGCTGAGGGGGTGGCTACTGCTGTGTATTTGATTAATCGTGCCCCTACTAAGGCTGTGCAAAATAAAACCCCACATGAAGCATGGCATGGTCGAAAACCAGCAGTAAGGCATTTTAAAGTTTTTGGCAGTATAGCATTTGGGCATATTCCAGCTCACTTGAGAAAAAAACTTGATGACAGGTCTGAAAAGTGCATATTTATTGGATGTTCACAAGAAAGCAAAGGTTATAGGTTGTTTAATCCTACAAGCAACAAATTTTCGGTAAAAAGAAATGTAGTGTTCTTTGAACATGAATCTTGGAAATGGAATGATGGTGACTCTTCAGGAATAGGTGCAGATGTAGCTCAATATAAAAATCCATTCCCTTTTTACTTGCATGATCAAAATGAAATGCAGAATGAAAATCTTGACAACCTTGATGTTGACACCTCACCACCTTTTACTCCTAGCCAAGAAACATCACCTAATTCTACTCCTACCAACTCAATACAGTGTCCTACTCCTATACCACATGTGACCGAAAATATGCATGACACTCATACTTCATATATGTCTCCTAATTCCCCACTAAATACTTCTCAATCCTCAATAAATGAAACTCTTGCATCACCCAATAGTACCCATGAAATTTTTCCTAAAAGAACAACTCATCCACCTACATGGCTACAAGATTATGTTTCTGGAGAAGGCTTATCTGAAGAAGAAGGACAGTTCTTTGCACTTACTACAACTGACCCTACATCATTTCCTGAAGCCAAGAAAAAACAAGAGTGGATTGTTGCTATGAGAGATGAACTAGAGGCCATAGAAAAACACAACACATGGGAATTAGTAGCATTGCCTCCTTGTAAGCATGTAGTGGGGTTAAAATGGCTGTACAAAACAAAGTTTGGAGCTGATGGGAAAGTATTACGATACAAGGCAAGGCTTGTAGTAAAAGGATACTCTCAGTTGCAAGGTATTGATTATCAAGAGACATTTGCTCCGGTTGCACGTTTTGAAATGATTTGGGTTGTCATAGCGGTTGCTGCTCAACGAGGCTGGCCTTTGCATCAGCTAGATGTTAAGACAGCCTTCCTGAATGGAGATTTGGAGGAAGAAATATATGTGGAACAGCTTGAAGGATTTGAGAAGGTGGGTCATGAAGACAAGGTGTATCGCTTGAAGAAAGCTCTCTACGGTTTAAAATAGGCTCCCCGGGCCTGGTATTCTCGTATTGATGGCTACTTCACACAACATGGGTACGTTAGGAGCATCAATGAACCTACTTTGTATGTGAAGGAGTTGAAAGGTGAGATGATCTATGTCCGTTTGTATGTGGATGACATAGTGTATACAAGCTCTTCTAGTAGTTTGTTGGAAGAATTCAAGAATGGGATGCAAAGGGAGTTTGAGATGTCAGATATGGGTCTTTTAAAATTGTTTCTTGGGTTGGAAGTGAAGCAAACAGAAAAAGGTGTGTTCCTGTCCCAACAAAAATATGCTGTTGATTTGCTTGTTAAGTTTGGAATGCAAAAGTGCAAGATTGAGAACACCCCAATGAATATAAATGAGAAGCTACAAAGTGAAGATATGGCTGACAAAGCTGATGAGTTTCAGTTCAGAGTAGTTTGTTGGAAGAATTCAAGAATGGGATGCAAAGGGAGTTTGAGATGTCAGATATGGGTCTTTTAAAATTGTTTCTTGGGTTGGAAGTGAAGCAAACAGAAAAAGGTGTGTTCCTGTCCCAACAAAAATATGCTGTTGATTTGCTTGTTAAGTTTGGAATGCAAAAGTGCAAGATTGAGAACACCCCAATGAATATAAATGAGAAGCTACAAAGTGAAGATATGGCTGACAAAGCTGATGAGTTTCAGTTCAGAAGTTTAGTTGGAGGTCTCCTATACTTAACACACACAAGACCAGACTTGGCTTTTCCGGTCAGTTTGATCTCAAGGTTTATGCAACAACCATCTAAACTTCATTTTGGAGCTGCCAAACGAATCCTTAGGTATGTTGCGGGTACCACCGGGTTTGGACTATGGTATGCTCGAAGCAATAGCTGCAAGTTAGTGGGCTTTACAGATAGTGACTGGGCCAGTTCTCTTGAGGATAGAAAAAGTGTTTCAGCAAGTGTCTTCTCAATTGGCAGTGGGGCAATCACATGGAGTTCAAATAAGCAAAGTATCGTGGCTTTATCCAGCACAGAAGCTGAGTATGTGTCTGCTGCTGCTGCAACATGTCAAGGAGTTTGGTTGAGGAGAATATTAAGCGATCTTGGAATAGTTCAGGACGAACCCACGGTCATTTATTGTGATAATCGGTCAGCTATTAACTTGTCTAAAAATCCGATTATGCATGGTCGGTCAAAACATATTGAAATCAAGCACCACTTTGTTCGAGATATGGTTTCACAAAAGCAAATTCAATTGGTGTTCTGTAGTTCTGATGTCCAGCAAGCAGACATGTTAACCAAGCCTTTGGGTCGTGAAAAGTTTGTTCATTTTAGGCACAAGCTCGGTGTCCGAGAGTTTGAAGCAAGGGGGATGATGAAAATGCTTCAACTTACATTCAAAGTGGCTAGGAGTGGTATGTAACGGTCAAAAGAGAAAGGGTCTTGTACACGTTTTCTATTTCCTTATTTCCAGTACTTTTTAGTTTGTGAGAATAAGTCATATGTGATTTAGTGGCTAGTATTTCGCAGGAGTAGTTGTTTCCTTTTCAGTATTTAAGTCATTGTATGTGTACTGTTTCTTTATATGAAAATAAGAGAAACTAATACCCTTTCTTTAAAATCTATATAAGTCTTTCACACATATTTAAGTCTATATTAATATCTTTAAAACCAAACCAAACCAAACCGCATATGGTTAGTTTGGACAGTTTGACAGACTAAAATGACTTGACTGTTGTGGTCGGCCATTTTCAAAACCATTAAAAACTTCGACTCAAATCACTTGGGTTCAAATTTTGATGGGTGTAAATTCATCATCCACTGGCTAGGCTCTCTACTTTGGATGGTGAGATTGAGATATGTTGTATTCGAAATTTGTCATTTAAAAAAAGATTAAAAACTTGTTATTTGTATCATAGCTTCGCAAGTGACAACAAAAGTGTAAGAAATTTCAAACAGAATGTACACAATAATAAATTCCTAATAATAATAATACAAAAATATTAATAATAGTTAAATACAAAGGAGGCTCAGATCTGTAAACAATCAAAACAAAGAGGATAAATCCGCCATGGCTGCAAAGAAAATTGCCCCGCCAAGATACGGTTAATCTCAAACTTCACGCAATTTTGTCTCATACAACCAATCAACTTCATTCATCATCACCGCCTCCAAAAATAAATGAAAGGATTATTATACAAATCAGTCAATGGCTGACTTGTAAGTTTAGCAGTAGCGCTCGCATTAATCATACAAGAAGAAACAGAGTACGCTCTACCCAGCTGAATTTGTTTGTCTACTTTATATTATATTTGATTATTATAGCGTATGTATATATATATATATATATATATATATATAGTTTATGATTTATGATATCATACGATATTTTAGGTTAATTAATTAATTAATTAAACTTGTAACAGACAGCGATCAATCACAAAAGGGTTGTTGAGAAGGGGCAAACTGAAAGTCATCGGCAAACGGAGGACGGCAACCACCCTTAGAAACCCGTGCCCTCCGCTGCCTCGATTCTATACAGGTTGTATGAGTTTTCTTGTGTTTGCCCCCAAAACGGCTTCATTGAGTCAAAGGTCTTCTTTTGTAGTTGTGGCTTATGATGTATTTTACTATTTTGACCTTCTACCTACTTCTTTTCTGTTCACTAGGACAAGGTATGTATTTGATTATTTGTCCATCAAAAGGTTGGAGAACTCATTATTTGAGATCAAATTAACGAGAGGGGGCAAGTAGTTTTAAAAAACTCAAATCAGAATTAGTGAGAACCCAATTATTAGTTATTTTATATAAAAAAATAATATATAGATCAATTAAAAAGGATAGAGATCAATTCAATGTGCAAATAACTTGTGGGGTCAAATTAAAAGTGACATGTGGATTAAAATTAATAGAAAGATTCAAAAAATATTTTGCATTTTAACCCTTAATTTAAACTAAAAGTGAAAATTTATCCTAATCAAATTTAAAAACTTAAGGAATCTCCATCCGGTAATTAATAATGACGTCCTTTAAAATCCAGACTACTATTGAGCAATCGAATCCTAAAAACTAGCATTAAGAGCATCTGTAACGGTAATGTTACCACACCAAGGTGGTATTGTCATGTCATCACCATTCACCACACTATAACCACATCGCAAACACCCCACTTTCATATAAATAACCCCAAAAACTATATCCTATAATATCCCAACTAGATTTTAGACCCGTGTCCAACACTGGACACGGGGCTTACGATATTATCAATATTAAATGTTTATACATTTAAGTCATAAAAGCTTATAATTTTAAAAATATACGGTTCCAAGTATTATACTTTGCAAGTTGTAGTACAATAATCACAGGTTCGTCACTGTCATTATTAGCTGAGACATATTGATGTAATTGTTTGCCGTAGTGATTCCACAAGGCACATGCTACAATAATCCTCTATTATAGAACTATTTGAAACCAGTTGTACTTGTAAGTGCACGTCTATATCAATAGCAGTCTAGATTGTTCGGTCTTATATTGTAATATGTCTTTGTAATGTAATTGTCATTAATGAACTTCATATTATGCATAGAATACTAGATTAAGTTTAAGTATTGAATGTATAAAGTCTGCTAAGTGTGAATTGCGAGTTCGCAATTCACATAGGAAATACGACCTCGCATTTGCAGGGTCAAATACGAGGCCAATCACAGAATGCGACCTCGCATTAGTGACGGGTTGGGCTGTATTTGTGACGCTAGCTGGCTGAAGCCCATGTCGTGTGTTTCCTATAAATACCGAACCCTAACAGAGATTAGGGTTGAACATTTGTCGAAATATCAAGCATATAGTGCAGGTTAAGTCGTCGTTTGTGTTCCGCTAGGCCTGGAGAAGATCTGCGAGGCAGCAGATAATCTGAAGGCTTGTTGTGAATCACCAAGTTATAGTGAGGGATTCCGCACCTCAAGATAACTGGAGCAAACTATTAACGATCCGTTTCAAAGGGACTTACAAGTGGTATCAGAGCCTCTTGGTTTCATACCGGAAGGTTATAGTTTGTTGGTGATAGACCACATTGGTTTAGGGTCGTTTATACGCGATTCTTTCACGAGTTTACGATCAAAAACCATTTTTGTGACCTCTTTCGGAGTTTACAGTGTTTTGAAGGTGTTTATTAGGTGTTAGGGTTTCGAATTCAAGAGAATTAAAGGATACAACATCGTTTGCGACCTCGCCAGCTCGTATTACCTCATCCAAATCGTTTTGCGACCTAAGTAGCTAATTACGACCTCGCCAGTTAAATGCGACCTCGTATTTCGTTTGCGACCTCGTGAGCTCTTTAAGACCTCACCAGTTCAATTACGACCTCGAGTTGTAATTTGCGACCTCGTATTTCTCACGACCTCGTTTAAATTTGCGACCTCGTTTATTTTTGAACAGTTCGCATAATTTTGCTAGCTCGAAGAAAATGACGTCTCAGTTACCCGCAAACTATCAAGCTTTGCTGAATCAAGTGATTCTGATGGATCATGAAACCGGAAAGGCCAATTCACCGCCCAAGTTGATAAGCCTAGATAGATATTTCAATTGGAAGGGCAGATTCGAGTCATATTGCAGACTTATGGATGTCAGGATGTGGATTTGTATTGTCAATGGTTATGTTCATCCTACTGTGCAAAATGACAAGGAAGTTTCTGGTTCGAGTGGTGGGAAAGCAGCTACGTATGAGCAAATGAATGTTGATCAAAAGAAAGATTACGAAGCTGAAAGTAAGGCTTTAGGATCACTCCGAATGGCTCTCCAAGGGGAATTCTTGCACTTGTTTGAAAAATACGAAAGTGCAAAAGGCTTATGGGATGCACTCAAGGAGCATTGTGAAGGTGATGAAGATCTCAAGAAGAGGGGAATATACTTGTTGAAGAAACAGTACTATGTATTCACAAGTTTCAAAGATGAATCTCTTGATGAGATGTTGATTCGTTACAGTCATCTGCTAGTTGAGTTGGCATATTTTGGGTACAAGCCTGAACCAGGGGATGCTATCGAGAAGTTGCTGGAAGCACTTCCAGTCAAGTGGGAAGGGTTTGTGACTTCGATCCAGCAAAATCCCGAATTCAGTACATGGACTCTGGATCAGATAATCCGAAAACTTAGAGGTCAGGATATGAAGAGAAAGTCGAAGGAAGCAGGTAGCAGTGATTTTGTTCAACGTCCGGAACTTTATCATAGCAAGCCTAGTGTTGCTACTGTAAAATCTTCAAGTGGAGGGATTACAGCCTTCTACAGAGGACATGATGAGAAATTGAAGATGACGATGGATTCTGACAACAACTTGATGTATGTAGCCTCCCCGGAATCGGCTATGGTTGTTCATAATGAGAATCTGAAAAGTAGTTCTCCAAGCTCGGGTTTATCAGGAATGCCGATGAGCATAAGATCTGCTGAGGGACATTTGGGCATGCTGGCTTCGTTTGTGTCTGCTCATGAGAAGTTAATTGGAGGAAAACTGACTGATCTTGATCTGGTTAGGGAGGATTACAAGCAAGTTGATCCAGATGATCTGGAAGAAATGGATCTGAACTGGCAATTGGCTATGCTAACATTGAGAGTTAAACGATTCACTGATAGAACCGGAAGGAAGGTCATATACGGCAAAGTGGGATTTGATAAGACAAAAGTGAAGTGTTTCAACTGTGATGGTTTTGGACATTTTGCACGTGAATGTCAGAGGCCAAGACGGGATAACAATTCAGCAATAGGTCATCAGAACTTCAATCAAGGTGGTTCTATTGCAGGTCAGAATTCAGGTCGCCAATATGCTAATACTGGGAACCGAAACTCAGGAGAAACAGACAACTCAAGAGCTTTGGTTGTTCAAAATGATGGTACTTATAATTGGGGTTCGACTAGTGCCGATTATCAGAATCATGCATTCATGGCAGAAGTTCAAGACTTTGATGGAGGAATGAACGATCTTGTTGATAATTCATTCGACTATACATTGTATGCCAGCACAGATGATCATGATAGTTTTCATCAGAAGGTAGAAGAGGAACCTGAACCATCGTAACCAGTAAGAGCTGAAATTGAAGAAGTTTCCACTGAAGCTGAGACGAGCATGGAAACTGAGAAAAAGGATAAGGGTGTAAAGATCGAGATACCTGATAATCTGAGTACATAAGAGCTTGTGAATTTCGTGGCTAATCTTGAAGTACCAGAGCAACATGTAAGTTTTTCTTTACAATCCTTCATTAAAGTATGTAAACATAGCATAGGTTTGTCTAGCGAAGTAACTATTCTTAAAAAGGAGATTGAATCAACAAAGACCTTTCTGAATGATGCTACTAGTGACAGGACTAAGTTAGCAACAGACGTAATGGTTTATAAAGGTCATGCTAAAGAATATCTTAATCGGATAAAATCTAAAGAAGATAGGTTTGAGTCTCTTAGGGTTGAATATGCACAGTTACTAGGCAGAAAACAAATGCTAGATGAAGACTATGAGAGGGTAGTAAAAGAAAGTGCTAAAAAGGATAAAGAATTAGCAGATTCTAGGGTAAAAATTGTTGAACTAAGTGGCAAACTGAATAAAATGAGAGACATAGGAACTATGATGGGTCACCTTAGAGATGCTAAAGAAAAAGGTGAACAACCTAGTTTTGTCAAGAGATATAATGCTGTTTCGCCACCTTTTAGTCACAATTATGATAGTTTTCAGAAGCTTACTTTAGAAGAATCTGAAAAATCAAGTCCTGAAAATGTACCCAAGACTACCCCTCCAGAGACCAAAACTAGTGATGTTCCTATCCCTGAGATTTCTAAGTCAGAGGGATATGTGAACAAGACTAGTGAACCTAAGGCTCACTCAGACCCAAGTGAAGCCAAAAGTGTAAGTCCCAACTCAATAGATGGTACTACCTGAAGACACCTCTATGTCGATGGTGGAGTTACTTTGCAATATAAACGCTGAACTGGAGACGACCAGTTACAGAGAGTATATACCAAGTTCTAGATAGATTACTTATTTAAGTAACAATAAGTAAAGAACAATGTAATAATACAAAATACTTGTAAAGTAAATTGGTGAGACAATATGTAATTTTCAAGTGTAATTTATTTATTAACTTTAAATAAATTACAAGGTTGTTGCGGAACCAAGATAATACAAGTATGTAAATATCCTAACAACCTATGAACTACAATTGATCTACACTTGGAATTTCTCTAAACAATCGAAACACTTAAAGTTGTGAAATGTTCCTTTTTACGATTGAGAGAAGATTGCACAAGTTCACCAAGAATATTGCAGGTATGCAAAGTGTGAAGTGTTCTCACTTGTTATTCTTGTTGTGCAATGACTTGTATTTATAGGCAAAGTTAACATTGGGATGTTAACTTTGGCCGTACAAATATGGTTGAGAACATTTAAGGAATAGCATTTAATTCCTTAAAATGCAGTGTAAAGTTGCAGTATAAAGCAACTTTACTCAACCAGCTTTATGTACCTTTTTGTACTTAAATAATAAGATAAATCTTATTATCCGGGTAAAAGCACATAAAGCATAAAAGTCAATTCCTCGTAATCAGTGTAAAGCTTTGTAAGAGCTTTCCACTGACGGTCTCCAGTTTGTAACTGACTAGAATGTCAACTGGGCTTCGCTGCCATTGTCATTCTCTATCTTCCACTTGTTGTCTTTGACTCCAACTGGAAGGATTCTTCAACTAGTCAGTTCTCAACTGGAGGGAGTCTTCAGTTGCGTTAACTGTACGATGCAACTGGACTTCAATATATTTCTGGACAAATCTTCTTGGTCTACAGGTGCAACTGGAGACTGGCCAGTTTCACTGAGATGGCCCTTCACCAATTTTCCTTTTCTTGGTCACTGAAGAGATAGGTTATGAGTCTTCAGGATCAATGTTCAACTTCAGCTCCAGATTCTCTTTGTGTTGAATCTTGCCCTTCAAGAAGTTGACCCATGCTTTCTCAAACCTATTCCTTTGTGCCTTGGCCTCCAAAAAGTTTACCATCTCAACCCATTCCGAGAACCCATATTACATTGCACCAGGATTGTCAGTTTTAACCAGTGGCCCTCTGGTATAACTGACCTCAACGTGAAAGTACTTGGTGCCTGGCTTAATTGTTACATTAACACCATTGATAGTCCCACTATGTCTTCTGGTTGCCATGATCTGGGAGTAATAGCTTCTTGCTTCAGATTCATTTGATATTTTAATACTCCCAGCTCCAGCAGCCAGTACAACAGACTTGATGTCATTATTCGATACCTCGCCAGTTGGTTCTATGAATGTACTAAGGTCAGCATCTCTGGTCAGTGGTTTTCTTGGTTGAGGGTTCCTTCTTGGTGGATTCAATACCCTTTTTACAACCTTCTTAACATTTTCAATTCTTTTCATGATCCCACTGGCCCGATTCTCTTTTGCCTTATCCACTGATATATTCAAACTTCTGGCATCAAATTCAGCTTCTTCATCAGGATAGTGCCTGTCCAGTTCAATGTCAAGCATTTCTTTCAACATGCCCACTATCCATCATTTTTTACTCTGGCATACTTCTCCTTAGTGATTCTTAAAAGATGAGCATCACTAATATCAAGAAATTTAATCTGTGCAAGATGTGCTCTGGCTTCAGCTTGGTTTCTTTGTTTCATCTTCTTTCTTTCTTTAATTTCATTGCCAAGTCTAGCCAATCTTTTGCTATCACTTTCTGAAACTGGAGGAAGCCTATCCAGATTGCCAGTTTTCAACATAGGTACATCAGTGGCCGGCTGGGCAGATACATCAGATGCTAAACCTTTGCCGTTGTCAACAACAACAACATTCCCCCTATCACTTACATCACCAGTTTCATTAATTCTTTGCTCACCAGCTTCAGTACTGGCAGCCACAATCATTTCACTACCTGTTTGAGTTCCAGATGGATTACTTTCAGTTTGAATTTGTGCAAGAACTGCACTTCTTTCCCCCTTGGCAGCATCTAGACCTGCCCTAATAACTTCCCATTCAGAATGGTGAGCTGGCAACCGGTCAAGAGGCTACCACGATTGCATGTTCTTGCATTCTTTGAATATGGTGCACATCATCCTGAAAGATCTCCATAGGTGGTTGGTTTCTTTTGACTGGGTCAGAACATTTGCTGCAACTTGTTCCTGACCAGTTTTTAGTTCATTCAAAATCTTGGAATCTTCATCCAGACCAGAAACCACCTTATCCTTGACTTCTTCATCCTTTTTCTTCAAACTTTCTACTTCAGTTGTCAGTTTATCCAAAGACTGAGCATGAAGTGATACCTGGGTGTTCAAGTTATCAATGCTGCCCCTCAACTGGTTGATCTCAGTAGTGAGTGGGGCCAGATCAACCTGAGGAGTGTCTAGCTTGGTGATCTCAGATATCACCTTTTCTATCAATTGTTGTTCTCTAGCACCCAGCGTATCATCTATTTTCTGACCAACTGAAGTCATTAACTGCTGCCCAAGTTCAGTCACATTCAACCCAGGTTTGTCAACCAATTCTTTTACCTGTTTTTCAATCTCCCTTAAATCCACTTCAGATGTTCTAACAGTGTTGCCCAACAAGTTGGAGATTGAGGTTGTGACCTTGGACTGAGTGAGGTCAAAGGCTTCTTTTAAAGATGTTGCCAGATTGTTGCAGCCAGTGACCAGCTCATTCAGCTTCTTCAACACCAAGTCTTCATTTGATGAAAACTTGTTAATCCCCAGATCAACCACTTTAATATTGGTCAAGTGATCCTTGTGGTATCTGGAGAAAGACTTAGTGTTTTTGTCAAGTGTCTTTTGAATATCCAACACCCTGGTGAGAAGGTTTTGGATATCGGCTTGAACAGAGACAACTTGACTGTCCAGTGACAGAGGAGAAGGTGTCACTGGACCAGCAGCAGTTTCTACTGGAGCAACTGGAGGAGGCAAATTTAGAGAAGTCTCCCCAGTTGACATCACAGCAGTTGTTGAAGTAATAATAGGAATGGTGGAAGAAGAAAGGACTGGAAGTTCAAATTGTTGGACATGCTGAGAATGCTCAGGTATGTCCAACGGCGGTGGTGGTGGGGGAATTTCTCGAAGGAGTGAGAATTGCCCAGATGGTGATGGTGCCATACGTCTGTTTCCAGACATATAGTTATAAGTGGGAAAAGGAATATTTGTAGGCTCATTTTCTTGAGTTTGTGAAAGTGAAATTGAAGTATCTGGAGGCGAGACTTGAGATGAAGGGTTTTAATCTTGTACAGCAGAATCAAAAATCTCTAAGTTTGATTCAGTACCTTCAGAATCCGAAGACTCTATAAGGATTTCCTCGTCATTAACATTCATGTCCAGATCCATGAATGTAACTGAGGGCTGACCAGATGGGTCAGTCTCCAGATGACCTTCCCCAGTTTCCTGGTTGGGTGCATCTGTTGGAGGATCAGATACCGAGGTATCTTCACCAGGGATAGAGGTCAGTGGGGTTGCCTCAGTAGACGAACTGGTGGGTCCCTCATTATTTTGAGGCCTGCCCAGTTGTCCTTCCGACTCACCTTGGATTGGTGCATCGGTTTTTGCGAATGCCAGCCGCATGCGATCTGGAATCTCGACCTCTCCAGCTTCAGATACTAGAGAGTCTAGATTCCTCAACAAATATGGGATAGTGTAAGGTGAATCTGTGCTTGAATAAGCTTCACTGCCCAGAATTTGTAGAAAACAAAGAGAGAGAAACCTGGAGAAGGGGATACATAGTCCCCTGGTGCCCTTCAGTTTTTGAACCAGGCTTCTGTAAAGGATATCAGCAAAATCCACTCTCAATCCATTCCACAAGCAGTATACCATTTCTGCTTGTGCGGAGTTAATCTGGTCAAGTCCACCAGAACTCCCACCCATACTTTCCACAAGGTGGATGAAAAAATACCTCCATGAGGGTGTAAGACCCTTCATGGTCATCGCACCTTTAGTTTTCAACACCCCTTTCTCCAGGCACTCCTTATGTCCCATTTCAAGGAGGACCTGGCGAAAATTAATGTTTGGGGGGATGACAACTGGAGATTCACCCTCTCTCCAGTAGTTGAGGTGTAAAGCATCCCTTAACACATCTGCTGATAGGGTACACTGGACTGTTCCACCTTTTAATGTGAAAGTGATGGAAGAACAATCAGAAGAAAGAGTAGCAGTGTACCAAAACTCACACAAGTAGTCGTGAAACATCTTGTGTGGGTTTAGAGAGAATGAGGGTCCAATTGGAGAATCCTTCAAAAATCTTTGGATTCTTCCAATAAGGGTATTGGACCCTTGGGTTCCTTGTAAACTCGCCATCGGATTATTTGGATTTAATTTGATGAGCGAAGTGTTACCAGGAGCACCAGGTGCCTGTTTGACATCTGGTGAAGGAGCATATGGGACAGATAAGAGATTTACATCTCTTGAACGGGAAGATTTAGGTGCCATTGGAAAATGAAACTGAAATTTTGGAATTAGGGTTCTTGATTTATGAAGCAGAGAGAGAAATGAAGCAATTTTTAGATGATTGGGAAGTAAATGAAAAGAATGTAAAGTGAAGTAAATGTGATCGGAGTAAATAAGGGTATTTATAAGGAATTCAAGATCCCAATGAAATACCAAAAATTATATTTTATTAACAAAATCAATTTTGTAGATATTTTACAAAATAAGTTTGAATTTTGAAATAAAAACATAATTTACCGTGTCAGCATTAAATGCTACGACGGCTTAACTTACCCACGCGCCCACTAATTTTAATTTCCCAAAAAAAAACAGTTGTCAAATACCAAAGTGACTTTAAACACGTCGGATGACGATATCAAGTGGTTTAAAGCACTCGAGTGCCATCACGTGTCACAAATATTGACCAAGTATCTCTAACGTTATAAAAAATTAAGACAAGACTGAATCTGGTCACTGGAGGATTAGTCCAGTGCCAGTTTCCAACTGGAGAGTTCTCCAGTTGCCATTTTCAAACAAAACGAATTTTAGTTAGAAAATTATTTTGAGTCTTTCCCCCTAAAATGATGATCAAGAGATCAATTAGTGCCAGGATAGTATCACAAAGGCGTTCGATAGCCTGGCGAGCAAAGATTATCTGGACCTCCTCAACTGGTGAACTTCATCAGTGTCACTGACGCTTTCATGACAAAAAATCTCCAGTTTTAAGGATTTAACATTCCCAGTTCACTGATGAGATGTTTAAAGGTTTTCTCATCAAGAGGTTTTGTAAAAACATTAGCGAGCTGTTTGTCAGTGGGGATGAAATGAATTTCAATGCCTCCTTTCATAACATGATCACGAATAAAATGATACCTGATGTCAATATGCTTTGTCTTGGAGTGCATCACTGGGTTGTGAGATATAGCAATTGCACTGATGTTGTCACAAAAGATTGGGCTCCTTGTATACTTTTGACCATAATCTAGTAACTGGTTCTTGATCCAGATAATCTGGGCTCAGCAACTGGCCGCAGAAATGTACTCTGCCTCAGCAGTGGACATAGAGACTGACGTCTGCTTCTTACTGGTCCAACTCACCAGTTTTCCTCCAAGGAAATGATAACCACCAGTTGTTGATTTTCTATCTATCTTACAACCTGCATGATCTGAATCTGAATAACCCATTAGATCTAACCCTGAGCCTTTGGGGTACCAAAGACCAAGATTAAGTCACCCTTTCAGGTATCTAAAGATACGCTTAACAGCGTGCAAATGTGATTCTTTGGGGTTAGCCTGAAACCTGGCACATAGACATCTTGCGAACATTATATCTGGTCGACTGGCAGTTAAATACATCAGTGAACCAACCATTCCACGATATTCAGTGATGTTCACTGGTTTGCCAGTTGGGTCAGAGTCCAAATTTAATGGTGCTGCAATAGGTGTGTTTTTCGATGGGATAGAATCATATTTGTATTTTCTTAACAAATCTCTGACATATTTTCCTTGGTTTATGAAAATTCCATTTTCAGTTTGCTTAATCTGAAGACTTAAGAAAAATGTTAATTCTCCCATTAAACTCATCTCATACTCAGATGACATGATTTTAGAAAACTTTTTACACATTGCATCATCAGTTGAACCAAATATAATGTCATCAACATAAATTTGTACCAATAAGATATTACCTTTTTCTTTCAAGATAAATAAGGTATTATCTATTGCACCTCTTTGAAAGCCATTTTTAAGAAGATGTTTAGTTAAAGTATCATACCAGGCTCTTGGGGCTTGTCTAAGACCATACAAAGCTTTGTTCAGTCTATAGACCCAGTGAGGATGCTTCTCATTGATGAAGCCTGGAGTCTGCTTAACATACACAACTTCTTCCAATGTTCCATTAAGGAACGCACTTTTGACATCCATCTGGAAGACCTTAAACTGCAGATGGGCTGCATAAGCCAGAAATATTCTGATGGCTTCAAGTCTTGCAACTGGAGCAAAAGTTTCATCAAAGTCAACGCCTTCTGCTTGACAATAACCCTGGGCAACTAATCTGGCCTTGTTTCTTACAACATGGCCATCTTCATCCATCTTGTTTCGGTAGACCCATCTAGTACCAATGGGTTCTTTCTTTAACCCTGGTGGACAAGGAACAAGCTCCCATACATTATTCCTTTCAAACTGGACGAGCTCTTCTTGCATAGCTTCCACCCAGCTTGGGTCTGCCATAGCCTCGTCAATCTTCTTCGGTTCAATTAGTGATAAGAAGGTGACATTTAAGCATTGCTCACTGGTGGCTCTTCTAGTCTGAACCCCACTATTTGGATCTCCCACAATCTGTTCAATTGGATGTGCTCGAGTCCATCTAGTGTATTGACTAGGCTGGTGAATTACAATATCAGTGCAAGTCACCTGGCGATCTTCTTCAGTTGCAACAGCTTCTGGAGGAGGATCTGTCCAAACTACTTCTACGTCCTCATCAGAGTCAATGAGGTCACGATTTTCATAATAAAATTCTTCATTAAAAGGCATTTCTTGAAGAACTGGAGAAGTTGGAGTTTGAACTGGTGCTGATATTGGAAAGGCACGAACATCAGATCCAATCACCAATTCCTGTGGTAAATTGAAATTGATGGAGGGATAAAATGAAGTGTCACTGGTGGTACTCTTCTTCTTAACTGGTTCCAATTTGGTGTAACTGGAAACATCTTTTGGTGAAACAACTAACTGATGAACTTGGTCAGTTTCGCCAAAATTTATTGGAACGACTGGAGAAATATCAAGGCTTGGTCTCTTGTTGATTGCTTCAGTTGATTCGTCGAATGTGACATGAATTGTCTCATGAACCTTTTGGAGTCTATAAATATAAACTCTAAAGGCCTTTCGAATATCTGAATAGCCTAAAAATACACCTTCATCAGCTTTTGCATCAAACTTTCCAAGCTGACTGGAATCGTTTAAAATATAAACTGGACAACCAAATACATGAAAATATCCAATATTTGGTTTACGATTCCTGAGTACTTCATAGGCAGTCTTCTTATGTCTCTTGATGTAGACTGGCCGGTTTTGGGTGTGACAAGCAGTTGCAACTGCTTCAGCCCAGAAACTGGTGGGAAGACCTGATTCAGATAGCATACTTCTGGCTGCTTCTATCAGTGTGCGATTCTTTCTTTCCACAACTCCATTCTGCTCTGGAAAGTGTGCTGATGAGAAGTTTTGAGAGATGCCAGTGTCATTGCAAAATGTTTCAAGTACCTTATTTTGAAATTCAGTACCATTATCACTTCGCAACTGATAGACTTTTCGAGTATACTTGAGTTCAATTCTGGTGAATTCATCGACCACAACTAGAGTGTACTTCTTTCCAGCTCTAGTTTGAACATTCACTGGACCAAAAAGATCCATATGTAGCATGTGAAGAGGTTCAGTGATGCTAAAGTTTTGCCTAGTTTTGAAACTGGCCCTTTTCTGCTTGCCCATCTCACACCCTGGACATGGCTTTTCTTTATTGAAAGAATTTTGAGGTATCCCATCAACCAGTTGTTTGCGAGACAACTTGTTAATATTTTTGAAATTAAGATGGGATAATCTTTTATGCCACAGCCAGTTGGTGTCTTCATCAGCCTTGGTATAGAAGCACTGCTCTTTTGGAGCTGGTTCCATATCCATGATGTACACATTACCTTTTCTTGGTGCAACCATCACCACTTTCCAATCCTTGTTAAATATGGTGCCTTGAGCAATATCGAACAAAACTCTGTAGCCATCATCACAAAGTTGGCTGACACTGATCAGGTTGTATTTCAAACCATTCACAAATGCAACTCTCTTGAATTCGACCTGTCCGTTATTGAGCACACCATATCCTTCAGTCTTTCCACTTTGATCATTACCAAACGTCACTGCCGGTCCATCTTGGACAGTGAACTCTTTAAGCAGGGGCTTACATCCGGTCATAGTCCGGCCAACAGCGCTGTCCAGATACCAGATATTCTTCTTTCGATCGCCCTGCACACCCAGAAAAATCATCAGTTATTTTTGTGAACCCATCTTTTCTTGATGGGTTCACTGGACTTCTCTACAGAAGTCACAGTTGATTGTTGTGGAGGTAAACTGAAGACTACATCTGGATCTTTTTCACCAGATCCAGGTGCAGGAGTAAAAACGATTAGTATTTGATACCTGCTCCCCTTTTTCTTATCAGATTTAGTTCCAGATGGAACATTCTTTTGTTTTGGTTTTGAAGGGGGTTTAATATTTTGTTTTAAAACTGGAGGTGATGAACCTCCTTCCAGATTTTTGATCCGGGCAGTACAACTCTGAACCTGTCGAGACAAAAGTTGGAGTTGACTTTCCAGTTTAAACAAAATATTATTTTCATCAGGCTGCTGAACCTTGGACCTTGGTTCAGCTGGAGTTTTAGTCTTTTGAGTCTTGGGCTCCTTAGACTTCTGAGGTAAAGGCTTGTTACCAGTGGCCTTTTTAACTGGAGCACTAGCCTATTTGGCTCTAGGTTTAACCTCAATGGGGGTGGTCTCAATGGGTTCAGTTTCAACAGCTTCAGGTTGATCATAAGAAGTTTCAACCTGAGAGCTGGAGGCAATGCATGAAGATCTGGTATGAGAGCTGCCATTTCCAGATCTCCAGATTTCCATGCATTTTTCTGGGCATCAATTGTTCTAGAAAATGCATCATAGTTCTTTCCAGATGCTTTTACCCATGACTTGATTATCATTTGTTCTTTTTCAAGATCAGAAATTAATTTTTGATTATCAAATTCCAAAGCCTCAATTTTTAAAACTGACTCCTTGAGAGCCAACTGGACACTTTGTAAATCATTAAGTTGTGGCTTAACATTGTTTAGTTCAATTAAGATAGTGTCCAGATATCTTTCACTATCTGCTCTAACAGTTTCCACAAAAGCCAAATCACCACTTAATGATTCAGCAAGGTCCAGTTTCAGTTCTAGATCCACCTGATTGTCATAATCACATACCTTCTTCAAAATGATGTCCACCCATCTTCCAGTGATGACATCTTCTTTTGCCACATGCTGCTGTTGATCTTCCAAGGCTATGAAACACATGTCCCTTTCCTCTTCTTCATCAGCTGATGAGTCATCAGAGTACTCCCATTTTCCCTCAGTTTGTGCCATCAAGCACTGATCCTTTTCTTTTTCCATGGACAGGAGGGCAATCTGGGCCTTAAGCTTCTTATATTTAGCTTTGTAGCTATCATCAGGCCGATTGAAATTAGGGACAGGGGGGCCAGTTTGGTTGTTCATCTGACTAGATCTGCATTCCTTCATAAAATGACCTTTCTTACCGCATTTATAGCAGGTAAGATTGGTTTTATCCAGAGAGCTGGAGCTGGAAGCATTGTTTGGCCCATTAAATCTTTTAGATTTATGCTTAAACCTGTTAAAGGTTTTAGCAATCATGGCTACCAGATCATCATCGTCAGTTTCATCACAACCATCACTGATTTCAGTGGTCAGGCCAGAGTTCAAGAAACTGTTTAACATCTCCTTCATTGAGTGTGCCTGGACACTCTCTGCAGACATTAAAGCAGTACAAGGTCGCTCAGTTGCACTAGCAACCTTGGGACTCTGGGCATGGTTCATGGCATCCTGCTCAGCCACCAGTCTTGCAGCATTATTGTCTTCAGTGAATCTGAAGGCTCCATAGAGCGATGCAAGAGTATGGCTGTGCAGGGTTTTACCTTGTCTTAAGACAAGAACCATATTTTCCCATTTGGAAGGAAGAATATCACAAAACTTCTCAAGAAGAATATCCTTATCCTTCTCTACACCCAAGCCTCTCAGCTGATTAATGAGGCTAGAAAATCTGGTGTATGTACCAGTTAGACTTTCATTGGGCAGAGCAAAGAAGGATTCATACTTCTCGTTCAAGGCAACCTTTCTGGTGACAATAGTGTCATCACCTCCTTCAAACTGAATAACTAATTTATCCCACATTGACTTGGCACTGGGGAACAACACAAGTGTTGGAATTAGATCTTCAGGAACAGCTCCAAGGATCATGTTCTTGAGTCTAGTGTCCAGATCTACAAGTCTACGATCCTCATCAGACCAGTGGTCTTCGAGCTTTTCTCTAGAACCTCTTCTTCCAGTTGGATCTAGAAGAGGACTTACCCCAAGAGACATGGGTATATATGGTCCATCCTTAAGGATTTTCAACATATACCTCTCTATCCCACCAAAATGCAAAAGCATTCTGGCATTCCATGTACCAAAGGTCTCACTGTTTCCATCAAATTTTGGAACAGGAGTGTTAGAATAATGTACATGGACATGGTTTGGGGCAGTAGGAGGAGGAGGGTTTGTATTAACATTTTGAAAAGGTGGTGTATTAGTATTCAAAGGGTTTTCACCTTGACCAGAACCATCTCCACCTTTAGTAGCAGTCATCTAAGTAGATCTAGGCAAGTTTATTAGCCTTCTGCTCTGATACCACTTGTAAGTCCCAACTCAGTAGATGGTACTACCTGAAGACACCTCTATGTCGATGGTGGAGTTACTTTGCAATATAAACGCTGAACTGGAGACGACCAGTTACAGAGAGTATATACCAAGTTCTAGATAGATTACTTATTTAAGTGACAATAAGTAAAGAACAATGCAATAATACAAAATACTTGTAAAGTAAATTGGTGAGACAATATGTAATTTTCAAGTGTAATTTATTTATTAACTTTAAATAAATTACAAGGTTGTTGCGGAACCAAGATAATACAAGTATGTAAATATCCTAACAACCTATGAACTACAATTGATCTACACTTGGAATTTCTCTAAACAATCGAAACACTTAAAGTTGTGAAATGTTCCTTTTTACGATTGAGAGAAGATTGCACAAGTTCACCAAGAATATTGCAGGTATGCAAAGTGTGAAGTGTTCTCACTTGTTATTCTTGTTGTGCAATGACTTGTATTTATAGGCAAAGTTAACATTGGGATGTTAACTTTGGCCGTACAAATATGGTTGAGAACATTTTAGGAATAGCATTTAATTCCTTAAAATGCAGTGTAAAGTTGCAGTATAAAGCAACTTTACTCAACCAGCTTTATGTACCTTTTTGTACTTAAATAATAAGATAAATCTTATTATCCGGGTAAAAGCACATAAAGCATAAAAGTCAATTCCTCGTAATTAGTGTAAAGCTTTGTAAGAGCTTTCCACTGATGGTCTCCAGTTTGTAACTGACTAGAATGTCAACTGGGCTTCGCTGCCATTGTCATTCTCTATCTTCCACTTGTTGTCTTCGACTCCAACTGGAAGGATTCTTCAACTAGTCAGTTCTCAACTGGAGGAAGTCTTCAGTTGCGTTAACTGTACGATGCAACTGGACTTCAATATATTTCTGGACAAATCTTCTTGGTCTCCAGGTGCAACTGGAGACTGGCCAGTTTCACTGAAACTGGTCCTAACAAAAAGGACAGTGGATAACAAACTAAAAGAAATTGAAAAGGAAGTTGAAATGGAAACAATCACATATTTTACTTTGAAAGGTAGTGATGATGTGTTTTCAGCAAAAGAGTCAGATTTAAACGGTAATTATCCTAAAAATATTGATCAAATCTGGAGTATTGATGAACCCGTAAAATCTGAACATTTGCCAAAACCTGTTAAAAGCAAGAACTTTAAAGATACAATTTTCAAGAAAGGTTTTGTTCAAACTTCAACAATTGATGCAGAAAGTTTGAGTGTTAAATCTGAAACACCTGAACAATTTGCTAAAAATAAGTTGAAAGAAATGTTATCCAAAGGTCCGAAGGTTCAAACCCCAAAACGTAATGCTAGTCCCATTAAAGCTCCAACAACATGGGAAGAAGCTTATGCTGCTTTAGAATGGATAGATGAACTAAAGGGTCTTGGGGTCCAAGTGCCTGAGATCGTTTACGGTGATCTACCAAAGAAGTTTTCTAAAAGGTCATGTTTTAAGTGTCGTGAAATGGGTCACGTGTCAAGTTGTTGTCCTTATAAGAAAAATAGTAAATCTAGGGTGTCACCTGAAAAATCTAGAGGTAGTATGGATTCTAGTGAAAATAGTGGGTCTTTGCACAACATGTCCATGAAAGATTACAAGAATAAATATTATGAGGAGTATGCTGAGAGAAATCCTGATAGTCTGGCTGCTAAGAACTATTTAAGATTTAGAGAATTTGAGAAAAGCAGCATGACAGATGATAATAAGCCTAGAAATGTCTCATTTAGAGAAGGTTCTAGTGGTTCGAGTCAATCAAGTAATTGGAGAGCAAATTCTCCTGACAGGGTTAAATCAAATAGTGCTTATTACGATAGGATTATCTCTAATGTGCAAACTAACCCAATTGATCGGTTTCAGCGACATAGTCCAAGGAGAATGCGTTCATCGTCTCCTGAGAAAATGTCAAGGGTTCAAAAGAACTCTAGGGTTAATAACCAAAGGCTACCTACTGAAAGGAGGCCTAGTGGTTTCCCGAGTCGCAGACCTAGTGCTGGGAAAAATTCACGGATTTCACCTGGCAAAAGGCCAGTTGGTAGTTCGTCTGTTAAACCAGCTAAAGCATGGGTGCCTACTGGTGGATATTGGGCTGACATGGTTTCTGATGAAGAAAATGATAGACCCAAAGCCAACAGGGCTAGGGGTCCTTTTGAGAACTAATTATTTTGTGAATGTGCAGGAGCTGCTAAAGAAGACCGCAGGTTTATGGTTTGTCAATAGTGGAAGCTCCAGGCACATATTGGAAGACAAGGGACTGTTAACGCAGTTTACTCCTGTTAAAGGGTCTTATGTCTGTATTGTTGATTCCAAAGGCGGAAAATTTTCTGGGGTTGGAAGAGTTGTAAAAGGAAGTATTTTAATTGATAATGTGAATTTAATTGAAAAACAGGACCATGACCTTTTAAAAGACTTATCAATTTCTAAGCAAGTCAATTTAGAAAAGGAGAAAGTCTACCTTACTCATTACACTTAAAAGGGTAGTGATCGAGTTTTTACTGAAATGGAATTCTCAAGATTCTGTTTTCCTCGTGTTTTGATTGATAAAGTTTGGAGTGTTGAGGTCAAGAAAGAGGATCGTAGCTCAGTAAGTCAAAAGGTTATACCTCTTGTGTTAACTCCTGAACATGAAAAAATTTGGAGGTCACATGAGCAAGCTGTCAAGGACTTTGAAGATCTGTTAGATGGAAGAAAGAGAAAAATCCATGAAACTGATGATCACTGTTCCAAGAAGACTTGTTTGAATTAGTTTTTCTTTGACTTCATTTATGTAATAGACAGATTACTGTAGAAGATCATGTCTAGATGATGATCTATAGTAAAGTGTTTAGCCTGTTTTTTATTGTATTGTTGTTGGTAATGATATTATGCCAGTTCCAGAAGTTTGCTAGTTTATTCACAGGGATGAAAGAAACTGGTGTTCTTGAGGAAATAGACTTCAAGCGGATGTCAGTTCTTAGGGGAGAGATCGGAATACATGGATGTTGTTCACAGGTTTTATGGATTCAGCAACAACTGCGTGATTACGGTCAAAATTTCCTTTGTACTCCCATAAAGATAGACAATGAATCCACTATTTTCATTACCAATAATCCTGTTAAGCACAGTAGGACTAAACACATAGACATAAGGTTTCATTTTATACGTGATTGTGCTGAAAAGAAACTAATAGTCCTAGAAAAGGTGCCGAGTGACTTTAATTTAGCTGATATGTTCACTAAGGCTTTCGACCGAACTCGTTTCGAGTTGTTAGTCTAATTGATTGGAATGAGAAATCTATAGTGACAGTGTCTCTCAAAAGGAACTTTGTAAAATGTGTCAGTGTCTGTCGTTTATGTGTGTCATATAGTGTCAGAAAAACAAAATAAAAATTAGAAAAACCAGAAAAGAAAAAGGAAATAATAAATAGAGTAAGGTCACTGCGTCAAGACGACTAGACGTGACGATACTTTAGCTTTTAAGCCTACTTAATTGTACTTTAAATTGCTTAGTTCAGTGATACCATTATATGATGTATCGGTAGGCACAAAGTACCAAGGTTTCCTTATAATCTGAACTTAATGTATACAATGTTCTTATGGGAAACATATTCAGATATATGGCTGAGAATGCTTGTTCTAAATATAGACTAGTCCTTAAATCTTATGAAAGATCTTGCATTGTAATTTTGTATATTTGGTCTTTATATAGAAGGTCTCGGGTACATACATACGTATGTATTGCTTCTTCGGATGTATACTTGTGACAAGATATGCAAATATCTTTTTAATCTTTTGAAAATTATGGAGCTAATGTGGCCTTTGAGATTCGAACAAGTAAGTCCTTGGGGTGTCTTTGTATACCTAGCCTACCTAAAGCTTCCAACTTGGGATAAGTTGTTAGAAAGTTCGCTACACGGGTCTCATCGAAAGTCACGGGTTTTCATAAGTGCTTTAAATAATGTCACAAATATGCAAGTACTTAGCATTATGCAATGTTGGGTATATTTCCGTACGTGAGTCAAGTTAAGTCGCTTTGCGTGTGAGGAATCACCGACCTGTCACCGCTGACTTGATTCTTAAAGGCTTTCTTCCTATACTCACCAAATGTCTTAATCTTAGTGCTTGTGTCGATCGTGGGAGTATATCTGAATGTGGGTCACTTAAGTTTGCAAACTTGATTAAGTGGCATATTAGGCTACTCGGGTTACATGGTGACTGTCCTTGACCAGGGTATGTCAAAAGTATTACAACTAAAAGGAAACTGGAAGTAACGAGTGTTTAAGAGGATAAATATATTGGTAATCGTTGATGGATCACTGTTCATAACTAATAATAAGAGAATTATTTCTCACTTGTGGGCTTATGTAACATGCTAAGCTGATCTAATCATGCAGTAACTTTAGCTCTTGTGACTATGTTATTCGTTTATGTTCAGTGTATGTGTATGTGTGTGTGTGTTTTTCGTGAAATGTTTAATTTTTATTTGTATTGTATTGTTTAAATAAAAGTTCCTATTGCACGAGAGACAGAGTCAGAATAGAATCTAGTTTCCGAGAGGACTCAACTACGTTCTATGGAACACTGAATAAACGAGTAGGGTAGTTAAGCGATAGTGTATGATCAAAAGCTAAAAGAAATTGTGTCATGATTAACAGAATATGAGTTTAAGGAAAAGAACTCAAAGTTGTTGATTTCAGTAAACAGATATTGAGTTAATGCCTATTTTTCTTGATCTTTAGAAAGAAGATTTTCATTAGAATGAACACAGAGTTGTTCATAGTTTGAATTTGATCTTTAAAAGATTTTTGTTTAAATCAAAAAGATTTGGAACAGAGATTCCAAATAATTTGGTTTTGTCCTAAGAAAGTGCTTACAGTGAATTATTTGACCTCAAAGTGACTTAGGCCAATAATAGACTGTTAAGTATATTCATTTCTATTCAATTCTCCAGATTGTATGTTATTACTATGAGAAGATTTGATGTTTGTATTGAGATTGTGCAGGACAATGAACAGATGATTGATTTTGTAGGTTATCAAGCAAGATCTCACAAACGGAAGCAAGATAGATCTGATCATGCGAAAGTATAAGAGATTAGGTTTTCTGTTCATATGTTTTACAGAGATAAAGCCTAGTTAAAATGGAAACGGAATCTGTATAGATTTGCATGATGAGGTAGACTTAATTGGAAGACCTTTAGTTTAGGTTATCCATAGAAAAGTGAGACAAAGATCTCAAATTTATGTTAAACCCTAATTCTCTCTTCAATTCTAATAAATCAAGTAATTAGGTTTTGTGTCATGTTTTGTAGTTCTAGACTAAGATAATGTCATATGAATTTTTATGACTTATAATAGTGAAGAATAACAAAATGGAGAAGAAAATGAAAAATGTAGTTCTAGATTAAGTCATTGCTATTATCATGAGTAGTGATGAAATAATGAAGAATAACATTATCATCATTATTTTGTGTATGTTTTGAGCTTGTTTGTGCAGGTATAGGCACAAGAAGCTATGTTTGATCTGAAGACTTTGATCATGGTTCATAAAGAAAGTAATCAGAAGATACATTCAAGAGTTATGAAAATATGGAGACATAGGTGTTTTGGACAAAAATTACCTAAGATAATTTTGTAAAGGATTTAAGATAATTTTATAACCGAAGATTTGTAAGTGAGGTTTGGTGTTTTAAGATCTTCAATCAAAAGAAAAGTTTTGTTAAAGATAACGGTGCAAAGTAAGAGTTTTGGCAAAAAGGAGTTTTCAGATAATCTTTGAGAAAGAAATACGTTGAGAAAGCAAGAAAACTATTGAAGATAAAGATAAAATGCTCAAATGCAGTGCTATGATCTTGAAGATAAAAAACGACACCAGAATTTTGTTGACGGGGAAAAACCCTTGATTCAGTTAAGAAATCTTAGGTAAAAAACCCTGAGAGGATTCAATCGATCCTACCTATGTTCTTTTATTATTATTTGTGGGTGATTACAATACTATGAACAAGAGAAAATGTGAACTAGTAACAGCTAAAAATAATGTTATTGTGTTGAGCGATTTCTTGAGTTGTATGCTTGTGTCCCCCTTCTCCAGAAGATCTCTTCCTATTTATAGAGCTAGACGTTGAACAATATCTCCGAAATATCTGGGATCTCCCTGGACTTGCTCTTCAAGCAGAAGAAATGGCATAGATGACCGTTGAGAGCTTTTCCACACATGGTAAAACTGTTATCAATCCCGATTCTTGTGGCTGAAGTGGTAAACTATCCGTTGAAACACGTTTCTTTATGTTGTAACCTTGTATTATAATCCTGCATATAATATCTTTTGTACTAGATATATATATATTCGTTAGTGATATCATAGATCTTGACAATTTCAAGATCCTGCCATATTGGAATAAGAAGATAATACAGCCAAAACTATTAAGTTAAGTAAGACTAAGGATCCTTTTGAACAATATCGTTAAGCAAATATCTTTAAAAGTCTAAAGTGTAAATTCTATCAGGATCCTAGTGGTGAAAATTCCACCCCAAACAATTGTCCCCAAAACTTATATTTCATTGCAAATAAAGATAAGTTTTATTATTTTCGGTTATTTGTAACAGTTAAAGCAAAGTCAAGGGGTAAAATTGCATTGATGTGACTTCTACAACTACCCACATTTACACCACATCATCCGGATATATCGACAATACCTTTTCAGTTTACTTCATTATCTCGAACGATATCTCTCCAAACCCTAAAGGTTAGTTTCTTTGTTTTTCTTTAATCTTTCAGATTTTTCCTTATTTTACTTTGATTATTAAGCTATGCCTCGACTATCTTCTTCCCATTTTTTAATCAAATTGAGTGAGGATTTCACTCCCACTTATATCGCAAAAAACCCTAGTAAATGTTCGTTTGTTGATAGTGATATCGATAGGATCAAAGAATATTTTCCTAAAGGTACTGAATTTAGGGCTTTTGACTCCACTCTTACTTCTGACATGCAATCTGATATTTGGGTTTGTTTTCCTGGATTCCCTTTTGAAAACCTAAAATTATCATTCCCTTTCCCTGAACTTTATGAACAGTTCTTTAAACTTTCAAAATTAGCATATTCTCAAGCTATGCCTATGCTATGGAGAACCCTATATGTCTTAGATAACCTAGTTAAGGAGAAAAATATTAAATTTAAGTTATCAGATCTTCCCCTAGCATACAATTTGCAAACTTTTGGTCCTGGTTACTACATGCTTAAAGCTCCTAAGAAGAATGAGAAGTTGGCTTTGGGTGTTACTCAAAATGATCCATCATGGAAAAGTAGATTTTTCTATGTCTCAAAAAAGTCTCTTCCTAAGGGATCCTATCTTCCTACTGCTTGGACAGAAAAGGGTAGGGATTCATTTTTCTTTTTGTGACATCTATTTGGTTCTGCTATTTTTTGTTCCTAACTTATATTCGTGCAGCCAACCTTGAAGGATTCCCTCCAAGTGAAGATTCAGGGACAACCAGAATCAAGAATATCTTATCAATTCCCGCAGAAGTCAGGACTTTTCAAGCCTTTCCAGAATCCCCTAGTCCATCTAGTTCTAATCAACTTGTTGTCATGACGAGTAAGCTTTTTACTATAAATATGTTATCCAAGACTTCATCTTTAAATAAATTACTTAGCTATTGTTAATTTCTATAGATTCAGGACATTTTGGCACTGAAGCGATTGATAAGTTTATTGGTAGTTTTAAGTCAGAGTCAAGTGGTAAGGGTAAAACTACTTTAGGAAATATCAGCACCAAGTCAACCAAGCATCCTAAGACTACTCATACGGATCTGGCCCATGAATTTGATACTCCAGTGCAAGCCATGAATCCTACTCCTATCAGTCAAGTTGCTCCTAATTTGTCCTTGAATGCTAGCCTGGGTCAAGCTGTGATGGTATGTAATCTTCTACCTTTAACCTCTTCATTTCTTAGAATTTTCATCTAATTGTTGTATTTTTATTAGTTGTTAAAAGTGGCACAAGAAAAAGCAAATGAAGAGAGTCAGAGAATGACAACTTTGTTAGAAGAGAAGAAGTCGAAAGAAGCTGAGATCAACACTTTAAAGGCTGAATTGAAGAACCTAAAGGAGGTGAATACTGCTCTGACTAACAAGAGTAGTTATTACAGAAAAAGAGCAGAGACAGCTGAGAAGGGTAACCAAGAAGAGATGAACAAGGCTTTGAAGGACCAGCTAGACAAATGCGTGTTGAGTGACAGTCGCAATGCCCTTGAAATCAAAATTAAGATGGCTACTAAAGCAAAGAAAGGAGGTTTTGAGACAGTTGAGTGGGATTTGGAAGATTGGGAAAAGACATTGGCCATGCTTCCTCAAGATGATGCTGAAGCTCCTGGATCCAAAGATGAAGAGTCCGATAAAGACACAACCCTAAGTGAAGGTGGTGATCAACCCAAACCAGTGGAGCTTTCTGAAGATGATGAGGAAAAGAAGGTTGAGGCAGGAGACAAGGATGTGGAAGAAATGGAAGAAGCCTAATCTAATATTTTCAACTTATTAACAATCTTAGTTTCTCTAGGGTATGTGGTTTGTATTTAAACAATTTCTGATGGGGGTCGACTAACCTGGAATGGTTAGTCTTGGTGGTGTACCTAAAATGGTTTATGTTGGCCATTTCGTATGAACTTATGATATTATGACTATGATCTTTAATTTCCTAGTTTTCTAACTGTCCCCAGTATTAGGAAAATTTTAAAATCTTGTTACGATAATCCCGGGATCTCCTATCCTAGGATTTTGGCTTATAAATACTCATATTCCCTAAACTCCTATCATCAGTTTTTTCCTAATAATGGGTGATTCTAAAGCTATTGATACTCCCAACACCGATCCTTTAGCTAAACAAATCAATCGTGGAAGGTTTGAAGACGATGTTTTTCATCAGAGACTTAACGAAGCTAAAGAAGATTTTGATTTGGTAAGCATAACTCCTACTTTTTCTAGTTGTTCTGTTTCTAATATCTTGACCAATTTATTTCTAATCTTCTATCTCAGAAACTAAAACAAATGATCGAATGTTTTGAGCATCAATTACAAGAAAAAGACCTAATCATTGCTCGTCTAAGAAAACTTTCTATTATACGAAGAAAGGCATTAGATGATGCAATTATGGAGACATCTAAAGCTAGATCCAAGCTTCATGAAAATATTGCCTGGCACTACGCAGAACATGAGGCATTACTAAAGGCTTTTCATATGGACGCGACCATCCAAGTCTTAGAAAGTAAACTACTAATGGCAGCAGAAGCTAAAACTATGGGTTTCGAATTTCCTAATTGGGATGTGAATAAGTGGAATAGTTTGTTATCTAGCTTAGAAGAGTCATTTGCTAAAGAGGCATTTACTAGTAAATCGGCCCAACATAGGAAATCTCTACAATTGTTTTAAATATTGTACCTTCATTTTTTCGCAAATAATATTTGGTCTTCAACTAATCAAGATATTTTATTCCTGTATCTTTATTTATGAACCTGCATTAAAGACACAACTTCGACGAAATATCTAATCCCTAATGTTAGTATCCCAATGTTCAGTAATTACTATTCCATACGCGCCTTGATTTGACATTAAACTTCCCTTTTGTCGATTTATTTACCCTTTATTTACCTATTTATATCTAGGATCATCCTTCTCATACACATACTTCCTTGCCCAAAGAATATATTAAAATTATTTTCTCTTTTTCTATTAACATCTATAATAATACAATGGCGGGCGAATCATCATCTCGGAATAAGGGTCCTAAAAGACTTAGGGATCGGTCTATTTCAGTAAGTTTTTACTTTTTGAAAAAGTTTTTTCATTTCTTCTGGTTCCTAAAACTTTTTTGCTTTATCTTTGTAGATTATTGAAAAAATGTCTGATGCTTATGAGGCAGAAATCATGTAGAAGAATGAGACTATCAAAAAAGCTAATCGTCTCCTAAATTCGGTGATGGATACCAGAAATCAAACTTTAAAAGAGATGGCGAATTTAAAAGAGGAATTAAGTGATGCAAAAAGAGAAGTCAGTAATTTGAAAAGCTTTTTAGGGTGGTTGAAACTCAAATATCCTCAGATTTTCGGGGAAAATGAAGCAGTTGAAGAAAGCAAACTAGGAATTGATATCAAGCCCCCTTCCCATAACCGTAATAATAGGAGGCCTATGCCTTAATTTTAGTTTTAGTTTGTTATGTTGATTTTGTTTTCTAAAAGCTATTTAAATTAGGACTTTATTTATTCCATACCTTTGCAATATCTAATCTTGATAATCCTCAGATAAATCTTGTCCTTTATCTTTATTCCCTGTACAAAAATCACTATAAAAGATAATCCATTTGTTAATCCACTTGTTAATTCATTAGCTAATTAATTCGTTAATCGGTTGTAATTAATAAAGAGATTATCCCTATTCTTTTTGATGACTGTTTGATCGTCAAAACCAATTGAGTTGATTGTAAAATCAACAACCCTTTGAAAATTCCCAACCATGAGGATCTACCCACACCCAGGAATTTTTTATGACGTCCTACCCGGGCGAAATGAGGTGTTAATGTTAACCTCGACGTTCGAGAAGGTGATCCCTTCAACCTAGGATTGAAGTTTTAGTTCAATCCACTGTAGTCCGTTTAAGGACTTAAACTCAGGAGAATTTACTTCTGTTCAGGATCGATACCTTGGATATATGTTTGTTGACGATGTACTCCTCCAAATCATTATACGAAGGACACCTAATACGAAGCACCCTCACGAAGGTGCTCAACTCGGATAAATAATTAAAGGATTGACATAAATCCTTTCCAAAGATAAAAACAATCCTTGCATAGTTCGATCTCTTCAAAGAATAATCTTCTTAAGGAAGCTAGATCGGATAAACATGGCAATAAGAATTTGATACAAAGAAGGAATCGGGAGAAACCCTAACCTTCTCCTCCAAGAAACCTCCTCCTATAAAAGGAGGAGGATTTCTCCACAAATGATTCATTCAACAACCTACACACATTCGATATACAAGATCGGCAACATACAAACGATCACTGATCGATCAAAACTCTAATTATAGTCGAACACAATTCGACAATCACTTCACCACCCTTCGTTGGCGTAAAGGAACATCGTTCCTACCTTCGGGGAATCGCCAACAAACCCTAAGAACTCTTAAGGGTCCTTTCTACCATATACCTTTTCCATCCATAGTCCAATCCATAAGGCTTACGCGATTCGGTGCACAATCATTTGGCGCCATCCGTGGGACCCATAAAAAAGACAACCCACCAAAATCTAGGGCCCGAGCGAGGAAATATCCAGCAAGAGAAAGGAACCCTCACAATGGACACCACTGGCTTTCCACTTCCCGGTGCTGAAGATACCTCCATCAGAAAACCTAATCGTGATACAAATAACAATATTTAACACGAACGTTTACAGGGTCTATGTAGATGGAGGAAGCGAATGTGATATCATCTACGAACACTGCTTCTTATAGCTCCCGAAGGGAATAAAAGCTCGTTTAAGTCCTCCGCGGACTCCGTTAATAGGGTTCGCCGGGGAAAGAGTTAGCCCGTTAGGGGACATAGATCTGGATGTAACCATTGGCGAACCACCCCATGTCAGAACAGAAACACTAGATTTTATAGTGGTCAGATCTACCTCTCCATATAACATATTGCTTGGAAGACCGGCGATGCGCCGGCTGGAGATGATCGCCTCCACCATTCACTCCATGGTGAAATACCTGACACCGACAGGAGTAGGGACCGTCTACTCAGAATCCGGCCAAGCGAAGGTACACAAGGTTAAGAAGGCTCATGAGGCTCCAAAGATCCCGGAGGACCTTACGAAGGTACCAGATCATCAAGACAAGGTTATTGTCAACCCAGGATATCCTGATCAACCCATATCAATAGGGAAGCAACTTCCCGAGGGCTTAAAGAAGAAATTGCTCAAGCTGCTTCAACGAAATCTGGATGTATTCACTTGGGAATACTCAGATATGACAGGAATACCTCGGATAATCGAGATCGAAGGAGAGAAGTTTGTAACGGAACATAAGCTCAATGAAAGGAAGGACGCAACTCCCTTTCACCAAAAGAAACGAAGTTTGGCCGCTGAAAGAGACGAAGCGGCCAACAAGGAAGTAGAAGAGCTTGCCAAAGCTGGAATCGTCCGAAAGTCTACATATCCTATCTGGGTCGCGAATCCAGTCATGGTTATAAAAAGTGACAGAGGGTGGATGATGTGCGTGGACTTCACAAACATCAATAAAGCTTGCCCGAAAGATTGCTACCCGTTACCAGAAATCGATTGGAAAGTGGAATCACTAACAGAGTATAAGTTAAAATGCTTTCTGGATGCTTACAAAGGATATCACCAAATCCAGATGGCCAAGGGGGATGAGGAGAAGACAACATTCTACACCAGTAAAGGGACATATCGTTATCAGAAAATGCCCTTCGGATTAAAGAACGTCGGGGCCACGTACCAGCGGGTGGTAGATAAAGCCTTTAAAAATCAAATCGACAGAAACCTGGAAGCCTACGTTGACGACATGGTGATCAAAAGTAAAACGAAAGAAGACTTGTTAGAAGACATCCAAGAAACCTTCAACACTCTACGTTCCATCAATATGAAGTTAAACCCGAAGAAGTGTTCCTTCGGGGTTGAAGAAGGAAAATTCCTAGGGTACTATATATCGGGCAAAGGGATCCAAGCTAACCCTTCGAAAGTAGACAAACTTCGTCAATTGCTACCCTCGAAGACGATAAAGGAGGTACCGAGCCTAAACGGAAAACTTGCAGCCCTTAGCCGTTTCTTATCTAGAGGAGCAAACAAACAGCTCCCATTCTTCAAAACTCTTAAAGGATGTTTGGAAAAGAAAGATTTCGTCTGGACAAAAGAGGCGGACGAGGCATTCGAACAAATGAAGAAGTATATAGCACAGTTACCTACTCTTACCTCACCTATCCCAGGAGAAACTCTTTTCATGTATTTAGCTGCATCATCCGAATGTGTAAGCGCAGTTCTCCTAGCAGAAAGAGAGCGAAAGCAAGTTCCAATTTACTTCGTCAGCCGAATTCTGCAAGGGTCCGAAGCTAATTATCCTGAGCTGGAAAAATTGACCCTCGCCTTGGTACATGCAGCCAGAAGACTACGAAGGTACTTCCAAGCTCACCCGATCGCAGTATTAACCGATAGACCCATAAGGCAAATATTGCTCAAACCAGAAAAATCTGGAAGAGTTGCTAAATGGGCAATAGAGCTAGGGGAACATGACATTGAATTTCGGAAAAGGAATGCAGTTAAGGGACAAGTACTAGCTGACTTTATAGCAGAAACACAAGGAAGCGATGAACCAGAAAAGTATGCCTCGTTAGATGTTATGGAAAACGAAGGATGGGGCGTTTGGAGGCTATACACCGACGGAGCATCAAGCTCCGATGGATCAGGAGCAGGGATTATCCTCGTCAACCCAGAAGAAAAAGAATATACCTACGCCTTGAGATTCGAGTTCGACACAACAAACAATGAGGCATAATATGAAGCTCTCTTAGCAGGGCTCCGCTTGGCAAAAGAAATGAAAATCAAGCGGATTCATACCTTCGTTGACTCCCAATTAGTAGCATGTCAAATCACTGGGGAATTCGAAGCTAAGCAAGAAACTATTAAGAAATATTTGGCAACCAAAGCCATGCGCTTCGGGTACTTCTGGCCAACTATGCACCAAGATGCCACGACGTATATCCAAAAATGTGAATCCTGCCAAATTCATTCGAATGTACCAAAAGCTCCGAAGCAAGATATGTGTTAGAAATCCAAAAATAGTGATAAATTGTAATCTAGATTAGATGAATTTCTTGCTTTTAATTCATAGATAAATGATTACTAAGGTTGAGGGGCTAATTGTGACAATTAGCATAATTGTAGAATTAGACTATAAATAGCCCTCTCATACCTTAGAGATCATAACAATTAGATAACAATTACATATAACTTTAATACCAGTGAATTCACACACAGTTACCTTTGATTCTCTCTCAAAACACACACAAACACCAAGAACACACACTATCCAAACCGCCATTGATGAATTGAATTCAGTGATAGAAATCGTGTTATAACAAGTGGTATCAGAGAGAAACATCAATCTGATGACGATCCATAACTGAATTCAATCACAAATTCAACAAAATCAAAATTATTCACAATTCTGTTCGTAATTTTTTACCTACTGGTTCATCAAAATTCACACTTCAAATCACATAAAATCACAGTTATTTGTTCACCAATAGATTCGTGGTTATTGATAACATAATCCTGTCAAGTTTCAAGTTCCAATTTACTTCGTCAGCCGAATTCTGCAAGGGTCCGAAGCTAATTATCCTGAGCTGGAAAAATTGACCCTCGCCTTGGTACATGCAGCCAGAAGACTACGAAGGTACTTCCAAGCTCACCCGATCGCAGTATTAACCGATAGACCCATAAGGCAAATATTGCTCAAACCAGAAAAATCTGGAAGAGTTGCTAAATGGGCAATAGAGCTAGGGGAACATGACATTGAATTTCGGAAAAGGAATGCAGTTAAGGGACAAGTACTAGCTGACTTTATAGCAGAAACACAAGGAAGCGATGAACCAGAAAAGTATGCCTCGTTAGATGTTATGGAAAACGAAGGATGGGGCGTTTGGAGGCTATACACCGACGGAGCATCAAGCTCCGATGGATCAGGAGCAGGGATTATCCTTGTCAACCCAGAAGAAAAAGAATATACCTACGCCTTGAGATTCGAGTTCGACACAACAAACAATGAGGCATAATATGAAGCTCTCTTAGCAGGGCTCCGCTTGGCAAAAGAAATGAAAATCAAGCGGATTCATACCTTCGTTGACTCCCAATTAGTAGCATGTCAAATCACTGGGGAATTCGAAGCTAAGCAAGAAACTATTAAGAAATATTTGGCAAAGACTAAAGAGCTAATTGACTGCTTTAGCAGCTTCAAGATAGAGCACGTTCATCATAACCAAAACAAGAAAGCAGATGCATTAAGCAAGTTAGCAAGCCTCACCTTCGAGCACTTCGGCAAAAAGGTGCTCATTGAAGTATTGAAAGAAAAATCAATAAATGAGAAGTATGTTGCTGATCTCATAAAAAAGGAAGGGAAAAATTGGATGACACCAATATGTGAATACTTGATCAGCGGGATACTACCAGAAGATCCTAACGAAGCCCGGAAGATTAGAATCAAAGCACCTCAGTATAAAATCACAGACGGACAACTATACAGGAAGTCCTTCGTGACGCCTTGGCTAAGGTGCGTAGGCCCGAATCAAGCTTCGGTCATTCTTGAAGAGATACACGAAGGAATATGTGGGACACATTCGGGAGCACGATCTGTGGCAACCAAAGCCATGCGCTTCGGATACTTCTGGCCAACTATGCACCAAGATGCCACGACGTATATCCAAAAATGTGAATCCTGCCAAATTCATTCGAATGTACCAAAAGCTCCGAAGCAAGATATGTGTTAGAAATCCAAAAATAGTGATAAATTGTAATCTAGATTAGATGAATTTCTTGCTTTTAATTCATAGATAAATGATTACTAAGGTTGAGGGGCTAATTGTGACAATTAGCATAATTGTAGAATTAGACTATAAATAGCCCTCTCATACCTTAGAGATCATAACAATTAGATAACAATTACATATAACTTTAATACCAGTGAATTCACACACAGTTACCTTTGATTCTCTCTCAAAACACACACAAACACCAAGAACACACACTATCCAAACCGCCATTGATGAATTGAATTCAGTGATAGAAATCGTGTTATAACAAGTGGTATCAGAGAGAAACATCAATCTGATGACGATCCATAACTGAATTCAATCACAAATTCAACAAAATCAAAATTATTCACAATTCTGTTCGTAATTTTTTACCTACTGGTTCATCAAAATTCACACTTCAAATCACATAAAATCACAGTTATTTGTTCACCAATAGATTCGTGGTTATTGATAACATAATCCTGTCAAGTTTCAAGTTCCAATTTACTTCGTCAGCCGAATTCTGCAAGGGTCCGAAGCTAATTATCCTGAGCTGGAAAAATTGACCCTCGCCTTGGTACATGCAGCCAGAAGACTACGAAGGTACTTCCAAGCTCACCCGATCGCAGTATTAACCGATAGACCCATAAGGCAAATATTGCTCAAACCAGAAAAATCTGGAAGAGTTGCTAAATGGGCAATAGAGCTAGGGGAACATGACATTGAATTTCGGAAAAGGAATGCAGTTAAGGGACAAGTACTAGCTGACTTTATAGCAGAAACACAAGGAAGCGATGAACCAGAAAAGTATGCCTCGTTAGATGTTATGGAAAACGAAGGATGGGGCGTTTGGAGGCTATACACCGACGGAGCATCAAGCTCCGATGGATCAGGAGCAGGGATTATCCTTGTCAGCCCAGAAGAAAAAGAATATACCTACGCCTTGAGATTCGAGTTCGACACAACAAACAATGAGGCATAATATGAAGCTCTCTTAGCAGGGCTCCGCTTGGCAAAAGAAATGAAAATCAAGCGGATTCATACCTTCGTTGACTCCCAATTAGTAGCATGTCAAATCACTGGGGAATTCGAAGCTAAGCAAGAAACTATTAAGAAATATTTGGCAAAGACTAAAGAGCTAATTGACTGCTTTAGCAGCTTCAAGATAGAGCACGTTCATCATAACCAAAACAAGAAAGCAGATGCATTAAGCAAGTTAGCAAGCCTCACCTTCGAGCACTTCGGCAAAAAGGTGCTCATTGAAGTATTGAAAGAAAAATCAATAAATGAGAAGTATGTTGCTGATCTCATAAAAAAGGAAGGGAAAAATTGGATGACACCAATATGTGAATACTTGATCAGCGGGATACTACCAGAAGATCCTAACGAAGCCCGGAAGATTAGAATCAAAGCACCTCAGTATAAAATCACAGACGGACAACTATACAGGAAGTCCTTCGTGACGCCTTGGCTAAGGTGCGTAGGCCCGAATCAAGCTTCGGTCATTCTTGAAGAGATACACGAAGGAATATGTGGGACACATTCGGGAGCACGATCTGTGGCAACCAAAGCCATGCGCTTCGGATACTTCTGGCCAACTATGCACCAAGATGCCACGACGTATATCCAAAAATGTGAATCCTGCCAAATTCATTCGAATGTACCAAAAGCTCCGAAGCAAGATATGTGTTAGAAATCCAAAAATAGTGATAAATTGTAATCTAGATTAGATGAATTTCTTGCTTTTAATTCATAGATAAATGATTACTAAGGTTGAGGGGCTAATTGTGACAATTAGCATAATTGTAGAATTAGACTATAAATAGCCCTCTCATACCTTAGAGATCATAACAATTAGATAACAATTACATATAACTTTAATACCAGTGAATTCACACACAGTTACCTTTGATTCTCTCTCAAAACACACACAAACACCAAGAACACACACTATCCAAACCGCCATTGATGAATTGAATTCAGTGATAGAAATCGTGTTATAACAAGTGGTATCAGAGAGAAACATCAATCTGATGACGATCCATAACTGAATTCAATCACAAATTCAACAAAATCAAAATTATTCACAATTCTGTTCGTAATTTTTTACCTACTGGTTCATCAAAATTCACACTTCAAATCACATAAAATCACAGTTATTTGTTCACCAATAGATTCGTGGTTATTGATAACATAATCCTGTCAAGTTTCAAGTTCCAATTCAATCTAAATCTCGAGATTGAATTTTGAGTTTTGGCGCGAATTTTGAGGGATTTGAATCTGTTGTGTTTTGTGCTGAATTTTGTTCATAAACTTGTTGCGGACATGAATTCAATCAGTTTGCAAGTGATTTCAAGTTCAAACTCATAGTAAATCGAAAGTTATTGAAGCTTTAAAAAGTTGTTAATGGAGTTTTTCTGGAAAAATGATACAATGAAGAAGATGACTACAAAACGATCCTCACTAGGACGATCTTCCTAAGATCGTCTTAGTCGTTCAGCTCGTTTTTCATTCTTGTGCATTGTGGCTTGTTAGACGATCTTCACAAGATCGTTCTAGACAAGTGTGTGTGGTGAAGTGTTTGTTTTCTGGCTAATTAATTCGAAAGGATTGGTTTGGTCAATTCAAATACTAAGTTTTGAGAAAGAAAACAAGACGATCTTCATCCAAGATCGTCTCATTTCCTAGAAACATAAGACGATCTTCACCAAGATCGTTTCATACCCTCGAAACCCAAGACGATCTTCACCAAGATCGTTTCATTTCCTGTTATTCTCAAGATCGTTTCATTTCCTGTTATTCTCAAGATCGTTTCATTTCCTGTTATTCTCAAGATCGTTTCATTTCCTGTTATTCTCAAGATCGTTTCATTTCCTGTTATTTCAAGATCGTTTCAAGTTCAATACTTAACCAAATTTCATCAAAATCCTAAGACGATCTCACTCAAGACGATCTCACTCAAGACGATCTCACTCAAGACGATCTCACCCAAGACGATCTTACCAAGGACGATCTTCTCAAGATCGTTTCATTTTCTGTCCTTCTCAAGATCGTTTCATTTCCTGTTATTCTCAAGATCGTTTCATTTCCTGTTATTCTCAAGATCGTTTCATTTCCTGTTATTCTCAAGATCGTTTCATTTTCTGTCCTTCTCAAGATCGTTTCATTTTCTGTCCTTCTCAAGATCGTTTCATTTCCTGTTATTCTCAAGATCGTTTCATTTCCTGTTATTCTCAAGATCGTTTCATTTCCTGTTATTCTCAAGATCGTTTCATTTCCTGTTATTCTCAAGATCGTTTCATTTTCTGTCCTTCTCAAGATCGTTTCAAGTTCAATACTTAACCAAATTTCATCAAAATCCTAAGACGATCTCACTCAAAACGATCTCACTCAAGACGATCTCACTCAAGACGATCTCACCCAAGACGATCTTACCAAGGACGATCTTCTCAAGATCGTTTCATTTTCTGTCCTTCTCAAGATCGTTTCATTTTCTGTCCTTCTCAAGATCGTTTCATTTTCTGTCATTCTCAAGATCGTTTCAAGTTCAATACTTAACCAAATTTCATCAAAATCCTAAGACGATCTCACTCAAAACGATCTCACTCAAGACGATCTCACCCAAGACGATCTTCCAAGAACGATCTTCATCAAAATCCTAAGACGATCTCACTCAAAACGATCTCACTCAAGACGATCTCACCCAAGACGATCTTACCAAGGACGATCTTCTCAAGATCGTTTCATTTTCTGTTCTTAATACAATTCAATTTTTCAAATCAAATCAATTTCAAAATGACTTCTCGTGAAGCATTGGCATTGGGTTCAGATACAAGACCTCCAGTTCTCTACCGTGGTTCCTATGGACTATGGAAGAAAAGATTTATGGACTATGTGGAAAGTCAAACAAATGGTCATATGATGAAAGATTCCATCCTTAATGGACTTGCCGTTCATCGCCATCCCACTACTGATGCAATAATTCTAACTCCTGATCTTTTGAATGCTGAACAAAAAGATCGATCAGCTGCAGATAACAGAGCTAGGTCATGCTTATACAAAGCTCTACCGGATGAAATCTATGGCTCTGTTGACTCTTATGATATGGCCAAGGAGATTTGGGATGAGGTGGCTAGACAGATGGAAGGAGCTGACGTGACTTCGACGATAAGATTGACCAATATTTTGACTGAGTTTGACAACTTCGCGAAATTGCCTAATGAAACTCTTGAAGCTGTCTACTACAGATTCTGCAATGTCATAAATGAGCTGAGGAAGAACAATGTCAAGAAAACAGAGATTGAGCTAAACATCAAATTCATCAAAGCTCTTGGTCCAGAATGGGAAGATTTTGGAACACAGATCAAGCAACATCAAAATCTAACCAAGTTCACCATTCATACTCTTTATGAATCTTTCAAACTCAATGAAAACCAAGTCCTAAACAAAGCTTCATCAAACAAAATGCCAGAAGTTGTATCTTCTGATCCTTTGGCATTGATAGTTGAGAAGAAGATTTCTGAAGCTCTTAACAGGCAAATGGTAGTTGTTTCTTCGTCTGATGAGGAGGGAGATGATCTGATGGCTACAAGAGATGGTGTTTCAGATGAACTATATCAAGCTCTTGCCGCGGTAACAAAGCATTTCAAGAGGAAATTTTACAAAGCGAGGCCAACAAACAACAATCTCCGCACTTCGTCTACAAGTGCATTTCCCAAGAAGGAACATTATCATCCAAGGAGTAATGAGCAAGGTGAAGCTAATGGATCAAGGTATGGTGAAAAGAAGGAAATCTATGAGAAACACGTTGTTGAGAAGGGTAAGGCATCAGACAAAAAGTGCTACAATTGTGGAATTCCTGGACATTTTGCTGTTGATTGCAAACAACCTCGAAAGCGGAACTATGAGTATTACAAGCAGAAGATGCTGTTAGCCAAACAAGTCAAAGCAGGACATGCATTGCTAGCTGAAGATGACAAATGGCTGTTACTCACAGATGATGAAGATCAAGATCTCTCTGCTAATGTTTGCTATATGGCAAGGTTGGCCAAGAACAAAGACTTTAAAGAAGAAAGCACTGATGATGAATACCCAGATGATGAGGTAAATCTCGACTCTACTTTTTCTTTGATTAAGGACAAAGAGTCATGTAGATTAGCTTTATCAGATTTAACAACTCATATCAATTCTTTAGCCAACAAAAACAAAAAGTTGAAAAATAGCATTTCATTTTCTAAAAGTGAATTTTCAAAACTTATTGAAGAACATTCAAAATTACTTTTTGAACATGAAGCTATTAAACAAGATTTTCAAGCTTACAAAGATAAGATGTTGGTTAAAGAATGTGAGTTGAATGTCTCTCCTGATTCTAAGTTATTACAAAAATGTCAAAATCTTGAAAAGACCATTCATGATCTTGAAAAGGCCAATCAAGATCTTGAAATCCAAAAGACCAATGAATGGCTTCGGGCAAATGCAAGACAAATGGATGTTGATATTCTTAATAAAAAACTCCAAGAAGCTAAACCAAACAATGTTGAATTCGAAAGGAAGATTTCTGATTTAAATCATAATTGTTTTCTAAAAGGCATTGAGATTGAGAATCTTGAAAAACAAGTTGAGGAATTTAAAAAGAATATACTTTTCTATCAAGAAAAGTTATATAAAGTTGAACAAAATCCTCTCTTGAATTTCACTGCCTATTTCAACAAGTCAAAAATTGACAAAACAGAATTTCTTCTAGGGTTGGGATTTGAGAATATCACACCATTGCAAAAAGCCAAAGAGGAAATTGAACCCTTGTATGATGAAAAATTCCTACGTCTTGGTATGATACAACAATTTATTCGTCCATTGGATGACGAATTTGAGACTGATGAAGTTGAGAGAATACCAAAACAAGAATTTTTGGTTAATTATGATGCAATAAATGATTCATACAAAACAAAAGAGTCTTCAATTTTCAAATTGGAAGAAATTGAATCAAATTTTCAAAACCAAGAATCTGTCTGTACTCCACCTAAACCAACTAAAATGTATTTTCCAACCACATTTTTGGAAAAACAAATAGAAGGTTTACAACAAAAGGTAGAATCTCAACAAAAAGTTATTGATCATCTCAAGTCTCAAAGTCCGAATTCAGAGGATAAATGTATTGTTGTTGATACTAAGAAAGTTTGTGAGATTGCTTCTACTCAAACTGACCAAAATGCTTTAGTAGACAATTCTACCCAAACTTCTTGTGATTCATCTACCAATACCTCTACCCAGACCTTGACTGATTTTCTTGGATGTACTTGTCAAAATACTGCTACTTTTATAGCTGAGGATTATGTGCAATCTGATGTTTCTAATGAAGAACTTGCACATAGTTTAGTTTTGATATGGTACTTCTATAGGTTTTTCACATGCAACAATGTTGATGAGTTAGTTGTTCACCCTAAGCCTCGTGCTAGTATAGGTGTTGATAACTCTACTCAATTTTTTTGTGAAACCAAAGATGTGTCAGTTCAAGTTGACCTAATTTCCGAGACTAACCATGATGTGAAGTTGGACACCAAGATTCCTGATTTTTCAAAAGATTTCACGAAAGATGATTTTGATAAATTCATGGAGGGAGAATATGTTTTTGATTCAGAAACTGAGAAAAAGATTGAATCTACCAAAATCAAAGTGAAAACAAAAGTGGAATCTCAAAAACCATTGTCCAAAGCTCCAACTTCATATTACTCAAAGAAACGAGTTAAGACCAAACTCGTGAAGACTGAACCAAAGACCATTAAGTTAGAAACCTTTGTTGCTACCCCAGTGAAACATGTCAAAGAGGAACAAGCTGAGAACCCACACAGGACAAAGTACACCAAAGTGAAACTTCCGAAAGACTATCCTAATGCTTCTCAATCTAGCTCTCAATCTAGTTCTATACCTAAGGTGTCTAAGTCTAGCACAGTTTCGCTAACTAAGGATGTATCAAATGGTACAACTAGATATAAGGATAGATATGGATGGTTTTCTCATGATAAACCAAAGAAGCAAGAAGTTTCCTCACCTCCAAAAGATTCCAAAAAGATTAAAGTGTTTAAAACTTCTAGTTCTAATCTTCTTAAATTCAATTCAACAGGTGGAAAGAGCATAACTAGTGGTGCTAGATGGGTTGCTAATACTTTAGTACCTAAGTTCACTAGTAATCAAAAGGACGTTGAGAAAAAGAAGAAAAGAAAGAGGAGAAAGAATGTTAATAGGAGGAAGGGTGTTAATGTTAATCAAAACAATTGTTCTTTGTCAAATAATGTTGAAAATACCAAGGCAAGACCTTGTGAGCTTGTAAACAATCTTAATTCTCGTACTTGTGTATCTAATGTTAATGCTTGTAGACATGTTACTTTTAATTCTCATGTGAATGTTCGTACTTTTTATTCAAATGTGTTTGTTGATAATGTGCTTGTCAATGCTTATGTTGATTCAAAAACATGTTTGAATGCGAAACCTAAGTTATATACCCTGCCTGTTTTAACTAACCATAAAGGACCCGTCTTCAAGTGGGTACCTAAAAACGGTTAAATTTCTTTGATTGCAGGAAATAACCATCTGTGTTTGGATACTCGATTCCGGGTGTTCGAAGCACATGACTGGAAATAAATCTTTGCTCAAGAATTTTGTTGAAAGATTCATGGGAACAGTTCGCTTTGGAAACAACAATTTCGCTCCTATCTTAGGTTATGGAGACATTGAAAGAAATGGAATTATCATCAAGAAAGTTCACTATGTTGAAGGATTAAGTCACAACTTGTTCAGTGTTGGACAATTCTGTGATAACAATCTTCAAGTTCTGTTTCGAAAATCTCTTTGCAAAGTCCAAACTCTAGATGGAGTTGATATTCTTTGTGGTGACCGTGATGATAATCTCTTTACCGTCAATCTCGATGATAACCAACCAACCGATAATATTTGTCTCATTTCAAAGGCTGCTTCAAAGAATTCTTGGTTATGGCATAGAAGGCTGTCGCATCTGAATTTTCAAACCATCAATATTTTGGTCAACAAGCATCTTGTTAAAGGCTTACCTGACTATAAGTATGAAAGTGAACATGTTTGTCCTTCTTGTGCTGTTGGGAAGATTAAGAGAGCTTCTCATAAACCGAAGAAATCTCCAAATTCTTTAGCACCTCTTCATTTGCTTCACATGGATCTTTGTGGGCCAATGAAAGTACAAAGCCGAAATGGGAAGAAATACATCTTGGTTATTGTTGATGATTATTCAAGATATACTTGGGTCAAGTTCCTTGCATCCAAAGATGAAACAACTCAGATGTTGATAGATTTCATCACTAATACTCAAGTAAATCTTCAACTTCCAGTTCGTTACATCCGTTCGGATAACGGAACTGAGTTCAAGAATGCTGTTTTTGATGAATTCTGCAAATCCAAAGGTATTACTCATCAATTCTCAGCAGTTCGCACCCCACAACAAAACGGTGTTGTTGAAAGGAGAAATCGATCGCTGGTGGAAGCAGCAAGGACAATGCTTGCTTATTCCAAATTGCCATCCAATATGTGGGCTGAAGCTGTTGACACTGCATGTCACACTCAGAATCGGTCCATTATCAATCAGCGTTTCGAAAAGACTCCTTATGAGGTTATTAACAAACGCAAACCCAACATCAACTACTTTCATATATTTGGGTGTGTTTGTTATACTTTGAATGATCGGGAGAATCTTGGAAAGTTCGAGAAGAAAGGTGATGAAGGATATTTTGTTGGTTATTCCAAAACATCAATTGCCTATCGAATCTATAACCGTCGAACCAACACAATTCAAGAAACAATGAATGTTTGGTTTGATGAGATGTCAGGCATGATTTTTGAGCAAGAAGGTTTGCTGCCAACAAGTAATGATTCAAGAACTTCAAGTACTTCTACAAGGAATTCTACCTTAGCTTCAAAATTCAAGAAGTTTCCAACTCCAACAAGTGATGAATTAGATATTCTTTTTGAAGAATTCTATAATTCAAAACCGATTCATGATCAAGAACCTCAAGTCATCGTTGAACCAATTCAAACCAATGAACCTCTTCATAACAACGATCCAGTTCCTGACAACATTCATGAATCTTCATCAAGTTCTTCTGAGCAAGAATTCTTTTCTAATGATTCTTCTCCATCATCCTCTCCTGATAATTCTTCTCAAGTGAATGTTCAAGAACAACCTTCTCGAATTACTCAGACAACAAATCCGTTGAACACTCCAAATGTGTATGTACCACTTGACTTTGATCATCCAGCTTATGAGGAAAGAGTTATACCAAGTTATGATTCCATCTCTCAACAAAACTTAAGCTTTAATGATGGTGATGTTGATCTTCAACAACAAGATCCTCTTCCTCATGCTCACAAGTGGACACGTATGCAGAAAGATCATCCTACTGATCAAATAATTGGAGATCCACAAGCAGGAGTAACTACTCGTACCTCAGTAAATGAGTGTCTTGTTGCACTTTCTCTTAGCAACATCGAACCCAAAACCGTATCTGAAGCTCTTCGTGATCCAGAGTGGGTTAAGGCAATGCAAGATGAACTCGCACAATTTGAAAGACTGAAGGTATGGAGATTAGTTCCAAATCCTAGAAAAGATGATCCAATAGGAACAAAGTGGATATTCAAAAACAAAAAGGATGAGAATGGAGTGGTAGTAAGGAATAAAGCTCGACTTGTTGCAAAGGGTTATTGCCAACAACCTGGTGTTGACTTCGACGAAACTTTTGCTCCAGTAGCAAGAATGGAGGCCATTCGGATATTCTTAGCTTATGCCGCATTCAGAAACTTTACTGTGTTTCAAATGGATGTGAAGACTGCTTTCTTGAATGGTGACCTCAAAGAAGAAGTGTACGTTGATCAACCGGAAGGTTTTGTTGATCCTCAAAGGCCAAACCATGTCTACAAGTTAGACAAGGCTCTCTACGGTCTTAAGCAAGCACCCCGAGCATGGTATGATTCTTTAACTACTTTCTTACTAAGAGGTGGCTTTACCAAAGGCACAATTGACCCTACCTTGTTCATTCGCAAACAAGGTAAGCACGTTCTACTTGTTCAAATATATGTTGATGACATTATATTTGGGTCGACCAGTCAAACATTTTGCCGAAACTTTTCATCTCTTATGGTCAATCATTTTGAAATGAGTATGATTGGGGAAATGAATTACTTTTTGGGTCTTCAAATCAAACAGTTACCAACTGGTATTTTTATATCACAAGGTAAATACATAAATGACATGTTGAAAAAGTTTGATATGACTTCATGTTCTTCAATATCTACCCCAATGGCTGCTCGAACAAACATAAATGCTGACACAAATGGGAAACCATTTGACCAAAAGAGATATCGAAGTATGATTGGTTCGTTGTTGTACCTAACAGCATCTCGACCAGATATAATGTTTGCAACATGTATGTGTGCTAGATATCAAGCTGCTCCAACTGATTTACATTATCAAGCTGTGAAACGAATCTTTCGTTATCTGAAGGGGACACCTGATTTAGGTCTCTGGTATCCAAGGGATACTGGATTCAATCTAACTGCATATTCAGATGCAGATCATGCAGGTTGTAAACTTGATCGCAAGAGCACTTCCGGTACTCTACAATTTTTAGGTGATAAAATTGTGAGTTGGTCTTCCAAGAAACAGAATTGTGTGTCTCTATCAACGGCTGAAGCAGAATATGTGGCTGCGGCTAGTTGTTGTGCTCAAGTTTTATGGATGAAGACACAACTAACTGATTATGGTCTGAAATATGATCATATCCCTATCTATTTTTTTTTTTTTTTTTTTTTTTTTTTTTTTTTTTTTTTTTTTTTTTTTTTTTTTTTTTTTTTTTTTTTTTTTTTTTTTTTTTTTTTTTTTTTTTTTTTTTTTTTTTTTTTTTTTTTTTTTTTTTTTTTTTTTTTTTTTTTTTTTTTTTTTTTTTTTTTTTTTTTTTTTTTTTTTTTTTTTTTTTTTTTTTTTTTTTTTTTTTTTTTTTTTTTTTTTTTTTTTTTTTTTTTTTTTTTTTTTTTTTTTTTTTTTTTTTTTTTTTTTTTTTTTTTTTTTTTTTTTTTTTTTTTTTTTTTTTTTTTTTTTTTTTTTTTTTTTTTTTTTTTTTTTTTTTTTTTTTTTTTTTTTTTTTTTTTTTTTTTTTTTTTTTTTTTTTTTTTTTTTTTTTTTTTTTTTTTTTTTTTTTTTTTTTTTTTTTTTTTTTTTTTTTTTTTTTTTTTTTTTTTTTTTTTTTTTTTTTTTTTTTTTTTTTTTTTTTTTTTTTTTTTTTTTTTTTTTTTTTTTTTTTTTTTTTTTTTTTTTTTTTTTTTTTTTTTTTTTTTTTTTTTTTTTTTTTTTTTTTTTTTTTTTTTTTTTTTTTTTTTTTTTTTTTTTTTTTTTTTTTTTTTTTTTTTTTTTTTTTTTTTTTTTTTTTTTTTTTTTTTTTTTTTTTTTTTTTTTTTTTTTTTTTTTTTTTTTTTTTTTTTTTTTTTTTTTTTTTTTTTTTTTTTTTTTTTTTTTTTTTTTTTTTTTTTTTTTTTTTTTTTTTTTTTTTTTTTTTTTTTTTTTTTTTTTTTTTTTTTTTTTTTTTTTTTTTTTTTTTTTTTTTTTTTTTTTTTTTTTTTTTTTTTTTTTTTTTTTTTTTTTTTTTTTTTTTTTTTTTTTTTTTTTTTTTTTTTTTTTTTTTTTTTTTTTTTTTTTTTTTTTTTTTTTTTTTTTTTTTTTTTTTTTTTTTTTTTTTTTTTTTTTTTTTTTTTTTTTTTTTTTTTTTTTTTTTTTTTTTTTTTTTTTTTTTTTTTTTTTTTTTTTTTTTTTTTTTTTTTTTTTTTTTTTTTTTTTTTTTTTTTTTTTTTTTTTTTTTTTTTTTTTTTTTTTTTTTTTTTTTTTTTTTTTTTTTTTTTTTTTTTTTTTTTTTTTTTTTTTTTTTTTTTTTTTTTTTTTTTTTTTTTTTTTTTTTTTTTTTTTTTTTTTTTTTTTTTTTTTTTTTTTTTTTTTTTTTTTTTTTTTTTTTTTTTTTTTTTTTTTTTTTTTTTTTTTTTTTTTTTTTTTTTTTTTTTTTTTTTTTTTTTTTTTTTTTTTTTTTTTTTTTTTTTTTTTTTTTTTTTTTTTTTTTTTTTTTTTTTTTTTTTTTTTTTTTTTTTTTTTTTTTTTTTTTTTTTTTTTTTTTTTTTTTTTTTTTTTTTTTTTTTTTTTTTTTTTTTTTTTTTTTTTTTTTTTTTTTTTTTTTTTTTTTTTTTTTTTTTTTTTTTTTTTTTTTTTTTTTTTTTTTTTTTTTTTTTTTTTTTTTTTTTTTTTTTTTTTTTTTTTTTTTTTTTTTTTTTTTTTTTTTTTTTTTTTTTTTTTTTTTTTTTTATTTGTTTTTTTTTTTTTTTTTTTTTTTTTTTTTTTTTTTTTTTTATGTGTTTTTTTTTTTTTTTTTTTTTTTTCAAACTTTCAATTGTTGTAAGATGCAAAGGATTGAACGCCTTTGTGTACTCCCTAGCTGTCTTACTATCAACATTGTTGTTGAAGCAAAACTCTATGTTTTTCAAAATCTTGTTCACTTTAGACTCTCAAAGTTTTTTTTAAAATATCACAACAAAGATTTTACTACTTTTGATCTCACAAAACCAATTTTTGCTCCACCTTTCTATGAAAATTTTTGATCTATTCTTGCATAGATTAAGGAGGAGTTTGTGATTTCAACAACCTTCAAAACTTCAAATGTGTTTCAAATGTTTTTTCATATATTGATGTTTGTTTATGATTTTCTATATAATTGCTTATCTTTGTGATATAATTGCTTATCTTTGTGATATAATTGCTTATCTTTGTGATATAATTGCTTATCTTTGTGATATAATTGCTTATCTTTGTGATATAATTGCTTATCTTTGTGATATAATTGCTTATCTTTGTGATATAATTGCTTATCTTTGTGATATAATTGCTTATCTTTGTGATATAATTGCTTATCTTTGTGATATAATTGCTTATCTTTGTGATATAATTGCCTTATCTTTGTATATGCTTATTTGAGCTATATAATTGATCATTAGTTTGATTATTCTTCACTTTAGGACACATTCGAGTCATATCTTTGTGATATAATTGCTTATCTTTGTGATATAGCCGGAACATTCGTAGTGATATCTCAATTGATATTCCACGATGATCGAATGGAAATCCTACCAATGCTAACATCTTTTCCAACGTTGAACGTAGGTCTCATGATTACATTTCTGTGATTATTGAGTTACCAAGAAGTCTAAGTGACCTCGGTTTTCCCTAAAAAGTCTTTAAGGATAAAATTGTGAGTTGGTCTTCCAAGAAACAGAATTGTGTGTCTCTATCAACGGCTGAAGCAGAATATGTGGCTGCGGCTAGTTGTTGTGCTCAAGTTTTATGGATGAAGACACAACTAACTGATTATGGTCTGAAATATGATCATATCCCTATCTATTGTGATTCTCAGAGTGCCATTGCCATTGCAGTCAACTCAGTAAACCACTCTCGCTCAAAGCATATTGATGTTAGATATCATTTTCTCAAAGATCATATTGAGAAAGGTGACATCGAGCTCTACTTTGTGGGTACTGACATTCAACTTGCAGATTTGTTCACAAAACCACTGGATGAAAAGAGGTTTAACTTTCTTATCTCCAAGCTAGGTATGTTAAATCTTAAACCTTAACTCTTTTGAAGGAATTCTTGACACATTCCAGAAAACCAAAATACAAAATTGCATATTTTCAAAAATAAACAAAAAGATTTTTATTTTCTGTGGCTTGCATATACTATGTATGCAACCCGTTCTTAAATGATATATTTATTTGTAGAATGTTTTTACATTCTCAGATTTTGTTATTATACATACAAATTGATATAAGATAACAAGGAATCGAACGCCTTTGTGTACTTCCAAGTGGTCTTATATGAGTATGTATGTGTAATAGCAATCAAATTTTTCTTTCCTACGAATAAATTTTTTTTCAAACTTTCAATTGTTGATATGAGAAACAAAGGATCGAACGCCTTTGTGTACTCCCTAGCTGTCTTACTATCAACATTGTTGTTGAAGCAAAACTCTATGTTTTTCAAAATCTTGTTCACTTTAGACTCTCAAAGTTTTTTTTAAAATATCACAACAAAGATTTTACTACTTTTGATCTCACAAAACCAATTTTTGCTCCACCTTTCTATGAAAATTTTTGATCTATTCTTGCATAGATTAAGGAGGAGTTTGTGATTTCAACAACCTTCAAAACTTCAAATGTGTTTCAAATGTTTTTCAAAATCTTGTTCACTTTAGACTCTCAAAGTTTTTTTTTAAAATATCACAACAAAGATTTTACTACTTTTGATCTCACAAAACCAATTTTTGCTCCACCTTTCTATGAAAATTTTTGATCTATTCTTGCATAGATTAAGGAGGAGTTTGTGATTTCAACAACCTTCAAAACTTCAAATGTGTTTCAAATGTTTTTCAAAATCTTGTTCACTTTAGACTCTCAAAGTTTTTTTTTAAAATATCACAACAAAGATTTTACTACTTTTGATCTCACAAAACCAATTTTTGCTCCACCTTTCTATGAAAATTTTTGATCTATTCTTGCATAGATTAAGGAGGAGTTTGTGATTTCAACAACCTTCAAAACTTCAAATGTGTTTCAAATGTTTTTCAAAATCTTGTTCACTTTAGACTCTCAAAGTTTTTTTTAAAATATCACAACAAAGATTTTACTACTTTTGATCTCACAAAACCAATTTTTGCTCCACCTTTCTATGAAAATTTTTGATCTATTCTTGCATAGATTAAGGAGGAGTTTGTGATTTCAACAACCTTCAAAACTTCAAATGTGTTTCAAATGTTTTTCAAAATCTTGTTCACTTTAGACTCTCAAAGTTTTTTTTTAAAATATCACAACAAAGATTTTACTACTTTTGATCTCACAAAACCAATTTTTGCTCCACCTTTCTATGAAAATTTTTGATCTATTCTTGCATAGATTAAGGAGGAGTTTGTGATTTCAACAACCTTCAAAACTTCAAATGTGTTTCAAATGTTTTTTTTCATGCACACATTTGATGTTTTTCCAATGATTTTCAATCAAATGTGTACATAATGACATTGGTTACCAGTGATGTCATTATGAGGGGGAGAAAATTATTCATGATGTGACAATAGTTTCAGATTTTCACTAGACTTTAGGTGATTGAAATTTTGATTTTAAAAGGGGGAATCTGAATTGACGTCAAAGATAAGAATGAAACCGAAGATGAAAAGATTCTTCACTCAAGATGCTTCAAAAGCTCAAAGATGCTCTAAAATGTTTATTATCATGGATTGAGGGGGAGCATGATTACTTCGTAAGAATTTCATCCAAATCTCATTCAATTGCTTACTCTCCAAAGTGTTCAAATTGATATGACAAAGATCAAAGCTTCAAAAAGGATCAGAGATTGGTTAGAAGATTCAAGTCAAAGAAGTAAAAGCTTTAAAAGAGTCTTCATCAAACACACTTCATTCAAAGATCTTCAAGTCATACAACAACATTTTGTTCAAGAAACTCCAATGCATACATCAAGGGGGAGAGTTCATTTTCATGAAACTTCATTCCAAGAAGATGAAATTCATTCAAGAATTAAAACTGAAGAATTGAAAAGATGAATTTCACTCAAGATTCGAAGATTGAAACATTCGAAACCAAGATTCATACCTTCCGCATTTCAAAAGACAACTCTGATTCATGATTCAACAATTCTCGAAGATTCAAGTCACAAACATTTGTTCGACTTCATTATACTCTTCATTCAAGACTCACACGCATTCATTATTCTCTGTTCTAAAAGAACATTGAGAATCCTCACATGATTTGACTTCAAGAAGTTCAAGACCAAGATCAAGACTGAATCAAGTTCTCCAAAGACAAAAGAGAAAGCTTTGAAGACTTGTTTCAACACCCCAATTGTCTTCACCACCGGGCTCATCAAATTCATTCCTACAAGACAATATAACACGTACTTCATTACAATGTATCACTAAGGGGGAGAATGTTAGAAATCCAAAAATAGTGATAAATTGTAATCTAGATTAGATGAATTTCTTGCTTTTAATTCATAGATAAATGATTACTAAGGTTGAGGGGCTAATTGTGACAATTAGCATAATTGTAGAATTAGACTATAAATAGCCCTCTCATACCTTAGAGATCATAACAATTAGATAACAATTCCATAACAATTACATATAACTTTAATACCAGTGAATTCACACACAGTTACCTTTGATTCTCTCTCAAAACACACACAAACACCAAGAACACACACTATCCAAACCGCCATTGATGAATTGAATTCAGTGATAGAAATCGTGTTATAACAATATGATCTCGGTTACTTCAGCCTGGCCCTTCGTGCAATGGGCAATCGACATAGTGGGACCGCTCCCACAAGCCCCTGGAAAGGTTAAATTCTTGGTAGTAGCAGTTGATTACTTTACCAAATGGGTCGAAGCCAAACCCCTTGCTTCGATAAGGGGAAAAGCAATAGAGAAATTTGTTTGGGAACACATAGTGTGTAGATTCGGGATGCCGCAAACTATCGTATCTGATAATGGAAAGCAATTTGCACAAGGGACATTCCCGAAGTTCTGCGAAAGGCTAAAAATAAAACAAAAATTCACTTCCGTATATCACCCACAGGCAAACGGGCAAGTTGAGTCAATAAACACAGAAATAGTTGAAGGAATGGAGAATAGGTTAGGGAACAAACACACTGGATGGGTAGATGAGCTACCATTCGTCCTATGGGCACAACGAACAACACCCAAAACAAGCAACGGCGAAACTCCCTTTAGCCTTACCTTCGGGACCGAAACGGTCTTGCCAGCAGAAATCCAGGTGTCAACTTGCCGAACATCCAAGGTTGACACAAAAGAAAACGAAGAAGAGGTAAGGGCGAACTTAGACTTGCTGGAAGAACGGAGGGACATAGCTGCAATAAGGGAAGCAACATATAAAAAGAGGCTTGAGAAATACTATAACAAGCGCACCAACCCGACTTCGTTCAAAGTTGGTGATTATGTCCTTCGTCTCAACAGTGCAAGCCAAGTAAAATACACAGGGAAATGGGACCAACATGGGAAGGTCCGTATCAGATTCAAGTGGCCTTAGGCAATGGAGCATACAAGCTAACAACATTGGATGGCGAACCAGTGTTCCGCATATGGAACAGCTCAAATCTCCGAAAATTATATCAGTAATGCTGTTCAGTTTTTTGTACCAAAGTGCTAAGGCACATAATAAGTAGATAGAATGCACAATGTGGCAACTATCTTTGTTAGAATAAATAAAGCAATTGCAAAACAGCAATGCATTTTTATTTTATGCGAAGGGTCGCTCCCTTACGTATTTTCTTTTACTTTGATCGATTATCCAATAAATTGCAAAGACGTGTTTTTTCTGAAAGTAAAACGCATGTTCAAGGGGACGCCCACATAGCGTAAAATCAGAAGCCTAAGGACACAGTCCTAGGAAAATAATGCGCACCAAATAAAAAGACGTGGAACAACGAAGGGGGACCCTTCGCAACCACGCACATATTAAAAATAAGACATGGAACACTGAAGGGGGACCCTTCGGAACCGTGCACACTTCGAAAGAAGATAAATTCTTTACATATACAAAAAAAAACAACAACAAAAATAATTAATTATCATCACAATACAATTTATTTTTTAGGGCACACATCGGAAACATTCTCCGAAGCAGCCGCCGTCTCTACTAAGCGCTTCGCAGCTTCAGGATCGGAAAGAGTGGTTCGATAAATGTGAGGAATAACTTCCTTTCTTCATCTCTTCAACTGCTCTTCCAGAAATTAGATCTTCGATTGAGCAGCTTGCAGTTCCTCACACTTGTCACCCCACACCTTCCTCACTCCATCAACATAGATGTTCTTCTCCAACAGTCGCTTCTTGGAATCATCAAGTTTTTTGGCCAAATCATCAAAAATTCCCTCTGCCTCCTTCAACTTTTCTTGATAGCGTTTGTTGGAGCATCGAAGGGCAATAAAAGAAAGGGATTTCTCCACGTCATGAGACAAATGGTGGATCTCGTCACCAGCATATTGAACGTCGCTCTTCAGGCGAGCCTCCCTGTGTTTCACTTCAACAATTTCCTGGCGAAGACGAGCCCACTCTATTCTCAATTCACGATTAGACGCCTTATCAACTTCCGAGTCAGAATCGGAATCAGTAAAAACAATTGGATGTCTGCTCTTTCTAGCAGACCTTTTCCGGCGACCTTGAAAATATGTCGGCACCGGAGTGCCGCCGGGAGATACACCAGCATGAGAAGATGAGGGTTGATTGCCACCAACTGTCCTTTTCGCTTTAGCACGCGCCATTAGAGATTAAGATATATTGAAGCGGAAATTAAAGAACTTTGTTCAGAAGAAATCGATTAAAACAAAGAAGATGGTAATCTTGGAAAATGGAGGGACAACGCTTTAATAAAGCTCACCTACTACTTCGGTTTCCGCGCAGGAAAACGAAAGGATCCCACTATCTTTTGGATTTATTCAAGAATGGCCCCTCCGCTATAAGTCACCGCTCTTTAGTCCCTGATGGAGTTACAAACGATCCCTCTTGGTCCTTCGTGATACGGGTAAAATCTTAAGCATGGAAAAAGAAGAATAGTCTAAAATCACAGTCTTGGAAGCCTCTAATATTAGACTGGGGGGCTTGACGATGTACCCCTCCAAATCATTATACGAAGGACACCTAATACGAAGCACCCTCACGAAGGGTATAAGCACGAAGGTGCTTAACTCGGATAAATAATTAAAGGATTGACATAAATCCTTTCCAAAGATAAAAACAATCCTTGCATAGTTCGATCTCTTCAAAGAATAATCTTCTTAAGGAAGCTAGATCGGATAAACATGGCAATAAGAATTTGATACAAAAAAGGAATAGGGAGAAACCCTAACCTTCTCCTATAAAAGGAGGAGGATTTCTCCACAAACGATTCATTCAACAACCTACACACATTCGATATACAAGATCGGCAACATACAAATGATCACTGATAAATCAAAACCCTAATTATAGTCGAACACGATTCGACAATCACTTCACCACCCTTCGTTGGCGTAAAGGAACATCATTCCTACCTTCGGGGAATCGCCAACAAACCTTAAGAACTCTTAAGGGTCCTTTCCACCATATACCTTTTTCCGTCCATAGTCATCCATAAGGCTTACGCGATTCGGTGCACAATCACTTGTGATCTTCATCCATCAATATCAGGATCCTGGATGTTGATAATCCTGCAAAAGGCCATAAAAAGAAAACACATGCTAATAGTTAATGTTAGCCCTTTTGGCTAACATTACTCCTATGCTCAAGTCAGTATTATCGTTATTAAAAACTCAATAGACCTAATAACCTTTATTTTAAAAATCACTTTTTTGCTAAAAACCAATTTTGATTAGGAAGTATTTCATCCAATAAACCTTCATGTATTAATCGCCAAATTTCGTAATTAAATGATCCACATTCTTTAGTTTCATGACGAAAAACACTATGATAAGCACACCATTTAGTTCTATCAATGTAAAATTTTCGAAGGACTCTTTCAGGCCAATTAACTTTGTCCCCCAGACTTCTCATAAAAGTAAAAAGTCCAGACATATCAGTTGTAAAATGGTAATCAGAAAATTGTAAATATTTTTTATAATTATCTTTCTTACCTTTATCAGCTATACCTTGATCCTTTCGAATCTTACTTGATGATTTGATCTTTAAAAGATTCTTCTTGATCTTTGATGTTGATCGCTGATTATATTCAAATCTCTCCATATAACTTTTCACCGATTCGTCTGATCCTTGAGTTATTTCTTCAGTCTTTTCATCAGGGATCGATTCATAGAATTGATCAAAATGTTTCTTCCACAGCATAGCTAGATATGGATCTACTGAAGGTATTCCCTCAGTTTTTCCTTTCAGAGTTTGTTCAGCTAAGAATCTTGCATTTTCTGGATGATTTCTCAGGTTTTCTTTTACATAAGGATAATCGTAAATCAAATCAGAAGAAGAAGGGTTTTGAGATTACTCAGACATGACTTTCTTAAAAAAGTGATGTGTCATATTTTATACCATTTTCCACGCGAATTTAGGACCATTTAGTTCTATCAATGTAAAATTTTTGAAGGACTCTTTCAGGCCAATTAACTTTGTCCCCCAGACTTCTCATAAAAGTAAAAAGTCCAGACATATCAGTTGTAAAATGGTAATCAGAAAATTGTAAATATTTTTTATAATTATCTTTCTTACCTTTATCAGCTATACCTTGATCCTTTCGAATCTTACTTGATGATTTGATCTTTAAAAGATTCTTCTTGATCTTTGATGTTGATCGCTGATTATATTCAAATCTCTCCATATAACTTTTCACCGATTCGTCTGATCCTTGAGTTATTTCTTCAGTCTTTTCATCAGGGATCGATTCATAGAATTGATCAAAATGTTTCTTCCACAGCATAGCTAGATATGGATCTACTGAAGGTATTCCCTCAGTTTTTCCTTTCAGAGTTTGTTCAGCTAAGAATCTTGCATTTTCTGGATGATTTCTCAGGTTTTCTTTTACATAAGGATAATCGTAAATCAAATCAGAAGAAGAAGGGTTTTGAGATTACTCAGACATGACTTTCTTAAAAAAGTGATGTGTCATATTTTATACCATTTTCCACGCGAATTTAGGACCATTTAGTTCTATCAATGTAAAATTTTTGAAGGACTCTTTCAGGCCAATTAACTTTGTCCCCCAGACTTCTCATAAAAGTAAAAAGTCCAGACATATCAGTTGTAAAATGGTAATCAGAAAATTGTAAATATTTTTTATAATTATCTTTCTTACCTTTATCAGCTATACCTTGATCCTTTCGAATCTTACTTGATGATTTGATCTTTAAAAGATTCTTCTTGATCTTTGATGTTGATCGCTGATTATATTCAAATCTCTCCATATAACTTTTCACCGATTCGTCTGATCCTTGAGTTATTTCTTCAGTCTTTTCATCAGGGATCGATTCATAGAATTGATCAAAATGTTTCTTCCACAGCATAGCTAGATATGGATCTACTGAAGGTATTCCCTCAGTTTTTCCTTTCAGAGTTTGTTCAGCTAAGAATCTTGCATTTTCTGGATGATTTCTCAGGTTTTCTTTTACATAAGGATAATCGTAAATCAAATCAGAAGAAGAAGGGTTTTGAGATTACTCAGACATGACTTTCTTAAAAAAGTGATGTGTCATATTTTATACCATTTTCCACGCGAATTTAGGACCATTTATTCGTTATTTATATAGTCTTATTTCCAACTTTCGATGCTTTGAGGTATGTTAAGTGTTTTCAGGTTGAAAAATGATTATGCGGATGAATTGGTCGATTTTGATGACTTATGGAAAACTCGGGAGAAAGATTCGGTTGAAACCAAGTAAAAGATGAAGAAAACGGAGTCTGGAAGGTGTAACGGCCGTCACTAGTGTGACGGGCGTTACGCGGCATAATCATATAAATAGCTGGTCAAGTTTCTGTACCAGGGACGAAAAATTTGGAAGATTTTTCCAGAGGGTTTTTTTGAGAGCTTTATTCTTTCCAGGAGCTGCTCTATTAGGGTTCTATCAGGTTTCCAAGCAAGATTTCTTAGGCGGATCCACTGAAGATTCACGAGCACCCATCTGGATCGTATCTACTTATTGTCTTGCAATTTTCTATTCACTCAAACGATTGGTACAATATGTTTTATTATTATTTCTTTTATCAATTTCAATTTAGCATGATTGGCTAGATCTATTATCATCCACCTTGATGAAACTAGACGGATAATGTGATTGCTATGTTTTAATTCAAGAGTTGATTCTATTATCGTTATATTGAGATCTTTATTGATTAATTCCTTATTCTTTATTCTTTGTGATATTAATAATTTATTTGTTCATCGTTAGTGGTACTAGGTGAATAGGTATTTTATTTCAATTAATTGTCTATGATTGATTGTCTCCGGTTGGTGGTACCACGGTGAATGTCATTAGAATAATAGGTATTAATTGGTAAACGTGTTTAGATACGGTTGGTGGTACCACGTATTTATTCACATAGATATGATTGATAATTGTTAATCAAACAAACTAATTACTAGGGATATTTTCTTAAGCATTGGTGGTACCGGCTTGGGTAATTGAACTAGCAAATTAGGTGTTTGGGTAATTTGCAAGCGGTTGGTGGTACCACGTAAGCATCTTTATCTTTACACGATTATCTATTCAACTTAATGAATTTGATCTTAATTTAAAGCAATCACATTTGAAGTCGAGGAAAGTCAAGGTGGATGAATTTTAATATTATTGTCTGAAGTTTCCTTTCATTTTATGTTTTTAATTTTCTGTTAAAAAGAGATTGAAGTAACACCCTTTTTCCAAACCATTTTATGAAACAACTAGTTCAACCAATCCCTGCGAACGAACACGGTCTTACCTGTTAACTATATTACAAACGATCGGGTCCACTGCCCGTGAGTGCGTAGTAGTGAGTTTTTAGGTGATTCTAGTTTTAAAAATATAAAACTCGATTTAGCACATCAAGTTTTTGGCGCCGCTGCCGGGGATTGTGTGCCGTTTTAGTTGTTAATTTAGTGGTTTGATCCTTCCTCACGCGTGAGGAAGTTATTTGCTTATTTAGTATAGTTTATTTTTGTTTATCACAGGTGCATTTTACGTGTGTGTTAGTTGTGTTTGCAGGCTTATTCTTAGTTAATGATCTTGCGATCTTCGGGTAAACCTCTGTTCAGTCCTTGGAGAACTCCACCGAGACGCAGGATTAACTATACAGCACCAACACCGCTATCACCTGCAACTCCACCCACTCAGGATTCAGACGAAGAAGGTTTTGATTTAGAAGAACTATTTTCAGAAGTTGAGAAAGAGGAGATGGGTGACGAACAACCAAGAGATCAAAATGATATCCGTTATGGAGATAGGGCCCGAAATATCCCTACGGCCCGCGGTTCAGCCATTAGACCACCCACTATTGATCATACTTTTAACTTGAAGCCCAATCATTTGAAAAGCATCGAAGAGCAACAATTTGATGGAAAGAGAAAATGGGATCCATATAAGCATTTGGAGAGATTTGAGAAGTTGGCACGGTTGTATCAATATGGTCAAAATCAAATGGATGCCGTGAAACTCGAGACATTTCCCATTTCAATCACCGGAGATGCTGAAGATTGGTTTAATGATCTTCCCGAGAATTCCATTACTACTTGGAACCAACTTAGACAAGCTTTTATTGATGAGTTTTATTCTCTTCGAACTCAAAGGAAGTTGGAAAATTTGATAAGGTCATTTGAGCAAGATGCTGATGAGGATATTGTCGATGCATGGATTCGCTTTAAGGATATGCTAAGGAATTGTCCAGGCCATGAGTTGACAAAGGAGAAGTATGTTGAGTTATTCTTTGATGGCTTGTCTAAGCAATCTAAAAGAGAGTTGGGTTATGACTTTGGGGGAAGTTTCACCAAGATTACACCGAATGAAGGATATGATATTTTGGAACAAATGGTGAAGGATAACGCAACAATGGATGATGAAAGGTTTCTTAAGAATGAGAAAAGGATGAAGAAGGGAACCAAGGAAGGGAGAGTTGCAAGAGTTGAGAAAGATGATTCTGGGATTGTTGGAGAAATTAAGGCATTAGCTTCGCGCATGGATAAGGGATTTGCATCTCAAGAGGCTAGGTTTGGAGCTCTTGAAAAGGATGTGAAGACTATTGCTGACGGTTGTGACTATTGTGGAGATATGCATTATTCTGAGGATTGTCCCAATCGGGGACGTGAAGATGTCAACTACATTCAGAACCAGCAACAAGGGGGTTTCCAGCGCAACACCGGTTTCCAAAACCGGCCCTCAGGTAATACTTCTTACAACTCTTCCTTTCCTACTAATAATGCTCGTTTTTCAGGTAACAGGTGGCAAGAAAATCATTATCCGAATCAGCCTCAGCAGCAGATACACCAAGGCCAAGGATCTGGATCTTCTAACACCGATCCAAGTGACGAGTTGAGGGAGATGATGAAGCAAATGATGAGCAATCAGATTGAAACAAATACAAGTATTCAGAATATCAGGAAGGATACCAAGGAGCTGAATGAGAGGCTAGAAAGACTAAGTGGTAAAGTTGAGATGAATGCCAAGAATGCAGGGTTGAACTTTAAGGATCTCGAGAGTAGGATGGCAGCTTTAGCTAGGCCTACGGGGACTCTACCGAGCAATACCCAACAGAATCCAAAGCCTCAGTCGAGTAATCAAGGATCATGGAGAAAGGATGCCCAGCCCAATGTCAGAAATGAGCACGTGAATGCTATCACCACGAGGGCAGGTAACACTTATGATTCAGCTAAATCTTCACCTAATAATTTGTTTCAATCCGTGCAGGTTGATGAAGATGAGGAGCGAGTTGACGATGAGATTGAAATGGAACCGGAACCAGCCGTGCCGATACCGGCCGTTCCATCCGAACCCGTTGCTAAACCTGTTGAGAAGCCCGCTGAGGAACCAACTGTTAAACCATATAAACCGAAGGCTCCATTTCCCCAGCGATTGGAGAAAAATAAGCTGAAGGAACAAATGGACAAATTTGTAAGTCACCTCCGTAAATTGCATATTAATATTCCATTTTTAGATGCAATTGTGCAGATGCCCGGATATGCAAAGTGCTCGAAGCAGATTTTGATGAATAAGAAGCATCTGGAAGAAGTGACTACTGCAGTTTTAGAGGATGTTTGCTCAGCAGCTGTAACAGGTAAGTTGCCCGAAAAACGAGGAGATCCTGGTAGTTTTACTATTCCTTGTAAGATAGGTAACTTAACGGTAAAAAAGGCTTTAAATGATTCGGGTGCAAGTATTAACCTTATGCCTTCTTCTCTTTACTCCAAGCTGAACTTAGGAACACCTAAACCTATTAACATAAAAATCAATTTGGCCGATAAGTCTGAAATAAGACCTATTGGAATTTTAGAAGATGTGTTAATTCAGGTGGGAGGTTTGATTTTTCCTGTAGATTTTGTGATTATTGAAGCTGAAGAGGCATTAAATGTGCCTCTTATCTTAGGGAGACCATTCCTTGCCACGGCCGATGCCAAACTTGAAGTTGGTCGTGGTAAGTTGACATTGAGAGCCGGGGATGAATCTGTAACATTTTCAAACACATGCTCTGTTTCTTTGCCTAATGCTGCTAATTATGTTGAAACTGCCTGTGTTAGTTCTTTGGATTCACAGATTGATAGATGGTTGGATGATAAGCTAGAGGAAAGAGAGCTAGAATTGAAGTCAACAGCGGTACATGTTTCTAAACCAACGGATGGCCCTTGTGCTAAAATCCGTAAGCTTTATAGTCGTGTGAGGTCCGCTATTTCTCATGGGAATATTAAGTTATCCAAAGAACTGTGCTCTAATTTATCAACAAATGAGAAAGCTGAGTTAATGATGGTTGTTGATATTTCTGACGAAGCAAATGATTGGATATGTAACAAGGTTAAAGGTAACTGTTTCTCTCCTTTTAAAAGTAGACCGCCCAACACTTCAAGTGTGGGGGCGTCGGGGTCCCAATGTTGGTGATTATGAGAGGTTCGAGTCTAGCTAAAGACTCGTAAATAAATTAAGCGCTTCTCGGGAGGCAACCCGTGTTATTTTCTTGCATTTTATTTTCATTTTTGTAGTTAGATTTGATGTTTTATTGTCAAGAAAGTGCAGGTGAAATTTTGGTATGAATGGGATTGAGGATTGTTGATGGCTATAGTGAAGCTCAAGTGTGGGGGGGAACCCACTGGATTCTCTCCTAATCTCTATTCTATGGAATCAATTGATTAATTGTGTGATGTCAGGTGCATATGTTGGCAGTAAGTTCAGTGCATTATTTTTGATTGGCATCTTTCTTGATACTGTTTCACACACATCCGGTATGTGCTCTAATTCTTTTTGTCTATTGTCGCTTACCCCTATTTACCTTAGTTTTGACCGATATTGACATTGAGGGCATTGTCCATCTTAAGTGTGGGGGGAAGGCAAATAGAAAAAGCCGGGTTGGTTAAAAAGTGAGAAAGTTTGAAGTTTCCTTCCTTTACTAGCATTTTGGTTAAATTTTTAAATTTTTGAGGCTATAGGTTTTGTGCAAAGACGAGAAATGAAGTGAACCCAAAATTTTGCTAATCTAGGATAGAACTTGAGATTGGTTACTTTTTGCTTTCCTTTCCTAGTGCTTGTGGCATTTCATCGTTCCAAGGGGTCATAAGCTTGTTCCGAACTTCAAATAATCTAGGTTGCTTGCGAATTGTACCTTAATAATGAACCTAATGTGAATAATAGCTTCACTAGATGATGTATTGGTAGGCACCGCTTGAGGTTTTCCATTTGAATTTTGCAACTTGTGTGCATAAAGTGCTTGAAATGTGTTTAACATGCTTGTGGTAATTTGACTTAACATATGGTTTGCACACCGGATGTCCGGTCCTTAATTCTTATGTTATAGGTTGTGGCTCTAGTCATTATGTTTGGTCTTTATATCGGGGTGTCTGGGGTGCTTCGGCATCAAACGGGTGGCACATGCGGGGACACGCGCAAAACTTCTTTTTAATAGTCTAATGCTAATGTGGTCTTTGAGATTCGAACAAGTAAGTCCTTGGGGTAACTTCGTTTTACCTAGCTCACCTAAAGCTTCCAACTTGGGATGGGTTGTCAGAAAGTTCGCTACACGGGTCTCATCGAAAATCACGGGTATTAAATTATAAAACTTTTTATTCTCGCATGTGTTTGTGTTTAGAGCATGGCCTCTGGATATGCAACCCAACCTTGAGTTATGGCGTAAGTCTCTTAACGATACTCACGTATCCGTAGCGAACCGCTGGCCTGACGCTTAGAGTACACTTTCGTATGATCACCCGATGTGTGGATAGAGTTGCAATTCTAGACCGTAGGAGTATGTTTTGTCAAGGGACTCACAAGTATACCGTAATGAAAACCTAATGGAAAACCAATGGCGTGAGTGTTTAGGTGGACAAATATACCAATAATCATTGTGGAATATTGCTTATGTTGCCAATAATAATTGTGAAGCTTGCTAGTAGATTATAGCTTAGTAAGAACGAGCTTAAGGTCAATTAGAATGATAGAAATGTTAAAGAGGTGAACACAAGCATAGGGAGGATTTTAATTGTAACTGAAAGATGGTTTTGTTATAGATTAGTAGAATTTTCTGATTTCGTCTAAAACTTTGCTCATTAGTTTTTAAATGCATTTGCTTTTGGTATTCAACACCGCTTGGTTGGAATCTTCCCATATAACCATGTATCGTTTTGTGATTTGCTTGAGGGCAAGCAATGCTCAAGTGTGGGGGGATTTGATGTGTCATATTTTATACCATTTTCCACGCGAATTTAGGACCATTTATTCGTTATTTATATAGTCTTATTTCCAACTTTCGATGCTTTGAGGTATGTTAAGTGTTTTCAGGTTGAAAAATGATTATGCGGATGAATTGGTCGATTTTGATGACTTATGGAAAACTCGGGAGAAAGATTCGGTTGAAACCAAGTAAAAGATGAAGAAAACGGAGTCTGGAAGGTGTAACGGCCGTCACTAGTGTGACGGGCGTTAGGCACCCAGGTCAAAGTGTAACGGGCGTTCAAAGTGTGACGGCCGTTATGAATCAAAATTGGCAAGTTACTGTGACGGGTCCCTAACGGCCGTATGCTTTTCAAAGAAGGTGTTACGGGTGTCACATATGTGACGGCCGTTACAGGTGTCGATGGATCGTGACGGGCGTTACAAAGGGTTACGGGCGTTACGCGGCATAATCATATAAATAGCTGGTCAAGTTTCTGTACCAGGGACGAAAAATTTGGAAGATTTTTCCAGAGGGTTTTTTTGAGAGCTTTATTCTTTCCAGGAGCTGCTCTATTAGGGTTCTATCAGGTTTCCAAGCAAGATTTCTTAGGCGGATCCACTGAAGATTCACGAGCACCCATCTGGATCGTATCTACTTATTGTCTTGCAATTTTCTATTCACTCAAACGATTGGTACAATATGTTTTATTATTATTTCTTTTATCAATTTCAATTTAGCATGATTGGCTAGATCTATTATCATCCACCTTGATGAAACTAGACGGATAATGTGATTGCTATGTTTTAATTCAAGAGTTGATTCTATTATCGTTATATTGAGATCTTTATTGATTAATTCCTTATTCTTTATTCTTTGTGATATTAATAATTTATTTGTTCATCGTTAGTGGTACTAGGTGAATAGGTATTTTATTTCAATTAATTGTCTATGATTGATTGTCTCCGGTTGGTGGTACCACGGTGAATGTCATTAGAATAATAGGTATTAATTGGTAAACGTGTTTAGATACGGTTGGTGGTACCACGTATTTATTCACATAGATATGATTGATAATTGTTAATCAAACAAACTAATTACTAGGGATATTTTCTTAAGCATTGGTGGTACCGGCTTGGGTAATTGAACTAGCAAATTAGGTGTTTGGGTAATTTGCAAGCGGTTGGTGGTACCACGTAAGCATCTTTATCTTTACACGATTATCTATTCAACTTAATGAATTTGATCTTAATTTAAAGCAATCACATTTGAAGTCGAGGAAAGTCAAGGTGGATGAATTTTAATATTATTGTCTGAAGTTTCCTTTCATTTTATGTTTTTAATTTTCTGTTAAAAAGAGATTGAAGTAACACCCTTTTTCCAAACCATTTTATGAAACAACTAGTTCAACCAATCCCTGCGAACGAACACGGTCTTACCTGTTAACTATATTACAAACGATCGGGTCCACTGCCCGTGAGTGCGTAGTAGTGAGTTTTTAGGTGATTCTAGTTTTAAAAATATAAAACTCGATTTAGCACATCAAAAAGTTTTCCGTGAAACACAAAATTTTGTTTGAACAAAAAGCTTTGTTTTTGTGATAACGATTTAATTGCAAAACACCTTTTTGCCCCACGGTGGGCGCCAAATTGTTTCGGACAAAAATTACCTAAGATAATTTTGTAAAGGATTTAAGATAATTTTATAACCGAAGATTTGTAAGTGAGGTTTGGTGTTTTAAGATCTTCAATCAAAAGAAAAGTTTTGTTAAAGATAACGGTGCAAAGTAAGAGTTTTGGCAAAAAGGAGTTTTCAGAAAATCTTTGAGACAGAAATACGTTGAGAAAGCAAGAAAACTGTTGAAGATAAAGATAAAATGCTCAAATGCAGTGCTATGATCTTGAAGATAAATGCAAAACACAACGACACCAGAATTTTGTTGACGGAAAAAACCCTTGATTCAGTTAAGAAATCTTAGGTAAAAAACCCCGGGAGGATTCAATCGATCCTACCTATGTTCTTTTATTATTATTTGTGGGTGATTACAATACTATGAACAAGAGAAAATGTGAACTAGTAACAGCTAAAAATAATGTTATTGTGTTGAGCGATTTCTTGAGTTGTATGCTTGTGTCCCCCTTCTCCAGAAGATCTCTTCCTATCTATAGAGCTAGACGTTGAACAATATCTCCGAAATATCTGGGATCTCCCTGGACTTGCTCTTCACGCTGAAGAAATGGCATAGATGACCGTTGAGAGCTTTTCCACACATGGTAAAACTTTTATCAATCCCGATTCTTGTGGCTGAAGTGGTAAACTATCCGTTGAAATACGTTTCTTTATGTTGTAACCTTGTATTATAATCCTGCATATAATATCTTTTGTACTAGATATATATATTCGTTAGTGATATCATAGATCTTTACAATTTCAAGATCCTGCCATATTGGAATAAGAAGATAATACAGCCAAAACTATTAAGTTAAGTAAGACTAAGGATACTTTTGAACAGTATTGTTAAGCAAATATCTTTAAAAGTCTAAAGTGTAAATTCTATCAGGATCCTAGTGGTGAAAATTCCACCCCAAACAATAGGTAATATTGCTTTTGAAACAGGATTTATGCTTCTACAGTTTGTGATTCAAACTACAAATTTTCTGGTTTTCATGGAAGTTAACTAGTTCAGTGTTGATCGTTGGAAATTCTACTTCTCTATTATATGTCGGTTATGCAAGGTGAGCGGGGACTCGAGCAATAGATCCAAGAAGAAAGATTGCATGTGCTTAATTCGGAGGGATTTATCGTTGAGGGGGAGAACTACAATGAGATATGGTGAATTAGTTGATTATCATGACGATACAGAGATTTTGATGTTTATGATCAATTTGCAGTTTCAGAAGATCAAGTTTCAGGTATAGCAATAAAATCTGTTATCTCGAAGTTATCTTTTTCAGAACATTTGTTGAGAAGTCAATATAAAAGAAGGATTTCTAAGCAAAAGACTGAAGTGTTGAAGACAAGGCTAAGATCATCAGGTTTATTATAGTATTATGTATACAGTATAACAGATGACGATAGCTGTTTTTATTAGTTGAAATCTTAGATATAGAAATATTTAATTTGAATATGAAAGATTATCAACTTTATATTTATATAGCCTTAGACATAGACATAATGTGAATGTAGAAGGTTATCGATTATGTAAAGCCTTAGACATAGACATAATGTGAATGTGAAAGGTTATCGATTATGAAAAGCCTTAGACATAGAAATGTAATATTTGAATGTGAAAGGCTACTAGATTATTGTTTCTATAGCCTTAGACATAGATATTTTGTTTGAATATAAAAGGTTGTCAAATATGTGTTTTTGAAACCTTAGATATAGAAACGTTTATGAATGTGAAAGGTTTATAATACATTGATTATTTAGATCATATAGTTATGAAATGTTTTCATAAGAGTATGAAGTACTTAATCAATATTGTGAATTATTTGAAATTGGTATGACATAAAATTCATAAGAATTTCTGAACATTTTTGTTAAATCATAGTTATGTATCCCAGTCATAAGTTTAGGAGGAGTACATAAGAATGATTATGGTTATATTTATTCGTCATAGTTATGTATCCCAGTCATAAAATGAGGGGGAGTACATAAGAATGATTGTTTTTATCTTGATTAGTCATAGTTATACATCCTAGTCATAAAAAGTACAGCCACGTCTCTGATACCATTCTGTAACACCCCACCGTTGGCGGAAACATGAGGTGTCATGAAAAGTACAGCACGACATGGAATTACATAGATACTGCTAAATGAAATAGAATATAATAAATATATTCCCAAAACATGAGTTCAAAGTCAGAACAATGCTAGGAAAGCTTAATACAAGTACGTCCATAACAGTAAATAAGCCAAGGCATGCAGCCTTAAAGTCTGACAAAGGAAAGGAGCATTAATCTCCGAAGTCCAGTCCTAGCATGCAAGTCATTATCCCTGATTTGCTTGAATACCTGAAAAGTATACTAAAATGTGTCAACACAAAGGTTGGTGAGTTCGTAGGTTTTAATCAAAAAGCACAATAATGAAATAAGTTCTTATGTCGATTCTTTAAGTATAAAAGAAGTGGTTGTTCAATATATAACGAGCAGAGTTACGCCATAAGTCAAGGTACTCAAGTCTCAAAGCACGTAAAGTCCAAAGTACTCAAAGTGTGGCCTTACGATTCAACAATCTGCCTTTAGTAATGATATGTGGCCTTACAGTTAAACAACTTGCCTTGGTGGCCTTACGGTTAAACAACCTGCCTTAGTACTAGCACATCACAAGTATGTCAAAGTCTCAAAGTCCGGCCTTACGGTACCTGCCTTAGTCCAAAGTCTCAAGTCTCAAGTCTCCAATACACACAAAAAGCACGTCAAATAAGCACGACCATCAATCACATAATCACACACATACAATCAAGAACAAGCACGTCAAATGGCACAAGCAACTCTATACGCACAGGCTCAATATTGAACATAAAACAGAAATCGACAAAACTGTTTGAAAAATAAGTATACTTTCCACCCCAAAACTTGTAAAAAGAGGGGCTACGAAACTCACCTGAAAGTAGCATAAGCACAAATATCCTAGATGAACGAACAAGAACACGAACAGTCAAGTACACCTAAAACACGAACAATATCTGTCCAAACGTCCTACACTGTCCACAAGTCACCCAGTAAGTACTTGAATTTGATTATACTCGTCTATGTCCTATACTAGTGTCTTAAGAAATGCCATTATCTTGAATAATGTCGTATTATATACAATGACTTTGTTGAACTCATTAACACTTGAAATGTCGATGACTTAAAGTTTAGTCTTTGACCATTGAAACAAAGAACTCTTATATATATATATATTTCAGAGAGTTTAACTTCCAAAGAGTTTAATCGAAGAGTTTAAGTTTCAGAGAATTTAGTCTTTTAGAGAGTTTAATGAACTTTAGAGAATTTAACAGAGAACACAATCCAGAGAGTTTATAAGTTCTTCGAAACTTAAATAAGACACAGAGTTTATATATTGCAGAGAACTTATTTCAGAGAACTTATTTCAGAGAACTTATTCAGAGAACTTATTTCAGAGAACTTATTCCAAGAACTTATTTCAGAGAACTTAACTTATTCCAAATAACTTATTTCAGAGAACTTAATTTTTGGAGAACTTATTTTAGAGAATTTGTTCAAAATTTATTTGAAGAACTTAGGCAGAGAACTTATTTGGAGAACTTATTTGAAGAACTTAAGTAGAAAATTTAACATCAAAAATTCTAGGAGGAACGATCCAAAGAACTTGTTTTTGAAGAGTTTAGCTAGAGAACTTATCCAAAGAGTTTGTAAATTCTTCAAAAATAGAGAGTTTAATCCCTTGAACCCTAGATCGACTTACAGGAGAACAAAAAGGAGAAATATGATTTTTGACCAACTTTGAATGATTTCTAACCCTAATAACAAGTAAAATTTGGATAGATCTTTAACAAAAACAATACATTAAGTGATTTCCTTAACAAAAATCATTTTTTTATACATATATATACATATATATACACACATATATATAAACAATATATATATATAATCGATTTTTCTTGAAAAATAGACATTTATATGTTTAAATCTAATGATATCTTACCAAAACTTAAAGAAATAGAATGAGATTGATGATGGTTGATGATGATGATGTTGGCTGAATTTTTGAAAGAAAAAGAACAGGTTTGGACGGTAGCAAGGAGAAAGGAGAAAAAAAAGAGAATTTGTGAGTAAAGAGTTTATTTTGGAGAACTTAGGGCTTTTATAGTCCCCTCCAAGCCTTGACCCACATTTTGATTTTTTTTTACCTTTAAGAAAACTCATTTGACCCGACAATTAAAGAAAACCCGAGCTTCATTAATTTACTTTGTCGACATAATTATTTGTAACTTTTAAATAGCTTTGAAACGACTATAAACACGACCATATTTGATAATCAAATCTTTAACAGTTTTACATTTAAGTGTTTCACTTAATTTGGCATTTCCACAAGACAACTAGTATTCCTCCTGTTCCATGCACATCTTTCCAAAGTCTAATTGCTCATAAATCCCGAATATAACATAAGTCCACTAATTCCGTTAGTAAAGCCTTAAAGACTAATGACGTTCACTCCCATAAAGTACATATTCTAGTTATAAAGTCGCGTACATGAACGGAATGAACTAAAAACAATCGGAAAAGTACGTCAGGAAAACACGCTCAGATGACGGTTGTCACAAGGTATAAGGATGAGGAATCAATTTTATAACTTTTTGTTAAGTGTTTGTAGTTCGGGAAAGCTCATTTCGAGATTGTTTTGGAAAGATTGATCATGGAAAGGTTAAAGAATTTTTGTAAGATTATTAATTTTTCAGGTTTAAGACGAAGATCAAGGAAAAGATAAAAATTTGATGTCTACAGGTATGGTCATTTAATTTTTCATATTTCCAGGAAGTTCGTGGTAATCGTTGATCAATTATTCAGAAACTTTGACGAAATTTTGATTTTAAAGTGTGCAGGTAATTACGACCTCGTAATTAGGCAGAAGGCAAATACGACCTCGCAATTGGTCGATTGGGCCTAGTGCAATTACGACCTCGTATAGGGCCGGGTTGACCCAGACCCATTCGGGTCAAGTGGGTATATAAACCCAAATAACCCTAATACGACCTCACAAATTAAAACAAATATTAGAGCTTTACGACCCCGATTTTTACTTTGCTACCCGATATTGATTCGATCTATACAGAGATTTTCAGAGTTTTTTGAGTTTAGATTTGTGTTCATCGTTAAATATTGAATCTAGGTATATGATCTAATCGTAATATAGTTAACAATGCAACAAGAAAATCATGAAAAAGGGGTTCGAAATTTTCGAACTAGGTTTTTATATTTTCATTGGATTTTGATGTTTTTGGTTAAAAATAAGGGTTGGGGTATCTTAATCGCTTGAATACGTAAGTATAGAAGCAATTTTTACAAGTTTTGGTTAGGTAAATCGTTGATCAATTATTCAGAAACTTTGACGAAATTTTGATTTTAAAGTGTGCACGAGGTATTTACGACCTCGTAAAGTGCAGCAGAATACGGCCTCGTAAAAGTGGGTTTGCTAGCCCAGATTTACGACCTCGTAAATGTCAATTTATTTTGACTTGGTTGACTTCCAGAATACGATGCCGATTTACGACCTGGACCAAATACGTGGCCAAATTGGAAAATACGACCTCGTATTTTAGAGTTTGGTTGACTTTATTTTGACTTGTGAAATACGACCTCGTACAGGGATACGACCTCGTATTTGACTTAACAGATTTTCAAAAGTTTATTTTTAATAATAAAATTTGAAAATGAGTTTATTAATTTTTAAATTACATGGATAATTTATGTTAATTACATTTTAACTAAATTACAGGGATAATTTATGTTAATTATATTGTAACTTAATTACAGAGATAATTTAAGTTAATTGGATATTATGTGCATATGAATTTTTGTGTCATATTGGGTAATTAATCGTTTGTTATTGATTACAGAAATGGCAAGAAACTTCATTGTTGGACATATTTATGTGATGAACTTTGATGATAATCAGGAAGGAACACCGTATTATCACGAGATATTCGCGTTTTTCAGAAGATCAAGAGTTCATCATTTGTTGACTCATTCACCAGTTATCTACTTAGATTATCTAAGAGATTTTTGGAGTAATGCTAATATTGTTCGTGCCGGAAACGAACATATTTTTCATACCACTGTTGCTGGGCAGCTGATACAGTTCACAGCTGCAGATCTCATTGGTATTCTTCAGTTAGGCACAGTTGAACAGGAAGGTGGTGCTACTGGTCTCACCAAGTTCCGTCATAATTTGATTCAAGGTGCTTTCAGGAGAATGGGCTTTGCTGCTGATCTGACAAGTAAAACTCTGTTCAAGAAGGGTTTTTATGGCAGGTGGAGGAATCTAGCTCATGTGTTGCTAGTTGGTTTAAGCAACAAGAAGTCTGGTTTTGATACGTTGAACCAGGAAGCCCAAGCACAGATGGTGGGCTTAGTTTTTAACAAGCCGTATAGTTTCTCCAAGTTTTTCTTCGATGAGATGAGGAAACAGATCAGAGCTGCGGGTACTAGGAGATTTTTGATGTATCCTAGGATTGTGATGATGATCATCAATGCTCGTCTCCCAAATTTGCCAGCTGTGGTAGGAGTGGAGCAAGTGAGCTCGATTATCAGACGTGGCTTTGAAGAGTTTTGCCGCAGGTATCCGAATGATCCAAATGCTCAAGATGTAGCATTATTCAGTACCATCATCAACACCAACTATGTGACACCTGCTGATGAGGTGATATCAGCGTATGAAGGGCCTCATCCAGAGGATGGTGAATCTGTTGAAGATGATGCTCATCTAGAGCAGCTTCATGATGTCGTAGTTGAAGGTGATGTGCCGAATGAGCCTGGGGTTGTTGTACAGGTTGCAGATGTTGTGATTAACCAACCTGGTGCCAATCCTGAGATTGTTGATGATATTTTGGAGGAAATGGCCGATCCAGAAGGTGATATTGCACAAGTGCAACGTTACAATCCCAATGCTGAAGATCCAGAGAATGCTGATCTAGACCGGGATATAGATGATTATGTAGCTGGAGCTGCGGTTGGTTCTGAGGCAGCTAGAGCTAGTGGGTCTGGTGCTGGAGAAGCAAGTGGGTCAGGAGCGGGTCAGGTTAGTGGATCTGGTATGGATACAGGAGATAGAGGAAAGGCTATTGTTGATGTTGAGCAAGATAGAGAGCCTTCTGTTCATTTGGATGATGATTCCAGCAGTGACGGTGATGAGATCCAAATGCTGAAGATCCAGAGAATGCTGATCTAGACCGGGATATAGATGATTATGTAGCTGAAGCTGTAGTTGGTTCTGAGGCAGCTAGAGCTAGTGGGTCTGGTGCTGGAGAAGCAAGTGGGTCAGGAGCGGGTCAGGTTAGTGGATCTGGTATGGATACAGGAGATAGAGGAAAGGCTATTGTTGATGTTGAGCAAGATAGAGAGCCTTCTGTTCATTTGGATGATGATTCCAGCAGTGACGGTGATGAGGATCCTTATAGATCACATGCATTCGTCAGAGTTGGATCTAAAATGGTTCCTAGATCTCCTGTGGTCGCTCAAAGAAGAAGAAGAGTGAGAGAAACTGATGAAGATTGGGTGCCAGAGCAGCATATGCCTAAGAGAACAAGACTTGTCAGGGAACAAGAAACTTCTGCTGCTGCTGGTGGATCAATAAATGTGCCAGAGACTGTTCCTGAGACTACACAGCTACAGCCACAGACAAGTAAAGAGGCTACTTTGAGCCTTGCTGATCTGCAGAGACAAATGTCTGAGCAGAGGGAACAGCATGAGAAGGCCATGAATGAGATGAGGGGCCTGATCACTCGTTTGTCTGATGATTTTAAGGTTGTGAGTGACAAGAACAAGTTTCTTGAAGACAAGTTGGACAAGGCCGAGGTGGTAGTGTCCAAAATGTATAATAAGTTTTTGGAAGTTGATGGAAAGGTTGTCAGGATGGCAGATGCAATGAAGAAGGGAGTCCAGATCCCTGAAGAAAAGATGCATGAGCTCATTGACAACTACTTGAAGTTGAGAGTTGGGAGAGATAGCTCAGGTTGTAAGGGTGATGAGCTAGCTAAGGCAAGGCATGATGATGATCAGAATGAAGATCCAGATGTTGCCAGAGCTACTCAGGAGCTAGGAGGTGGTTCTATTTTTAGAACAGAGACTTAAGGTGAGTCTAGCCAGGCTGGTGTTGCTGGCAAGGCAACTTCAGAAGCTCCTCGGACTCAAGAACTGATCGTCACAGAGTTGAACATGGTAGTTGAGTCTGATACACCACAAACCAAACTCCTTACAGAAGATGTTGACGTTGATCGATTGGAAAAGGGTAAGGGTTTGGCTGAGCAGTCTGTTGTTGTTGCTCCTGAAGCTGAAAATGCTAGTGCTCAGGATAGTGAGTATACCAAAATTGACTCTACCAATAATACTTCTACCGAGTCAGATTTGAATCCTGCAATTGTTCATAGACTGGAGAAGAGATTTGGGTATGATCCACAAGCTCATATAAGAGCTAGGGCAGAGATTGCGGATTATTACTATGATCCAGGATCTATGTGGGATCAAGAGATGAGGAGGTTAGGTATCACTCATACTCCTTCAGAGTCAGAGTCAGATTCTGATTTCGAGACTGAGACTGAGACTAAGAAGGAGCAGAGCAAGAGCAAGAAGAAGAAGCAGAAGAAGTAGATTGATGGAAAAGACAAGACGAAGACATATTTATTTTAACGTCTAGAAGCTATTGCCAAGGGGGAGTCTATAAGTGCACGTCTATGTCAATAGCAGTCTAGATTGTTCGGTCTTATATTGTAATGTGTCTTTGTAATGTAATTGTCATTAATGAACTTCATATTATGCATAGAATACTAGATTAAGTTTAAGTATTGAATGTATAAAGTCTGCTAAGTGTGAATTGCGAGTTCGTAATTCACATAGGAAATACGACCTCGCATTTGCATGGTCAAATACGAGGCCAATCACAGAATGCGACCTCACATTAGTGACGGGTTGGGCTGTATTTGCGAGGCTAGCTCGCTGAAGCCCATGTCGTGTGTTTCCTATAAATACCGAACCCTAACAGAGATTAGGGTTGAACATTTGTCAAAATATCAAGCATATAGTGCAGGTTAAGTCGTCGTCGTTTGTGTTCCGCTAGGCCTAGAGAAGATCTGCGAGGCAGCAGATAATCTGAAGGCTTGTTGTGAATCACCAAGTTATAGTGAGGGATTCCGCACCTCAAGATAACTGGAGCAAACTATTAACGATCCGTTTCAAGGGGACTTACAGTACTCATACTGTGATATTATTTTGAAAGATAATTAAGAATGAAAATATAAACATACTTGTGATCTTGTACTTGATATTCAAGTATATGTCTTTGATCATGATGCAGACCCATAACACGAATAGGTTTATTCTCAATCATATGTCCTATGATAATTAGATAACAATTAGGATTGTTTTCATATTCTTTGATAACAATTAGGACTCTTGATTTGAGTGACAATTGTAACTTTAAACATTAATACGCAAAACTAATATATAAAAAGGGATAAAGTTTTGTATTGAGAGATAGAATGAATTTTGAATGAGTTCATATTGATTTGGATTTAGTATTCAAGTAACCCTCTGTTGTAAATCGTGCTTTGTTTTGTGATCGTCTCATGTTCTGTGATTCCTATTGTGTTTATGATAAAGATGTTGTATATTATCACCTGTTATTGTGTTTGGGATAGATATCTAGAGTTCATATTATGTTTATATTAAATATATTAATATTTATAATTTATAAAAATCTAATCTAATATATTATTAAATTGGACGACATTATCAATATTGTATTGGGATACCAATGTACGACATTTATAGGTATCAATTTATAATATTTTCTTATATATTATTTATCTTTAGTCATGTAGTCGACATTGATATTTATATGTGTAAATCTATATTTATTTATAAGTCAAGAAAAGTCAAAATTGAAAATTTAAGAAAATCGAGAGATGTGATTACGCGAATTGTTTATAACATTTTAAAGATAAGATAAATTATTAAATATATAAATTTAAATGTAAAAAATGTAAGTAAAAACAAATTTAAAAGAATATACTTCTAGAACATTGAACACATATATTGTATTTCATCTATTGAAATAATTTTTTGTAGACAATATTTCATATGTTGAATTTTTTTATTTTAAAAAAATATTTTAAAAATTTAAAAAACTCTCAAGTTGATGGCTAAAAATAAATATAAATTAAGTATTCAGGGCTAAAAAGTGTAAATTATTGATGGAAAACAAAAAAGTGTAAAATTAATGAGACTTTTTCTACAAATATTAATACTAATATAATAATATATTTGGATAATGATTATTAGGATTTTTAATTTATAATTAAATTAAATGATGACATAAGCGAGAGTCAATTTGATAAAATTGAGCGATTTGATTGGTTAATAAGTCATTAGTTCATATTAAGATTAAGATAACCAACAAAAAATTAGGAAAACAATAAAATCCAAACCAGATCAAACCTTCCCAAAGTAGACACCCACCTTGTCCATAGTTCCACACCCACCTAGTCCACCTCCACCAAATCCAGCTAATGGTTAACACTACCACATGACTTTTCATCTTGTCGACACCACTCCCATTACAAATGCTCTAACCTTCATACCCCTATATAATTAAAGGAAAATATCATAACTATTGTGTATATACTCATGAATAACATATAGTGTATATACTCAGTTCACTTCCACATATTGATTCCAATGATACTCCATATACAATATGCAAAAGTTTCTATGCGTAATAAGTATGTTGAGTATGTATAATAGTTAAAATTTTATAACATGAACACTCACTGCAAATCTTGAAGTTGTAATGTTAATCTTTCACTTTCTTTACCATTCGTATAAGAAATTTCCATTTTACCACATGATACAACATCCCCAATGACATCTAAGATCCAGTTGGCGGTTATCGTATATAAGTATACGATTACCAAGTATGTATACTGTATAACATAATAATAAATACTAAGCATCAAGTAAATAATATGTGAACTAACCAAAAAAGGGAGTTTTGCGACAAATGTATCACTTATGATATATTCAAAGTTCACGAATGAAAAGGGGGGTACATTCCCATTAAAATTACAAGGTGTAACTCTTGTTGTACGGCAGAAGTTCAGTCTATAAGGATGTTGGACCATAGGATACTTGGAGTGGTGCATAACTTTTAAGGTGAGAAAAAAACGGAAAAACAATGGTGTCTAGTAAACATAAAAATAATGAAATGATTATACATCCTACAACCCTTTGATTCTCAAAATGTTAGATATGTTGTTTCATGTTGTCTGTATATAAATAAATGAGCAGTTAAAGTAGTAAGATTAACACTACTTACAGCAAAAGGAAAACCAAAACTGGGAAAAATGAAACTAACTCCCATGGTTGTTTTTCACCTTTCCAAGCTCGACAAGCATTGTTAGCAAAGCTTCACACATCTCGGTAGCATCAGCCTCTGTTTGATTCGTACTCCATGATGAATAGACCATCCAAGCATGATCAAGTTTTTGGTTGGGACGAACCACAACCGAGCCAGGGACCTCTGCATCACGACAAGTCACCAACCCATCACTCTTCTCCCCATAACGAAGGAGAACCGACACAGCCATTGCAGCCGACACAGGAACAACCAATGGAACTTGTTTCACAATAGGTGCTGCCTCGTAGTCAGACTCGCAGGATCCATGTCCTAAGAAGGAAAGCTTAGGAAGCTCCACGTGTGCTATATGGGACATCATTGATATGACCCCGGGTCCCACATTGGCTTCTGAGCGAAACGAGATGAATGGAATTCCTTTTGGGAGTTTGTGTTGGCTGAGGAACTGCTTTCTCTTCTCATACGTTAGATCCTCAAGAGACCTTATGTCACCCTGCATAAAGAGAATACATCATAAACCAACTCGGGTTTTATCACATTCAAACATCAGGGGTGTTTGGATTTTCGTTCTGTAACTGATTATGTGATTACATTGGTTTGAACTTTTAATAATCAGTGTTCATACATTAGCTAGCATTTTTTTTGTCCTCATCGTAAGTTCAATAGAGAACGTAATACATTTGACTTTACAAAGTCAAATGTCAGGTTTACCTTGATAATCTTGCAGACTATGAGTTCCATGATCCTCCTGGTCTCTTTATCAGCAATCTGGCCTTCACGCATCATATCAGAGGCAACTGGAGTTCCACCATAAGGGCTCTGCACCAGCGCTAAACCCGCAACTTTACCTTTCAAATCACACCAATAGAGCGATAATGCAGCAGCAGCATCCACTCCACCCTTGCTATGACCAAGCAACATCACACGTTTTCCCGAGCCCCAATAGATCTCTTCTATATATTGTTTCAACACCCACGAATTGTACTCCACTGATGCCTTGTTCACACAGACCGACTAAAATCAATACAAGAGTATTTGTGTATCAACGCCATAAATTAGATGTAGCCATTTCAACTCATTTACCAATGAGTGGGTCGATCCGGTTCAAAATCAAACATATTGCCTTAAAAGGAAACAGCTAAAATAAGTAGAATGGGTTGAAAGTCATTTGACATGTAATAATAATGCAAAAATCCTATTAAAATATATTAGGACAAAAAAAGGGTATTTATATGAAAATTCCATCATTTGGACAAAATGCCCAAAACCCATAAAAATCCTGTTTGACCCACTATCCAATCCACCTGGCCTGTCATTTTGCTGACTCTACTAGATACCATTGCCTCCTAATCCTATCATAAATAAAAAACAAAATACACAGATGATAGATTCATTAATTTTTTGTATTGAAAATAAAATTAAATCTTGGTGAAATAAATAATATTTTAGTTTTAACATAAAATATAACATTTCTTGTTATATTAGGTTGAAATTCAAGGATAGATACCTCACTATGGATTTTTGCTATATGGCAAGCTAAGCCCATCCGTGAAAAGAACTTCTTGGTGCTGACAAAGTATAAGGGACCATGGTTGCTAAATAATCCTGATACATACCAAAAATATTGCAGAAAATAGAAGAATTGTCACAATCTAGTTCAAAGAATATAAAGAATTCGTAATATAGTAAGAAACAACAAAAGGTTTTCTCACCTGGTATCAGTAAATACACGTATGAGTCAGGCAGCTTGTGCTCTCCATTCCTTAAGAACAAAATGGGACAATGTTATTAAAAATCACAACATTATCACTACCATAAATTTATGCAAATGTTGGTACCTTATGGCATATAACAATTCTAAGAATCTACCAGAACCATCTTTGACAGGATCCATATTGGGATCACGCTGCATCCATCCGATATCGGTTGAAGAACCATTCAAGGTAGTCTGTACTCGAGATAGGATACTGACAATATCCAAAAATGGAAAGGTTAGCATGAATAAGGTTAAACTTTTAAAGATCAAAAGATCTTTAGAATCATGCTGGACTGAGAAAATCAACTATATTACGTTTCCACACGAATTTGTGTATGTTTAACACATTGATAAGAGATTCGGTAGGGAGCCAATGCTAGAACCAAAGCGGATTTCACAAAGAATCTTGTGAGTTCAAACCTGCAAGTGTATGAAACGCCAGAAACAATGAATTCGGATGAATGAACAGTTCTTATCCAAATAATAACAGAAAGACTGAATGTTGAGCATAAATAAAAAGAACAGCTCATATAAAATTTATCAAAATAAAGAGATTATAGATCAGTAGTTCATAAATTTTCCCCAAGACTGTGGTAAGCGATCCTAAGAGAGGCCTTTATCAAAACAGCGTGGTTCTACAGGCTTCACTAAACTGTATTACTGGAAGCGTAAAAAATGGCAGGTTGGGTAACGGGTCAAATTGGAAAACTTTCCGTACAGTCAGGACAGGTTGCAGTGGATTGGGATACACCGAAACACCCACATACCAAAACCTTTGAATCTTTTTTTTTGTTTTTTTTTGCATGTCCTTGGTGTGTCAAAGAAAAATAATACATCATTTCTCTAATAATCTAATATTTTTGACTAATATGATTGGCGTAGATACCTTTAAAAACACTATTTTCCTCCCTACCTGTTCGACCCATCAAAGATGAAAAATAACACAAATTGAATATTTTATGAATTAGTGAGCTGAAACTTTCATCTCTATTTACTATGAATAGGGTGACATGGGTATCTCTAGGATTTTTAGCATAGTAGACTCTAATGGGAGATTACACAAATATGTCATGTCACAAGTTATCGATTAGCTTTCTGCAATCCTTAAATGACATGTATCTAACCCAACCTTTTTAGTTAATACATTGAAAAAACAGACAACGAGAATGAAGAAATACCCTTTTAAAACGAAGTGGATACCCCCATAAAAAATCTTCCTTTCTATAATTTCAAAGATTGAATATACAGGTGAATGATCTTCAAGTCTTGAAGTATGTCTTCTATCATGATTTGTACCAAGATTCCTTGACGTTGAAGAAGATGTACAGCCAACTGAGACAGATTTCCCATTAACAGATTCTGGATTTCGACAAGCCACAAAATCTCCTGAGAATCTATTAACATCTCTGTAAATAAGATCCTCTGTGATAACATGAAAGTTGGTTATTTAAAGGCGTACCAAGAGCTAAAAACAAGAAACGTTTAAAGTACTCACCAAAAAAGCGGATAAACCGATTTCTTACAAGAGAACTTAACGCTAGAACACGGGAGATAATGTCATCAAACAATGCTTGTGGCATAAAAAGACTATTAAGTGCGGTACCATTGTTGTAGCCCTATACGTTTCAATAATAACAAGCATAAATCATAAGTTTCCGTGGAAGGGAAATGATGGATCTCAGAAAGGAATGATGAATGTGAAGTTATTTCGAGATATACACTCATTTGTACTTACTATTGTTCGGTTATGTGTACTTCCTCCACGGATATACAACTCTCCCATTACTAGAGTCCTATACAATGCAAAGACTAAAACAATGAATAGAATGTTGAACTGAAGATGATCATAATTCATAAGACTAAACCAATGAATAGACGTTGGTGACTAATTCTACAGAACACCCCTTTATAGATGACTACATAGGCAAGTTAGGGACTTGCAGTGGCGGAGCTATGTGGTAAGGGTGGCTATGAAAACCCCACAATGTCTATAAAACTTTATATTTTCAGTATTAGTTTTATGTATTTATTTGGTTTAAAGGTAATTGACAAGTAGTTTAAAATTACGCTTGTTAGTATCATGAAAATTATTCGGCGACCCTGAAAATCCTGGCTTCGACACTGGGGACTTGAAATCTTAAATCAAAACTGCCAACAAGTTGCTATAAGAATATATGTAATTCTAGTGGATGCAACATAAATACATAATAACAAAATCAAATAACCAAATAAATCTAGACATCTAGTATCATCTAAACTGAACCATAACAACAACGATGCTCAGTCCCACATAATATGAGAAAGGTAGTATGTAATTGTAAACAGTAATAATCCGAAGATGGACCAGCGTAAAAAGTGTTTTAAAAGAAGGGAGTTTTCTAACAAAAATCTTCACAATACTGGGATATATATTAATAATTGTTATTTGAAAACTGAAAAAACAAATAATATTAATAGAAGTAGCTACTGAATTTGTGGAGCAATAAGATCTTTAAATACAAATGAACTTACAAGATTATGTAGAAATGAAATGAATCCTCCGAAATCAAATGACAGGGAGACTTGAAGCTGCAAAATCAACCCACCAGTTTAAACAATCCTGTATTCCTGTCTAGTATATATATACCAATATATATATAAATTTATGGACAGATCATGAGCAAAGTAAATGCAACCACACACCATCCACATGATTACATGAACTTTTTTGTTAGCTAACATAAATCATATAAATATTTCCATTATGGGCAACGGAAAAATCGAATATGCAATCACATTAATTAACAAAGAGAGAATCGAAACATGTACCTTATGCAAAGCTTCCAATAAAATCAATAATAATAAGATTATTATTGTTGTAGGGTTTAAAGTAAAACCCTTCCACGATCGCACACTAGACACCCCTTATACCGTATGCTAGTACCCCGATCACGATCAAACAACCCTTTGCTTGTACCCTCTAAAAGTCGAACCAAAGCAAAACCAAAAACCCCTTGACTTGCTACCTACGGCCGAACCAAATAAGAGAGGAAGAGAGAAGAGAATTTTTATGTGAAGGAATATCTAAACCCTTGGAATTAAGCCCCCTTTATATAGGGATATATCTAGGGTTTTTATCCTTGGTGGGCAAGTAATCTCAAGGCTTTCCAAGCCTTGAAATTTTCGGCCCAACCCATTAGGAATTAGAGCCCAACTCTAATTTCCTAATTTCACATTTTAACCTCCTTTTAATTAATTAAATAAAATTAACCCTTTAATTTATTTAAATTAATCATTTCGTGATCAAATTAATTAATATATTACTTTAATATAATAATTAATAGTATAGAGTTACCGTGTCATTTTGTGTGACCCCGTAGGCTTAAATTACTTCCGGATATGCGTTTATTATAACGTGATCACATACCAACATCTCCCACTTGAGCATGTTATCATAAAGGCAATAACATTGGTTAGCGTCTAGCAACACGCCAATGCTCCCGGAAAAATTTAAGGATAGTTTCTTAAATTATCTTTTGAAATGATTTAGTCTTTAATATCCCTTTGTTTCAGATACCCTTGTTAATTATGAATATGGATCAATGTCATTTCATAATTTAACGATTCTGTTTCTCATTTCTACAATTAATCAAGATTACCAAATTAGTCAAGACCACCTCTTGAGTTCATTTGGGTATGCGCATACAAACATCTTAATTAATCAATGAGGGCGCCAATTGGTATCATACTTCAGTTGCAAATTGAAGGAACAAATCCTTTATTGACTACACGTGTTAGTCATGTCGTTTCACTACATTTCTGAAAATAGCCCTTTATTACTACCTTGTTCAGGACAGTTAGAACTATATCTAGAAAATGCAATCCACACATGCATAACCTGCTTGTATCTCAAGTCTAAGGATAAATAAACCAACCATTTCACGAATTTCACTTAATGACGCCGATCCATAAAATAACAATTCGTTACGTGGGGTAAGTCCGATATTCACCTCTTTGAATACCATGTGAGTTTGGCAGACCATCTCCAAATATTCCCTTAAATATTTCAACCAATCTCTCACATTTATCTTAGTTTAACTATATTCCCATATAGTTAATCGACAATGGACGTTTAGAATATATCAAAAATATTCATGGATTTAAACATGCAAATATAGGACACAATTATTATAAAATGAAACATTCATATGAAGTATCATAATTCATCTATTAAAATAACAATCGTTTAACATCCCATTATCCAAATACCAATCACAGATTTACATGATATAACTAGCAAAATCTAAGACCTATGCTCTCGGCATGCTTATTGAGCTTTCCTTTTGACAAAGCCTTTGTAAAAGGATCTGCTAAGTTACAATCTGTGTGAACTTTGAGTAAATTGATTTCACGTGATTCGATTCGCTCACGAACATAGTGATATCTTCTTTGGTAATGTCTGACACCTTTCTGAACTCCAGGTTCATTGGCAATGATAATTGCTCCCGAATTATCACAGTACAGATCCATAGGTGAGTTATTTGAGGGCATCACGTCAAGCCCAGAAATAAACTTTCTGATCCAGACAGCTTCCATGGCTGCATCCGAAGCAGCTATATACTCAGACTCTGTAGCAGACATAGCAACTGTAGATTGTTTCTTGCTCTTCCAATCTACTGCACCTCCATTTAAAGTGAAGACATATCCTGACTGATATTTTGTATCATCTTTATCAGTCTGAAATCCAGCATCACAGTATCCAGTTACTTTGAGCTCTGCATCGGGATTTCCTCCATACACAAAGAATAATTCTTTAGTAGCACGCATGTACTTCAGAATGTTCTTCACAACAGTCTAATGATCCTCTCCAGGATTTTGCTGATAGCGGTTAACTATATTTTGCGCGAACACAATATCATGTCTAGTGCATCTTACCGCATACATGATAGATCCCACAACCGAAGCATAAGAAATTCTTTTCATACGCTCCACCTCTTCAGGTGTAGAAGCACCGTTCTTGCTAGATAAATTAAGTCCTTCTTGCATCGGCAAATTCCCGCGCTTAGAATTCTCCATCTTGAATCTCTTCAAGATTTTATCTATATAAGCACTTTGACTTAATCCAATCAACCGTTTACTTCTATCTCTATAGATCTTGATTCCAAGAATAAATGTCGCTTCACCCAAGTCTTTCATAGCAAAACACTTTCCAAGATAAGATTTAACGTCTTTCAACATTGGAATGTGATTTCCTATTATCAATATGTCATCTACATACAAGACAAGGAAAGTAACATTACTCCCACTAGTTTTGCGATATACACATGGCTCATCAGGATTTTGAGCAAAACTAAACTTTTTGATCTCCTCATCAAACCTTTTATTCCAACTCCTTGATGCTTGCTTCAATCCATAAATGGACCTTTGAAGTTTGCATACCTTGTCGGGATGTTTTGGATCGACAAAACCTTCTGGTTGTACCATATAGACTTCCTCATCTAGAAAACCATTTAAGAAAGCGGTTTTGACATCCATTTGTCATATCTCATAGTCATAGTACGCTGCTATGCCTAAGATGATCCTAATAGCTCTAATGTCCGCAACGGGAGAAAAGGTTTCCTCATAATCAACTCCGAAAAGTTGAGTATAACCTTTTGCCACAAGACGAGCTTTATAGGTGTGTACATTTCCATCCATGTCGGTCTTCTTCTTAAAGATCCATTTACACCCAACGGTTCTACCATTTGGTGGAAGATCAACCAAGTTCCAGACTTGATTATCTTTCATGGATTTTATTTCCACATTCGCAGCTTCAAGCCATTTTTCAGATTCCGGATCTGATAATGCAGCTTTGAAATTAGGAGGTTCATTTAAGTCTCCTACTACGTGTTCTTCAGACTCAATCATAAGATTTAATCTTTCACAAGCACGTATTGTCCTTGAGGACCTACGAAGTGGAATCGCTTCATCTTCAACTTGAAGTTCATCTTGAGATTCATCTCTTTGAACATTTTCCCCCCAAGTTGATGATTGCTAGTATTTTCAGAAGTTGACACATCTTCTTGAGCCTCATCAAGTTCAACAATCCTCCCACTGTCTTCTTGAGATATGAGTTTCCTTTCAAGGAACTCAGCAAATCGAGAAACCTTAACAGTGTTTTCGGTAGGAAAGTAGAAGTAGTAACCCATTGTTTCCTTTGGGTATCCTACAAAGATGCACTTAACAGATCTAGATTCGAGTTTGTCAGGCGTATCTCGTTTCACGAGTGCCTCACATCCCGAGACCTTTAAGTAAGACAACTTGGGAACACTCCCATGCCACAATTCATGCGGTGTCTTGTCAACCTTCTTGGTTGGAACCATATTGAGAATGCGAACAGCAGTCTCTAGGGCATAATCCTAAAACAAAAAAGGAAGAGTTGTATGTTTCATCATTGATCGAACCATTTCTAACAAGGTTCGATTTCTCCTCTTCGATACACCATTATGCTGTGGAGTATATGGAGGAGTAAGCTGTTGAACTATTCCACAAGCTTTAAGATAATCTTTAAACTCTTGGCTTAAGTATTCACCACCTCGATCCGAACGAAAAATCTTGATGGTTCTACTGAGTTGATTCTCTACTTCACTTTTAAATTCCTTGAATGTTTCAAAGACTTCATGTTTATGTTTAAGCAAGTAAACATAACCATAACGACTAAAATCATCCGTAAAAGTGACAAAGTAGCTAGCACCTTTCCTTGACACATGTCTAAATGGGCCACATACATTCGTATATATTAGTCCAAGAAGTTCTTTTGCCGTCTCCGGTTTATTTGGAAAAGGTTTTCTTGTCATTTTGCCGGAAACACAAGATACGCATTCGTCAAATGATTCATCATTTGTTTGTAAGACTCCATCTCTTTGAAGCCTTTCAATGAGTTTCTTGCCAACATGAGCAAGACGACAATGCCAAAGATAAGTCGAGTCCAAATTGGTCTTGACTCGTTTGCTAACATTATACATTGAATTATCCTTTGAATCACAACCATGCATATCAATTTCATAAATACCATCACAAGCAATAGCATTAAAATAATGAACATTATTTCGTGAAACTGAAATACCAATATCATTAAAAACATTAATGAATCCATTGTTTTTCAACAAAGAAACTGAAAAGACACCTCTAGTAATAGACGGTGCATAATGACAATTGTCTAAAACAATGACTAAACCAGTAGGTAAAACTAAATGATAGTCGCCTATTTCTTCTACAGCTGCCGGTAGGCCATTTCCCACGAACAGTTGTAAAGATCTTGGTTTCAGTTTCCTTCTCCTTCTAAGCCCCTGTAAACAATTACAGATATGAGTACCACACCCGGTGTCGTAAACCCATGAATTACGCTTAGAAAAGGAATATAATTCAATTGTGAAGATACCTGAAGTACTGGTCAAACCAGTTTGCTTCTTCTTCAACTCAGCTAGATACTTAGAACAATTCCGCTTCCAATGTCCCACTTCATTGTAGTGATAACATGTTTGGTCCTTAGCGGGATGTTCCTTTTTCGCTGGAGGGGACTTCTTAGGTTTAGGAGTAGCAACTTGCTTTCCTTTACCTTGATTCTTGCCCTTTCCTTTTGGTTGTTTCCCTTTCTGGATCTTTCCACCCTTTGATCGTGAGAACTTGGGGTGTGGCAGACTTCTTGGAAGCTTCTTTTCATACTCATTCGCCATGGCATGAAGTTCAGCAATGGTTTTATTCATGCTATGCATATTGTAATTGCGCACAAATTCCTCAAAATCCTTAGATAAAGACTTGAGAATCATGCCAATAGCAATAGGCTGAGGATAAGCATAATTCAACCTTTCCAATTGCTCAAAATTCCTCTTCATCTTAAGTATATGAGGACTAACCGGTGTTCCTTGCTCGTGTCGCAAGTCATGAAGTGTGTCAACTAGGTCGAACAACTCCACTCCCGCTTGCTTTTCGTACAAAGACTTGAGCTCGTTAATCATATCACGAGGAAAATAATTTTCAAATTGCTTTTGAAGGTCAGCATTCATGCTTCCCAACATCAGACAAGCAACCTCATTGTGTCTATCATACGCAACAGTGTATGCAGCCAACTCTTCAGTTGTAGCATTAGCTCCCGGAACAACGGGTGTCTGCTCTTCAAGGATTTCAGTTTTCTTTTCAGCTCTTCGAACTATTCTTAGCTGACGAAACCAATCATTGAAGTTAGGTCCAGAAAGTTTTTCTCTTTCTAGCATCGACCTGAAAGCCGATTGGTGTATGTTTTGAGAAGGATTTGTTGTTGCCATCTACAAAACAGACAAAAGTTCAATTATCGGTTTTTTCGATAATAATCCTTAAGAAATGTAATTTACCCTTGTTAAATTCATTTAACAATTAATTTCATTAAGGCTAGGATCCAATTGACATACAATCATTTCATCTGTTGATCAGCTAGAAATGACGGTACTCAAAAGGTAATCGACGATCAATAATTGCATTCATGCAATTCCTAGAGATATGGAACTTACAACAACACTTTAAAGGGGTATTAAGTGTTTTGTAAACATGTTTTGTCCCATCTTATGCCACGGGTCAAGGATCTCACCTCTTAACTCGTTTTAAGTCGCCCAATTAAGAACATGTAAATAGTCCACCACCGGTCTCACGGTGGAGTGGTAATTTACCTTGAAGAGATACAATTCGCCTACGGTCTCACGTAGGAGCGAAAAGCACTGGCAAGTGTTCTTAGCAAAGTGGGTGGCAATGACTTAACTTTAAATGGGTAATGCATTTGATGTGAATCAAAAGTTTATGTATGAAGACTCATGCAAATCTTCATAACATAATGTTTAATAAAATCATTTTATAGTCTTAGTAACACAAGAGAGCTCGGTAGCTCCATTTGAACGCACAAAGAAGCGCAAGGGCAAACGTTTGCGAAGGACGCAATTAAAAACCCGCCCTTTTAGGAGGCTAGCGCACTCCGACTTATACCTCTCTTAGAGTTTGTTCAAATGGGTGAGCCGGTGTATCTCAAGGTTGTAAGACTCCAATTTTATCAAAGAAATCTCTATTTCGATAGTTCTTAGTCAAGTTTATTCTTATCTCCAAAACAATTTTTGCATCACCTTTATAGCTCTTTATAAACTCGCAAAAATTAATAAACTTACTAATTACCGAACTAATTTAATCAAGTAACAAGTTAAGGTAGGCCACCTAAACATGGTCACTATGGTTCATGCATATGTTTAAAACCGGCTCCCCCCTCCGAAGAAGAGGACCATGTACATCAAGTTGCCTTGAATGCGTAAGCCTTTAAACAACTTAATTAACAAGTAATTCACATAAACATGCTGACTGGAAATTTCCAGCATCTTCACGACCTGTTTAGCCCTGTTTCTCTCCGATTCAGCTTTCGACCAGAACTACAAAGTTGTAGCCCTATGTGTCAAGCACCTATTTTCCAAAGCATAACTTCTAACTCATTACAGATTAAAAGATATGAATTTTTTAGTGAACTGTCGCAAATCAGAAAAATCACACGAAAAAATTCACTTAGTCACACAATTATCTAATAATTAACCCTAATTATTGGATCATCATGCTTTGCTAAATATATCTCTATATATCAGTAAAAATCACAAGTAATTTTGCATGAATTCTTGTGATTTTACATTTATTTAACAACTTTAAATAATTAAGATACACAAAACATGCAATTTATACAAATAAATCATGTCAATTCACTAACTCAAAACTTGCCATGAGGGTTTCAATCTCCATTGAATTAGGTTAATTTTAATTAAACAAAAAAAAAACTCTTATTTTTATTTAATTTAATCCGATTTTTAATTAAAAAAAAATAAGAAAACAACTTTTAATTATTTAACAATTAATTAAAAATCAACCAACCCTTAACCCCCCTTCAAGTTTTGATCTTTGTAACTAATAGATCACATATGTGGCTCGTGATACCACTGTTAGAATATGCGACATAAATCATATAAATATTCACATATAATCACGAGTATGCGCAACGGAAGAATCGAATATGCAATCACATTAATTAACAAAGAGAGAATCGAAACATGTACCTATGCAAAGCTTCCAATAAAATCAATAATAATAAGATTATTATTGTTGTAGGGTTTAAAGTAAAACCCCTCCACGATCGCACACTAGACACCCCTTATACCGTATGCTAGTACCCCGATCACGATCAAACAACCCTTTGTTTGTACCCTCTAAAAGTCGAACCAAAGCAAAACCAAAAACCCCTTGACTTGCTACCTACGGACGAACCAAATAAGAGAGGAAGAGAGGAGAGAATTTTTATGTAAAGGAATATCTAAACCCTTGGAATTAAGCCCCCTTTATATAGGGATATATCTAGGGTTTTTATCCTTGGTGGGCAAGTAATCTCAAGGCTTTCCAAGCCTTGAAATTTTCGGCCCAACCCATTAGGAATTAGAGTCCAACTCTAATTTCCTAATTTCACATTTTAACCTCCTTTTAATTAATTAAATAAAATTAACCCTTTAATTTATTTAAATTAATCATTTCGTGATCAAATTAATTAATATATTACTTTAATATAATAATTAATAGTATAGAGTTACCGTGTCATTTCGTGTGACCCCGTAGGCTTAAATTACTTCCGGACATGCGTTTATTATAACGTGATCACATACCAACACTTTTCCAACATTATCAAAATAATAAACAAATATTTCTCACTACTTTGCATCTATCTATTACCTATAAAATAATACAATATATTTATATAGGGGAAGTGAATATGGGGTTGTCCCCTATCTAAGCTTAGATGGAACCCTTCACAATTTGTTTTTTTAATCCATAAATATCATGGGCCCCATCATTTGTTTAAAATACAAATACTATTAAAATATTTGTGTGTGAGGGGTTCCCCATCTAAGCTTAGATGGGGAACAACCCCATACTATTAAACCAAACACCCTCTTCAAGTTTGAAATTTTTAAAAGGTACCATTACAATAATAAGAAAATAAATTAGGAGCAGGATATGTTTCTTTTTTTAAAAAGAAGATTAATACTTTAAAACTGGAGCATGATATGTTCAAGCCTCGAGGAGGACATAGAAATTAAGTGCCTTTATGAGGGCTTGGCTTGGGTATACACAGGTTCAAGTCTGAGGGGGCAGGTTTACCCCTATTAATCGTCGTGCCTTCGGGCGGATTAGTAGGGGGTCCCCCCCCATCGGGTATTTGAAATAGGCATTTCTACTTCGAGGGAGCTCTCTAGCACGGACCCGGTTAAGACAACTTATGCTAGACCTCCCGCTGTCGAATCGCGACACGAAGTTTCCAGCGAAACTGAGCCGCCACTGATCAAGAATAGAAAGATTGATTGAGTGTAAATTCATGTTTGAATAAAAGGTAATCTGACAAAGGTAAAGTAATACTCGTAGCAGATTTTGTGGGCGGAAAGAGAAGGGGAGACGAACACGTGTAACCAATAGCATTTAATGATAAATGTGTTGATGTTGTCAGCGGGATTGTGTGTTTTCGGGAAGTGGGTAGTGTATATAAAACACTCGGTTAAAAAATGGACATGCCGAACCGTCATTGCCATTAGTAGAACCGGCGTGGGCGCATCCGCTTGGGTGGTGTTAGCCATGTTGGAATATGATCACGTTAAATAAACGCATGTCCAAAAATGTTTAAGCCTACGGGGTCACACGCGATGACACTTAGATATCCGGTAATATGTATATATTGTATCTACATATTTATAATCACCAAATTGAGAGAAATGATAATTGGACATTATTAACTAGTATGTTAATTAGAATTATTTATTATTAATTAATAGATATGTTAATTAGAATTAAATATTAATTAATAATTAATGTAATTATTAATTAAACCCTAGTCCAAGTCAAAAGATGTTAACTTGGAAATTAAGTTATTAGGGATATATTTATATCCTATATATATCCTAATAATTAACCCTAACAAAACAACTCAAAAAAATATATCTCTTGGTCGAAACCATTTAGACATGTGTCAAGGAAAGGTGCTAGCTACTTCATCACTTTTTATGAATGATTTTAGTCATTATGGTTATGTTTACTTGCTTAAACATAAACATGAAGTCTTCGAAACATTCAAAGAGTTTTAAAATGAAGTAGAAAATCAACTCGGTAAAACCATCAAGATTCTTCGTTTGGATCGAGCTGAAGAATACTTAAGCCAAGAGTTTAAGGATTATCTAAAAGCTTGTGGATTTATCCAAAAGCTTACTCCTGCATAATGGTATATATGAGAGGAGAAATTGAACCTTGCTATACATGGTGAGATCAATAATGAACCTTAAAACTCTCCCATTTTCATTTTGGGATTATGCTCTAGAGGCTATTGTACGCATTCTCAATATGGTTCCAACCAAGAAGGTTGACAAGACACCGCATGAATTGTAGCATGGAAGTATTCCTAATTTGTCTTACTTAAAGGTCTGGGGTTGTGAGGCACTTGTGAAACGAGATACGCCTGACAAACTTGAACCTAGATCTGTTAGGTGCATCTTTGTAGGATACCCAAAGGAAACGATGGGGTACTACTTCTACTTTTCTACCGACAACACTGTTAATGTATCTCGATATGCTGAGTTCTTTGAAAAGAATCTCATAAATCAAGAAACCAGTGGGAGGATTGTTGAACTTGATGAGACTCAAGGAGAAGATGTGTCACCTTCTGAAAATACTAGCAATCATCAACTTGGGGGGGGGGAATGTTCAAAGTGATGAACCTCAAGTTGAAGATAATGCGATTCCAATTCGTAGGTCCTCAAGGACAAATACGTGCTCGTGAAAGATTGAATCTTAATATTGAGTCTGAAGAACACGTATTAGGAGACTTAAATGAACCTTCTAATTTCAAAGCTGCATTATCAGATCCAGAATCTGACAAATGGCTTGAAGCTGCGAATGTGGAAATGAAATCCATGAAAGATAATCAAGTCTGGAGCTTGGTTGATCTTCCACCTAATGGTAGAACCGTTGGGTGTAAATGGATCTTCAAGTAGAAGACCGACATGGATGGAAATGTACACACCTATAAAGCTCGTCTTGTGGCGAAAGGCTATACTCAGCTTTACGGAGTTGACTATGAGGAAACCTTATCTCCCGTTGTGGAGATTAGAGCTATTAGGATCATCTTAGCCATAGCAGCGTACTATGACTATGAGATATGGCAAATGGATGTCAAAACCGCTTTCTTGAATGGTTATCTAGACAAGGAAGTTTATATGGTTCAACCAGAAGGTTTTGTCAATCTAAAATATCCCAACAAAGTGTGCAAGCTTCAAAGGTCCATTTATGGACTAAAGCAAGCATCAAGAAGTTGGTATAAAAGGTTTGATGAGGAAATCAAAAGGTTTGGTTTTGCTCAAAATCCTGATGAGCCATGTGTATATCGCAAAGCTAGTGGGAGTAATGTTACTTTCCTTGTCTTATATGTTGATGACATATTAGTAATAGGAAATCACATTCCAATGTTGCAAGATGTAAAATCCCATCTTGGAAAGTGTTTTGCTATGAAAGACTTGGGTGAAGCAGCATTCATTCTTGGAATCAAGATCTATAGAGATAGAAGTAAACGGTTGATTGGACTAAGTCAAAGTGCTTATATTGATAAGATCTTGAGGCGATTCAAGATGGAGAATTCTAAGCGTGGTTTCGTACCTATGCAAGAAGGACTTAATTTATCTAGCACGAGGTGGAGAGTATGCAAAGAGTTCCTTATGCTTCGGTTGTGGGATCAATTATGTATGCGGTAAGACGCACTAGACCTGACATTGCGTTTGCGCAAAATATCATTAGCCGATATCAACAGAATCCGGGTGAGGATCACTGGATTGCTGTGAAGAATATTCTTAAGTACATGTGTGCTACTAAAGATTTTCTGGTGTATGGTAGAAATCCTGATATAAAACTCAAAGTGACTAGATACTGTGATGTTGGATTTCAGACTGATACGTCTTCATTTTAAATGGAGGCACGGTGGATTGCAAGAGCAAGAAGCAAACCACAGTTGCTATGTATGCGACAGAGTCTGAGTATATTGCCGCCTCAAGAAGCCGCCATGAAAGTCGTCTGGATGAGAAAGATTATTTTTGGGTTTAACGTGATGCCCTCAAATAACACACCTTAAGATTTGTATTGTGACAATACTGGTGCAATCTTTATTGCCAAAGAACCCTGAGTTCAGAAAGGTGTCAGATATTATTTTAGACGATATCACTATGTTCGTGAGCAAATCGAACTAGGTGAAATCAAATTACTCAAAGTTCACACAGATTATAACTTAGCTAATCCTTTTACAAAGGCATTGTCAAAGGAAAGCTCAATAAGCATGCCGAGGGCAGAGGACTTAAATTAGCTAGTTATATCATGTAAATCTGTTATTGGTATTTGGATAAAGGATGTTAAACAATTATTATTTTACAAATGAATTAAACTACGTGGTATGTTTGTTTTCATTTAATATTAATTGTATCATATATTTGCATGTTTAATCCATGAATATTTTAAATATTCTAAATGTCCATTGTCGATTAACTATATGGGAATATAGTTAAACTAAGACAAATCTGAGTGATTGGTAAATATTTTTGGGAATATTTGAAGATGGTCCTACCAAACTCACATGATATCCATAGAGATGCATATCGGACTACCCCACTTAACGAATCATCACTTTATGGATCGGCGTCAATTAAGTGAAATTCGTGAAATGGTTGTTTTATTTATCCTTAGACTTGAGATACAAGCAGGTTATGCATGTATGGATTGCATTTTCTTGATATAGTTCCTAACTATCCTGAATAAGGTAGTAACAAAGGGCTATTTTTAAAAATGTAGTGAAATGACATGACTAACACGTGTAGTCAAAATAGGATTTGTTCCTTCAATTTGCAACTGAAGAATGATACCATTTGGGCCCCTCATTGATTAATTAAGATGATTGTAAGACCGTACCCAAATGAACTCCAGATGTGGTCTCGATTAATTTGGTAATCTTAATTAGTTATAGAAATGAAAAACAGAATCGTTAAATTATGAAATGACTTTGATCCATATTCATAATTAACAAAGGTATCTGAAACAAAGGGATAGTAAACACTGAAACTATTTCAAAGATACTTTAAGAAACTATACTTAAATATTTCCAGGAGCATTGACGTGTTGCTAGACGCTAACCAATGTTATTGCCTTTATTATAACATGCTCAAGTGGGAGCTGTTGGAATATGATCACGTTAAATAAACGCATGTCCGAAAATGTTTAAGCTTACGGGGTCACACGCGATGACACTTAGATATCCGGTAATATGTATATATTGTATCTACATATTTATAATCTTAAGAATTATTAATTATTAATATTAATTAATATTAATGAATTATTAATTATTAATATTAATTAATAAATATGAATTATTAATTATTAAATATTAATTAATAATTAATGTAATTATTAATTAAACCCTAGTCCAAGTCAAAAGATGTTAGCTTGGAAATTAAGTTATTAGGGATATATTTATATCCTATATATATCCTAATAATTAACCCTAACAAAACAACTCAAAAAATATATCTCTCAGTCGAAAACGTACGAAATCTAAAAATACTGATTTTAGTTCCATCCGTGAAAGTGTAGAACCTATATCAATTAATCAATATTACCTTGCATTAATTGAGGTCTTTGTTTAGTTCGATGACTACAAGATTTCGTTTCTTCCTTTTATTCGACATAAGTGATAAACTATGAGTTTTAGGCTTTTGGTGATTCAAGATCTAGCAATCTTCGGGTATTGTTCGACGTGTTGTGTGTGCGATCGTAGAGGGGTTTTACTTTAAACCCTAATAATAATAATCATCATTATTATTTATTTATTGGAAGCTAAGCTAAAAGGTACACTTTCAATCCCTACTTTGTTAATTAATATTATTGCATATACGTTTCTTTCTGCTGCGTACTCGTGATTGTTTATGTGATTATTGTGCTTGAATCCTAACAAGCCATTTATCCGTTGCTGTCTTTCAAAAAAAAAAACCGACATGCTAACATGGGAGTCTATCAATCACGATGGCTTCAAAGGAGACCGTTCAAGTCACTGGTTTTAAGTTTTACTATTAATTTGTTGTCATGTTTACGGGCTATTGGATCGATTAGAATTTTTCTCAATTGTGAGACTTACAGACTTGGGCTCTATCCAGTTGAGTTGGACTAACTGACGGTAACCTCTAGTCATTAAGTTACCAGTGTTCGAACCGTTTAGTTGGATGTTAGAAAAAAAGTTTTAAAAACAAATACATTTTAGGGTTTAGAAAAAAATGGATATAGTTTAGAATTGATTAGTTAACCCATAAGACCCGTGCCTATAGTTCCGTTTCTTATTCATTTCTGTCATGTCACATTAGCGTTACAGCATATTTTTCTTAAAAAACATCCCCTGTTACCCATCACCTAGTACTTTATTATTTATATCACACAAATATACATTAGAAAAACTAAGAAGAAAGAAACTCATTCGGCTCCACTCTTACTTGTTGATGACGTCGTCCCGTAGAAGATCCCTACGACGGGCCCCTTTTAGGCGAATAGTCGCCATATGTTTATAGCATCTTCAGATACATGATTCTTGCACTTTTTATAAATTTCGATATCCTAAACTACATGTTAAAGTAAAAAATTTCTACATACGGTCAGAATTTCAAATTATCTAAACGTTAAGTTTTTGCCTTGTAAACAAAGACTGGCACCAATATAGTCGTTATTGAGACACCCATAACTCCATTTCCACCTTGATACTTTGATGGCTCTTACTCTTTATGTGGTTCATGTAATAGCCGTTTGATACTCATTTGAGTTTTTTTTTTCCACTCAGTCTCTCACACCCCATATTGAAAACTTTTCTACTAAAGTAAAACTGTTAAAAAAAATAAAAATTTATGGGATTTTTTATTTTAACGGCAAATTACTCTACTACTATCTCTAAATCACAAAATTGTCTCGGATGGAATTCAAGACTCTCAAAAAATCCCCTTTACTTCAACAAAAGCCCTAAATATTGTCCATCTCTTAAATTGCACAGTGTTCTATAGTAATGTAGTTAGTTTTTAGTTAGGCAACTAAAATACTTTTTGTTTATAAGACTCTATATAGCACTACAAGAAAATTTACTTTCAACAAGGACAAAAGTCCTTGCTAAATGTCTACACTAAGGACATGTTCTCGCCGGAAGTTCGTGGTCGAAGCCTTGTGTCTAAAGGTTTCCAGCAATAATATTTAACGGTTTCAGCGAGGACAACTCTAACATTTTTAAAAAAATTACCTACAACAACGACTTTTTAATTGTTCATTAAATAGTTATCTATATTATAACTAAGAGAGGAGGTTGAGGGTACCCTTGGCACCCCTAATCCCCCCTTTTTAGCCTAATTCTCCCTCCTAATTAATTTAGCTCTCTTTTTTTTTCTAGACTTTTTTTCTTTTTTGCTTATTAAATAGATAATTATATTTAAAATCCATCATAAATCTTTTCCTATCAAAAGAAATCTTTTTAAATTTTAAAGATATATACTATCTTTAAAACTCTCACAAGAAAGTTATTATATATACATGGGTTAGGTATTGTAAAACAATTAATAAAGTAAAACAAATAGGACAAGATCTTGACCTTTAGATCATGGTTAAATTGATGCACGAAGATTCACGAAACAATTGATGCACGATGATTTTCATGATGCACGGTGATTTTCAGTGAAGAGAAACATATTGTTTTATTTGTTTTACTTTAATACTTGTTTTATTTTACCTAAAACCTATATATACAATCTAAATTTATATTTATATACATAAATATATCTACCAATAAACTAAAACAGGATTGAGATGTTCTTGATACGACACGTGGCGTAATCCTTGATCGACACGTGTCCTTTTAATTTATTTGTTTTATTAAATTAGCTTTTTTAATTGTATATAGATTCAATTTCCTTATTAGATTTAGAATTAAACTCTAACTCTTGGCTTATTAATACAAAAGACATTATAACCTTATTTGATTAATCGTTTTCTCATTAATAAATTGTCTCTTTTTATTTTTCAATTCTTCAACTCCTATACTTATATTACTTATAATAAGTTATTAACATGAAGACTTCAAAAATTTGAGTTTACGATCCGAAATCACAAGGCTATTTGCCGTCATCCACTATGCTTACAAGTTCCGATTTTGATGTGATTTTAAAAATTTAAGGTAAATCCAAAACTCTAACTAAACATATATTATATGGGGAAAGTGAATATAAGGTTGTCTCATACCTAAGCTTAGGTATGAAACCCCTCACATATGATTTTTTTTAAACCATAAATTTCATGGGGCCATGTGATTTATTAATTAAACAAAAATATTAAGATATTAGTATGTGAGGGGTTCCACCTAAGCTTAGATATGTGACAGCCTTATATTCACTTTTCCCAATAAATATATATACAATTACCATCCAATTACCCTTTTTTAAAAATTATTATATATACAATCTAAATTTATTTTATATCATATAATATATCTACCAATAAACTAAAACAGGATTGAGATGTTCTTGAACGACACGTGGCGTAATCCTTGATCGACACGTGTCCTTTTAATTTATTTGTTTTATTAAATTAGCTTTTTTAATTGTATATAGTTATCTATATTATAACTAAGAAGGAGGTTGAGGGTACCCTTGGCACCCCTAATCCCCCCTTTTTATGCCTAATTCTCCCTCCTAATTAATTTAGCTCTCTTTTTTTTTCTAGACTTTTTTTCTTTTTTGCTTATTAAATAGATAATTATATTTAAAATCCATCATAAATCTTTTCCTATCAAAAGAAATCTTTTTAAATTTTAAAGATATTAATATCCTTAAAACTCTTCAATAAATATATATACAATTACCATCCAATTACCCTTTTTTAAAAATTATTATATATACAACTGAAATTTTTATTAATCATTTTCATTCATATTATTTCTCTTCTTCCATCTTTAATAAACAAATCAAGTTCAGTAAATTTCTCAACAAAAAAAACATACGGGTTTTTTTATATCACTTTAACTTTATTTTTGGTATTTTGTTCGTGTTTGTTTATTATTTGATATTGAATTATTATGTTATTGTTATTTTTCATCTCTTTTAATTTAGTTTGTTGTAATTGTAGTTTGATTATGGTTTCTTCTTTTACTACTAAGGGGTTTATTCTTTTAAATTTGTTTTTTCATGTTTGTTATTTTCACCTGTTTTGTTATTTATTATTGTTGTAAATATGAGAATATTTCAATATACTTATACGACCGCATATCTATTAACCATTAGGGTCGTGCACATAGAACGATGAGGGCTTAATTGAACTTTATAAATAACAAAGAATTCATTGGAAATGAAAATAACTAAAAGTTTCTAAAAATAGATTTGGAAATGATTCGCGGGTCGGAAACGCTAATCGGGATCGGACATCAAGCACCATGGGTCGACCCATGGGGGTCCCACTAGGTCGGCACTGAAACCAAGGAGGAGGGGGAGAAGGAAACTTGGTTTCCTTATCCCACATTGATTCAAAGAAGGAATCTTAAGGGTTTTCTATGCCTATATAAAGAACCCTTATTCCTTCTTGAATCCTTGCACCAAAGACCCTTTCTCTCCTTTCTCTTTTTCGTGTGGAGCTCGACACCAACAAAGGTGGAGAGCACCCCATTCTAGTTATTTTTCCGGTGGGTATTTGTTATAACGTAAAGTTATAGCTAGCACTTAATTAAGTGTCGAAGATCCGTTCGCGTGTACGAGTCTTTTGAGGGGCGCGACTTCGGGTCCTTTTTCGTGGCAAGTAGCTCACGTTATTCTTGCTTAAGAATAACGTCTTCGGGAGGTCGTCTAAGAGGTTAGTAGTTCTTCTATTTATTTATTTGTTTAGTTACTATATGCATGCGCGATAGATCTTGGCTAGGGAATTAAATTGTTTTAATTGTTTTATTACATGCTTCCGCTATTAGTAATTAACTAGGTTAATTACTTGTTCATTAATTATGTTTTAGATAAATTAATTTATATTTAAATAATTAAACGTTTTTAATTATTTACGATTTAAACCCTACACTTATAAAAGGTTTTAAAACATAACCCTTGATTAATGAACTATGTTTATTCATGGAATAAACATCATTTTGGTTAATAAAATCCCAACAGTGGTATCAGAGCCAAATCACGTTATGGTATAGTAGCTAAAGCGCTCAACTAAATATGTAATTATTAAATTATGTATTTTTGAGCGTGACCGACTAACCCATATATTAGTATATATCGGGTTATATGTCTAGTCATGTACATGCATGCATGGCTAGTGCATTTAGTGCTAGTAGTGTAGGAAATGATGCCCTAGTTTTACAATTGAGAACACATTAAGTAGTTGATGACATGAATATTAAATTTTTGTAAAACTAGTAAAAATGTTAAAATGGTGTTTTAACTAAATGGTGCAACAATTCGTTTTGAATGCATGCAAAGTGAATTGTAGTACAAACTTTTGTGATGTAAGTTTGTTTAAGATAAATAAAATCTACCTATTATAAAAGAAATCCCTGCCATCCTATGAGAAGCACCTGACCGTCTACACTCCCTGTTGCCCTGGACCGTTGCCTAAGCTATAGTGTAGATACGGGGTGGTCCTTCATGTCTACCCATCCCAGTTACCGGACATAGACATCCACACGCCAGCTTATAGGCGGATTTTGCTAGGTTGCTCTGGACTGTTGCCTAGGTACTAGTCGGCAAGGATGAGACTTAAACATGTCGTTGGATGAAGGAGTGATCAAGTCTCATTAAGAGTCGCAATGTGCGATCGGTTATGTGAATTGACCTTATTGATAAGTAAACATGTGGTCGTCCGGACCGTTGCCGGATACACGTGATGTGGACTCAATTTGGTTCTTATTGTTTAACTAAAATATATTGGATTATTAATTCGTCTATTAGATTCCTTAGGTAGTTATATAAGTTAAACCTTAGATATCCAAACATTGAACCTTAGTTATTGTCCTGTAGATGGATGACTTTCTGCTAGAATTGTTAATTACTTCTATAACTGAAATCGATGAATCCATCACTTCACCGCACGACGAAGTTAGCTCGTTGTGCAAGGGCATTTTGGCCACAATGAAAAGGGGTTCGTCGGCGGTCTCTCATTGTCTTTCCATGAAGGAGAGATTCGAGAGGTTGCGCGAACTAGGATACGATATTCCCGACTACCTCATAAAGGATCTTTTGATCTCTTCTTTTGATGGATCTTGTGAAGATATCGTCAAGAGGTTTAAACACTCGGAGTGTACCTTTAGAGGGTTCTTCGGAGCTCTTAAAAGGTTTGACGAGGAAAACCGTGTCACTAACCTTAATCGAAGTAAAATGGATTAGCCAATCAAAGTTGAAAATGAGGAAACCAAGAAAGACAACTTGGAAGTAGTTTCATATTCAAAAAGAAAGGCTTTCCCCATAGCTCATTTCATTTGTCTTGTTTGTTGTCGAATGGGAAAATGGAATAAAGGCTGTTGGAAAAATTCTCGGGTTGAAGGGCCAACTCGATCGAATGTATATGTAATCGGATTGTACTCTTGCGTCTCGGACTCGTAGGTACTAGACACTGGGTGTGGTACACACATTTGCAATTCAACAAAAGGTCTGAGAAAGAGTAAGAAGCTGAGGAATGGAGACTTGGACTTGCATGTCGGTAACGACGAGCATGTCGGAATCTTGGCTGTGGGAACTTATGAGCTCTCTTTGCCAAATGGTCGAATATTGATCTTGGACAATTGTTGTTATGCTCCTAGTTTAACTAGGAACATTATTTCGTTTTCTCGTCTGAAGGAATCTGGGTATGCCTATGGTTTCTCGGACAGAGGTATTGAAGCTTACGAGGATAATGTATTCTACTTCGAAGCAATACCGAATAATGGCATATATGAAATCGATATTCTAGCTTTTACCTCTAACAATCCGGTATACGTATGTGAGGAAAGGAGCAACGTTGATCATTCTGACATGTATCTCTGGCATTGTCGTCTTGGTCATATAAGCAAGGATCGCATCAATAAACTCCAATCAGATGGAATTTTGCCATTGATGTGCGAAATCTAGTTTGTAAATTTATAAACAAGTACCAACCAAAAACCGACTACTACACACTTTCAGGCAGTGGACCTGATCGCATATAGTATAGTAATTAGTAACTCCGAGATCGTTCGCAGGGATTGGTTTTGAAATAATTTTTTTCTAAAGCAGTTTTAGAAAAGGATGGAACCGTAGCCGAATTGCTACCTAACTTTGACAATTGAAATAAAAGAAATTTAAATAACAAGACAAAATAAAACAAAGCAGATTTCAGACAATATTAATAAAGATCATCCACTTCGAATCCACTCGACTACAGATATGATTGCTTTCGTTTAAAACCAAATTCTAAGAGTTGACAAGATAATCGTGAATGGATAAAAGTGCTCACGTGGTACCACCAACCGCTCGCAAATCACCCAAAAACCTAAATTGCTAGTTTAATTACCCAAGCCGGTACCACCAATGCCTAGAAATCTCCCCAACGATTAGTTGATTGATTATCCAAATATCAATTATGTCTATGTGAATTAAAACGTGGTACCACCAACCGTTTCTAAACACGTTTACCGATTAATTCCTATTATCGACTTGACATCCACCGTCATACCATGAACCGGTGACAAACGATCAAAGACAATCGAATTGAAATGATAAATATATTCACCTAGTACCACTAACGATGAACACATAAACCATCAACATCAATAGACTAAATCACAAGGAAATTAATTGATAAAGATCACGACACAACGATAATTGAATCAACTCTTGAATTAAAATTATGCAATCATATCATTTATCAAGTTTCATCAAAGTGGATGATTAAGAATTCTAGCCACTCATGCTAAATTGAAATTCATAAAAGAAATTGAAAGAGAACATATTGTACCAATGATTGTTTTAATTAAAATTGCAAAGACGGAAAAGTAGATACGATCTAGATGGTGTTCTTGAATCTTCAATGAATCCAATTGATGGAATTTGAGATCACCCTTGAAGGAATTCGTGTGGAACAGCCCCTAGAAAGAAAACTTGGATGCAGAAAAACGGTTTATGTTTTTGCGTCAATACCTCCCCCCATCTGGACGGCTGAAAAGCTGAAGCATTAGGTTTCCCGTACTGCTGACTATGGCGCAGTGGGACTGGCGCACTCCCACTGCGGCGCAGTGGAATATCCCTGGAAATTAACTCTTTTTCACGACCTTTGACTGCGGCGCAGTGGGGTCTCATGCCTCCCATTGCGGCGCAGTGGAAATCCCCTGGAAAGCTTGTGGCTTCTTCACCCAATGACTGCGGCGCAGTGGGGCTTCGTTCTTCCTACTGCGGCGCAGTGTAATTCCTCTGGAAAACATGTAACCACTTCACCAGTGACTGCGGCGCAGTGGGCATTGCATTCTTCCCACTGCGGCGCATTGACACTAACCTCCTCAAAATTATTTCACGTTAACAGCTCTCGAACACTAGGATTAACATCTTGGCCTAAATTCGTCATAAAGTGCACCAAATGGACGCGCAACCTGCTAAGAACCTGAAAGCACTAACAAACACCATAAACGCGCCAATTGCATACAAAATTGACTCAAAACACATACGAAACAGGCCATAAATGATGTGGGCGATACATATAAATTGGACACATCAAATCCCCCACACTTGAGCATTGCTTGTCCTCAAGCAAATCTGGAAATTAAGCAAAAGTATTCCCTGGTACGAAGTTATATAAATACATTGCGATTATCAAAAAGAAGCCAAACCAAGTATATCAAAGACAAGGCTTTGGTTGAGCAGTTTTAATCTTAAATGAAAACCGAAATGTTTGACAATATCTGAACAGTCCATAAGCCTCGATAACACAACTAAGCAGGTATGAAACAACTGATCCTCATCAAAACTATCCTACTCCAACGAACTTACTATTGGGGTTGAATATATATGAATAATCACTCATTGCTCAGTCGTGATGCATATCTTACCATAGGCTTGAACTAGGATCATAGCTTCACCGACATGGTGTGAGCACCAAGTACATCATCAAAATTTGGCATATAATCGGCTGTAATGTTAGGCTAAGGGTATTTACAATGGGATTTGGGAAATTTAGGTTAGTGTTAAAAAGGGAATAACACAAGTATAAGTTATGTACTGATGTACAAAATAGTCTAACCCAAACACTTACCTTTGATTGCCACCAACTCATAAGATGTTATCCCGCGAACACACCCCAAAAGCAACGAACAAAACCCGACACCATTGTGGTGTATTGACTTCAAACAACTTAAGATCAACCAAGTCTTCCATTTTATTGCGAACCAAATGATACAACAATCAACTTTTGACATTTAAGAATGAGAAATACCCACTAGTAGCCCAAGTTTTCTTTTTTTTTTTTTTTTTTATAATCATTTTCTCCTTGTTTCGAACCATTTTTACTCTACTAGTAGGCACCCCCTTACAATGATGAATAATGTCAATATAACAATGTAATTTATTCGCACAATCCAAGAAAATCCCCAATAATTTGACCAATCGACGTATTCCCCAAGACCAAGAATATTCCAATTGACAATCCACTGAAGCTCTCCCAAACCGCCCAAACAAACCAACGACAATCAAAGGCCCCCAGAGTTAGACTATCGGTATAGCGAGGAAAAGTTTACATATTTAAGTGGATTTATACAAAGAGAAAAGGCTAAGCTCAAAAAGCTATCTAAGTGTATCATGCACTAAAGATGAGTGCATCAAGGGTTTACAAAGAAAAGAAATTCACTGGCCAGAGTAGCCAGCAACTCAAAACATGTATGTACAAGTATAAAAGTATGTATACTAAAAGAAAAACGAGGTGAATAGAAAGAAAAACGGGTTAAACCTAGTATGCCAATTCGTCATCCAATGTACTTATATCACCGAAGTGATCTCACTGCGGTCTCATAACGATCAACCAGGCCAAGTTCTAGAATCAATACAATCACCGGCACACTCATATCAAAGAAAGTAACCCGGAAATGGAATAAATTAACCTCAAATTTGCACATCATAGTTCAGAGTTCAAAATAGAACCCTTACTCTTGAATAAATCCAAAAGCCTATGAGAGGGACATATTTATAAGGCAATCAAACCAAAACCGTAAACACCTACCATATCAAAATGAATGAAGAATCTCACATATTTGGTGTTTGGAAAATTTGAGTATGCAAGTAATGTTATCAATCCAAAAGGGTTAGCCCGATAACTGTTCAGAACACATTTCGCCGGTTAAATCAGTACCAAGGGAAAAATTTGTTTTGTAGTAAAATTGCTCATTTAGATATCATGAACTAAGTGACAAAAGCAATCTACCACAAGGACAAGCTCAGCAAAAGTTTCAAATCATATCATCTTCAGTCATCTTACCAAATACAAACAACCAATCTCAAACATGCACATCATAGTTCAGAGTTCAAAATAGAACCCTTACTCTTGGATAAATCCAAAAGTCTATGAGAGGGACACATTCACAAGAACGGTTAATATCTCAATGGCAAAACAACAAAAGAGATATATCCCGTTGCTTAAACCTATTTGCCACCCCCCACCCCCCACACTTAAGATGGACAATGCCCTCAATGTCCAACACTCGGTCAAAACAAGGGTAAATAGGGGTAAGCAAAATAGATAGAAAGAATGAGAACACATACCGGATCATGGACACATTCCATTTCAAAACAAGTAAGTCGACCCCGCACCACAAATTGCTCTTCCTAAAAAGGAAGTCCAATTTGCTTGACGGGAGAAACAGACTAGTCCAAAACGGAATGTGCGAGAGCTGTGTACGAAACAATGTCAGTAAAGATGCCAATTAAAAATGTTGTGTTGAACTTACTGCCAGCATATGCACGTGACATCATAGTGAGCTACTAACACGATCACACAATCAAACAAATCGATGCCACTGAATGTAGGTGAGAATGAGAATCCAATGAGACCCCCCTCCCCCACACTTGGGTTCCACTAAGTATGGCCATCAATTCGGATAACCCTGCGGAATTACAATCCAAGAGAACAACCGTCCAAAATATCCTAAAATAGTTCAAACTAAATAAAGTGTCATGCAGAAAATGAAGGAAACAAAGGAAAATACAAATGTTTTATCACCCCGTAGGGTGGGTACCAGAACAAATAATAATTAAAGTACCGTCATGAAAATAAAGATAAAGTTCCAACATAACCAATCATACGATGATTCCATCCCATGGATCCGGATGGGAATCATATCCTCTTACTGCTGCTGACCATGGTAACCATAGGGTAATGGCCACGTTGCTTTGCAACATAGAGACAATTTGTGAAACCGGGGTAATTCACTGGTAAGGGATTATTCCAGGAAAGTTTAGATTATCCAGACAGGCTGTACGACACATGCCAGAAT